>VXAL01013498.1:434371-478505 GCA_013399475.1 Chauna torquata | reverse complement strand
CCCAGTACTGACCCCTGGGGGACACCACTAGCCACAGGCCTCCAACTAGACTCAGCACCGTTAACTACAACCCTCAAACTTTGGCTTTAGCCAGGTGTTTAGAATTTTTTGTAGCCATTTATGAGAAATGTCTCATATAAGCCTTCACCAGAATCATTACCAGCAGAGGTAACTCTAATGTTCACATACAGGTCGTTAAATTCCTCCGTTATTCACATGACATGAGAGAAGCTCTTTAAGCTTTGCAAGCGGAACCAACCCCACGGACTTACAGTGAATACCGCTCGGAGGTTATGCAATCTGTCTATGTCTTTGGGGAGTCCAGAGCTCGACCATCGCACCAAATAGTTTTCACTGAAAGAACAATGTTTTGAAAACTTTTTTGTTTAAATGGCTTCCTTTAACATAAGGAATATAAAATCATCTTCAGAATTTACAGAAGACTATCTTAAGCCTAATCTACCTACGCTAACCAAATTAATATTTACGTAGTAGACAGCTGCCATTTCCCTTTGCACGCATCATTTATAAAGGAAAACAACTCTTCAGCAACAAAGCGTAAGAATTTCTTTAAGAAAGCATGGGATGTAGAAATCTAACTCTCAGATTGCTGTAAAGGCTGCTGCTAAGTGAGTATACGCAGCCTTGCAGGTGTGTTCATGTCTCATTTAAGCTCTGCACTTGAGGAACTGAAGACATAGTGTGATAAGGAACATCACGACCCTGCAATGTACCCAGGGTGAAGGGACGTGCTGGATGCTGTGCTGAAGACAACCATAAAGTGCTGCTGCATCATTACTTCCCAGATAACCCTGTCCTCTACATTTCACAGAAATTTGACTTTCATAAGCACTCTCATCCTGCAGAACTACCTCACTACTGTAACTGAGGAAGCCCAGATGAGGGAGTACACTGAGGAGGTACACTAACCTGATAAATTTTGATTCCAGGGGATCATAGAGAGACATCAGGACTTCAGCATCTTCTCCTATTTTGCAGACTACATTTTTTAAATTTACAAATAAAGCAAATGATGGAGTGGCAGCAAACTTGGCTTGTCTGTTGATATCAATATTCTGTTTTTGAGACTGTAATTCAAGAACAGAAGAAACTTAAGTTTAACTTAGCCTAACAAATATCCAACCATTATAAAATCTTCCTGAAGCCTTTAAGACAGTAGAAGGCAGGTTATCTGTCGAGTGTCTACTCCTGTCCTCTTCATTTATACTAGGATTTACAACAGACTGCATTTTCTGGATCTATCTTAAAGTGCCACATTGTAAGGAATAAAAAAATAAAAAGAAATAAAAATGCAAAAAAAAATAGAAAGATGTGTTGATGTGTTCACTTATTAAAAAAAGGAAGCTAAGCAAATGGAGGAAAGAAAAATAGCTGACCAAAAAAAAAAAAATTGTTCTTTTCTGCGTCTGCTGTGGCAGGTACAGAGCACCAAGACAGACAGGAGAAAGAGAACAGTGCTATTTCTAAGGGTTACCCACCCCTTGTCCTTTAGCTCCCATGAACTTTCCATGAACTACATCATCTAGGCAGAAGGGAGGAGCACACATGGAACTAAAAGGAGATGGGAGGAAGGGCACTGGAAGCAGAGGCTCTCTTCTCATCAACACCAACACCGCAGCAAAGTGCTCCAAACTCTCGTCCCACTGCAGGTCTTCTGCTGCGAGGACATGGAGCTTCGGCACCAGTTAGCCAAGTCCCTGCATAGCAGCTGATGTTCAACAGCAAACTATAAGCCTCCTCTTAAAACACTGTGGGCGATGTGAAGAGATAGGACAGGACACGACATCTAGACGGATATACTATTTCATATACTGTACTTCTTACAAAATGGAAAGTCAGGATATGACCACGGAAACTGGCCAAATGACAAAGAAACAACTCTGGATGCAAAAACGCATTAGTTTAAATTCTGTTTAAATTACCGTATTTTTACACCAAGTTTGGTAAGGGCTGCAAGTGCGTATATGGCCCATTACAACTCAGGAGAACACAGCAACTCATCAAGCTGTACTAACGCACTCATGAGCAACTCCTCAGGAATAACATGCTCCACTAACTCATGCTTCTGACGCTGGAAAGACTCCTCACAATGGAAATGTTTTTCCTTTTAAAAATAAAAATTTGAATTGCAAAGAAGTTGATTGTTTAAGTCTGAGAAAGTCTTTAAGTTTGTCCCATGTAATTCGGCAAACAAATTTTCAGAATTGGCATACATAAATCCTGCAAACATGAGGACACTATTCTATGTGATTCTCAAAAATAAACTCTCATGAAAACCTAACATACAAGTTTGCTACATCTGCATCTCTAATACAGGTGTAGCTGATTTATTGATATCTTGACTGTAAATTCTAATAAGCCTTCAAAGGAAAAAAAAAAATCACAACAATTAAACAGCCTATGATGTGTTCTTACAAAACTTTTAAGCCTGATAACTCTTCATAAAATAAACATATCAAATTCCTCATTACCAATGCTAACAATAACAGTAACCTAGTTAAATTACAGTTTATGTTTCAAAGGGAAAAGCTATAGCTGCATAGTGTATCTTACTTTTTCCTCCAGCAGTCTCTCTTCAACCTGCTTGGAAGCTATTTCATGTGCTCTGAAAAGGCTAATTGTGCTCGTCTGCTCTGGGTCCAAAATATTGCCATCTTCATCTCTAACAACCAGATCTAAATCAAGAATTCTGAACAAAAACAGAACATGCTTGTGAATTGACAATGTTCAACTAAATGCTTAAAAAACACCTGGAGTGTTTACTGTTAAAGCCATGTGCACCTGATATATGGCAAAAAGAATTATTTGATACACGATAAAACAATTTAACATGCTACCAGCCCAGGAGATAACCATCCCTGGCTAGAAGTCACTTTTTCCCACAGCACAGAAAGAACTGATGTAAATGAAATGGCAGAACAGCTGGGGAAGTAATTTCTTAAAGAACTAAACTTGCAAGAGAAGTTTTCTTCTCCTCTGATTCATCTGACAGTTCGAACAAACAACATCTATATTCAAGCCACATGCAAATTGGTCAGTCCGTCTCTTCCCACTCCATGTTCTCCTCCAAAGCAGGCATATTAATCATGGTTTAGGAAAAATCTATGAAAGACAAGAAGGCATAAGATCTTTCTCTTTATTTAAAGCAGAAGCCAGATTTCCGTCAGCAGAGTTTTAACATCCATGATTATCTTCTGCAGTGAGGAAGGTTTTTGCCATAATCAAGTCCAGTCTTAGGAAAGACCTTTCAAAATTTTCCATGTTACTATAGTGCTGGCAGTGGAACCAAGGATAAAGAAAATTCAGGTCTAGGTTAACTCATATTTCTCTACCTGTCTTCTCTAAGACTTACCTCCTCACCTCCCCCTTCAATACATATGGTCCCAAACACTATCATCTTCTAGTTCTGCAGTCACCTCTCATGATAGAACTGCTGTAACTCCGTCTTTGAAATGTCTGATCACTAAGCTTAAATCAAACTTTCAGAATCTGATAAGCCACACAGAGGTTCATGGTTTGTCTGAGAGTAATTCCCCTGTGGACATGACCTGCAATCACTTGAAGAGAAGGGCACAAGCTGTGAGGAACTCCTCACCCCTCCTGACAAGAGGGAAACCTGGGGGTTTGAAACAAAGCTTTGAGCAGAGTCAACACAGAAAACCCTCTAATTACTTGCACTGCATTAACTCAAAGGTGGATGAACATCACTCAAACAAGTCACAGAGTGCAGGCAGCAGCTCATTAAGAAATACCTCCTAAGCTCCACTCCATAACTGCACCCAGTCATCACAAAACTCTTAGGCATCCCCTGGTCCGTCAAGCTCACAGACGAGCCTTCTTCTGAGAAAGTGGTTTCACCATTGAAGGCAAACAGAAAAGCAGCCAAAATTATTGGTTTTAGCAGCCACATCAATTACTGATTACTTGTACCACAGCTGTATGGGCCTGGATGAGCAACAGCAGAGTTCTTCTGCAGGAGACATCCAACTGGACCAGAGGAAAGTGTAACTCAAATTCAGACAATACGTAACCACCCAGCCTGCTACACACAAACAGGGTAAGAATGTATGCACAGACTATTAAATGAACAGAAGCAAACACTACTTTGATTTAATTTGTCTTATCCTTTAACTTGCAAGTGATGTTTGGAAAAAAAGAAAAATTTTTCCTTAAATGTCCCAGTTACAGATTTTTGCAACTGAATTAAGCAACATTTTCACAACAAAATTATCTGACCCAATTTCAGACAAACAATATAAATACAACCTCATAAGACTACTTTCACTTCCACAGTTATTTCAACAAAAATGCAATGAAATTTTCATCTTTATTTATAGGAAGATCTTACAAATCAGCATTTCACAAAACAGGAAGAGTTAGGATATGATTAGATCAGAAAACATTTATAAAACGCGTAATTCTTTCTGTCCAGATATTGAAATCATCGGTCGTGCTTATTTTAGACAGAAGTGAATATATGACTACATTAAGAACCATATGGTATCCTTTCAGTTGTGAGTATTTACTCAGAAGTTTGAATTTACTTTCCTCCTGTACTCTACAGAGAATGTTCTGATCACTTAATTAGTCCATCAGAACATTACGAATATAAAGCACAGCACAAGATGTTCTATTGTATTTGAATACTGAGCATCTGGAGGTTATTCAGAGTAACTTTAACCATCTCCTTAGACAGATGGTAAAATACAGTAGCCGAAAAAATAATATCAACAACATCTGGTTAATTGTCTACTGGGGTACAGCAGTCCATATCTTGGATTATAAATGCTAAATTACTGATTGAACGGGGTTATTGACTTTTCTTTTTTTTTTTCAAATTGTGGCTTTTGCTGATAAAGCGCATGAACAGGAATACTGCAAGTTTGACAATTCTTAAGGAATAAAGAACACATAGCTGAAATCCGATGAGTTATTTACATCACAAGGGATTTAAATACTGGCTTGCTGAACACTTCTTCAGTCTCCAGTGCGTAGTACTACAGCGCTCTCTCAGTATTCAAAAACTCCCTCAAATGTTTTCCTGATTTAAGAGAAAGGCATGATTTCTCACTTTGCAGTCAAAAGGGAAACTCTTAACTGCACGGACAACTTGTAACATTCAACGTGTATTTAAAAAAAAAATTACTTTGATCCAGATCACTGTTTGAAAGTTATCCTATAATCAAAAGCTAATTCAACTGAATTACTAACATATCTGATATATGCAACCTATTCTGATGTCATTTCTTTATTTTTAATATTTCTTTCATGATTTTCATTCTCTTGTTAGATAGAGGATTTTTTCTTTTTTTTTTTTTAATCTGTCTGTAAAGCTTTTGGTACAAGCCACATACTATATAAACAGTGCAACGATGAGCTAAACTATGCTTCTGAGCCAAATCCTTCAACATCGCATTACAGCATAAGTGACTTCAAGGCACACACAGCTGGTGGCATTAAGAAGGCAATAACTGTTTATGCTGCAGAAGCAAGCAGGGTTAGATTACATCTTGAATGGAGGCAATACTTGCACTTTTTAAATGACCTTAAAAAAAAAAAAAAAAATCACAACTTCATACCAATATCAAATTGTTAGCATCATCGAGCAAGCGAGAGTTATGTATGGATTCTACTTTACATATTATAATTTGTTCTATATTAAAAAGATGCTGTATCAACTTCATTCTTTATCATGCTATAATAGGACTTTTAATATACTACTATTACATCTGCATAAATACAGGAATAAAAGAATCCTGTAAGACACCATTGACAGCTAATGTGTAATACAAAGCTGATCTGTTTTTAATCACAAACACTTGGAAAATACTGTTCACAAACCTGTTTCCATAATCAATTTTGGCAGTCACTTTCTTTTTCAGTTCTTTGAGCTCATCTTGGGGTAGAGTCCCAGACAATATTTGAGATCTCCACTCAATAAGATCATATATCATGTGCCGTACACTGCGAAACATTTCTCTGTTATCTTGCTGTTTGGAGGAAAAAATGAGTACAAAGTTACTTCTGAAGTCTACTGAACATCTTTTAAATACATATAATAAATTAGTTATAAAATATGAATTTAAAAGCATACAAGTCTACAGCTAGCTCTAAAATAAGAGCCTAACTTTCTATAGCACAGATCACTGAATACAGGGAGTCTTACACTCTGCTTTAAGTATCTAAATAAATATAAATGTTTGCGTTTATATCACCTTGAAGCCTGGGTCATAATGTTTTTGGAACAGGCATTGGAAGGAAAGTGGAAAACCAGGAAAGCACAAGGCCTTATCAAAAAAGTTAAATTGTTTACAAAGAGTGGAACTATAGATATTCAGTAGTGCACAACAGCATACACAGCTTTCCCTGGTAACATACAGTTAAAGTGAGAACACAGGAAGATAAAGTTCCGTACTTAAAATGCCCTTTTCCAGAGCATTTTATACTCAGAGATTAACGATGAAATCTTCAACCACAACACAGAATTTGGCATGTTGGTCTGAGCAGTGCAAATGTAAAGTTTTAGTGCAAATGAACAATACTATGCACAACTGAAATTACAGAACAGCAGCCTATTCTTATTGTGAAAGGTAATGTCAAGACAAAGACAATTCTCATGCTCTGAATGCTTTGATCTCACGCAGAAGCAATTTCTTACCCTCTTCACAACCCTCAAAATCTAGCTAAGCCAATAGTTCAATACACTCTTAAGAAGAATACTTCTTTCTAAACACCCTACATCACCGAAATATTTAGGCTATGCATAGCTATTCCTTCATTCAGACTACACCCAGGCCTTATTTGACTGAAAGCACTAGAATAACTAAAAAATTAAAATAAAGTTAAAACATTCCGCTACATATGAAAGACAATGAAAAATTGCAGAAGGTGCAGGAAAAGAATATAATGACTCAAAGACTCAGGGGAAAAAAAAATCTAACTGTGAAACGTAAAGACTTCAGTCTGTTCAGATTATCAAAAAACTGACTTGATTATAGTGTGAGAACCTTCACTGAGAGAAAACACTAGTTATTAAAAGCTCTTTAATGTAGCAGAGAAAGACATAACAAGCTCCTGTGGCTGGAAGCTAAATGCAGACAAATTCAAATGAGAAAGAGGTTCATGATTTTCGATGCTGCAGGCAATCAAACTAGTAAGACAAAAGAACACGCCACTTCCTCCACCATCTGCAAATCAAAACTGAAAGCCTATTTGATATTCAAAAACACAAATTATGGACTGAATACAGGGATAGATGTGGTCACTTAATGACTTTTGATATGTAGGATGTGCACAGCACAGAAGATCTCTCCAGTCTGTAAATTGACCGGTTTGAAACATGTTACCTCCAGTCAACCAAAACCCCTTGAAAAAGGCAATCCCAGAGCACTAATCCTCTTATTGGCATTTGAACACAAGCAGTTAATCTGACAGATACCCTTGAGATACAAATGATGAGCAAACTCACCAAATGATCTGCCTGCTCGAACTAGAGCTGTACCTGGGACTGGTACCCTTTCTGCCAGTGAACTGAGGCCACTGGTAGCATCATGCTCTGCCTGCTCCTGAATTCAAAGCTCTTAGCAAAGCAGTGCAGCATTCCTCAGCTGCTCATGTCTTCACAGAAGTAAATACACAACCCTGGAGATGTTACACGTTAACAGTCAGAACAAGCTATTCTGACGTTAGGAGGAAAGTTACTACTACAAAAAGCACACACAAGTTTCGTTAAGAAAACTTCCAACAATGACTCTTGCTATTCCTCCTTTCTCAATACACATGCACTACAACCAAATCTTGTCTGGTTTTGGAAGCAGTATCTCTGACATTAAGCAGTACCAGACCGCATACTAGGATAATTGCGCCCCCCCCACCCCGAAAAAAAATAAGGGTCAAAACATTATGTGTTGTCTTCAGTAACGTACAGCAGTTGAACCAAGGGTAAATACTAATCAAGTTTCACAATCTGGTCAATATACTGTTTATCAAACAGTTCATTCTAGTGACATTTTAATTTTTCCTCTGTTCTATATTCAAAGTAGTAATTACTGAAAAAAGTATTAAGGATCTTTCTCCAAAGCTCTTGCCTTGTCTCCCAGCTTCTCCCCGTGCCCAATGCAGACTCTCTTCCTCCTAATTTACATATGCCCATTTATTTCTTACTTGATCCTCAACATATTACCCCTCTAGTTTCGTGTCACATTAAAACTCTCTTTACATATGTTTCTCTTCACATAGTGTATTGTCCTCTATCTCATCTACTGCAACACAGGGTCACTTCCAGCAGACTATTTTAATCTTACCTTTACTTTCAGGGGTGTTATTCAAACTAACTTAAGTCAGTAGAACCCTTTTGATTAGCTACAATGTGTTTTGGGTCAGGTGCTCAGAAATTCTAGTTTCTACCTACTTTCAAATAACCTTTAACAGTAAACCAACTATAAACTAGTCACATAAAAACTGTAATTTCTCATTTTCTGCCATCTTCAGTTTTCCTGCATTAAGAGCAGTAGTCCTTAGTGGTAGCTTGTGCTCTCAGTAACACAACAACATTCACTCCTCATTACGCAGCTTCTACTTTTATGATGGAAGATTTCAAATGTACAAGGATCATTATAAGGAATAGATATTCTGCTTTAAACCCTACTTTAAATATAACACTCGTGTTCATATTATTTCATTATGGTGACCTTACACATGAGAGCGCATGAAGTCAGAGCTACGGTACCTTACGTCCAACAAGCTGCTGGTTTGCACTTGAACTGCCTTTTTTTTTTTGTCCTTGAACTGCTTTTTTTTTTTTTTTTAAAGGTATGTGTTTGAACACTACTTACATCCTATTTATGAATACTTTCGTCTGCGCAGTTTTATGGCTATTGTATGTTTCTATTAACCCATCTGAAAAACTCAAAATGCTTATTGCTATAAATTTCTAGGAATATATTCTTATGTGCTTAGAACTTAAGCATATAAAAAAATAACTTAAGGCATGTAACTTAAGGTCAATAAATGTGAAGCAATCAATCAACTTCAAGTGAAAGAACACTGACAAGTGAAAGGCCTGCACTGATAAATCTTCAAAAGGTAAAGGTTTACAGCAACAAATTTGACATCAAATATTCAAATTTCTCATAAAGACTAACAGCCTTAAAAACTGCCCTCAAAACAATTTCCCCCATTTCTTTAATGCAATTGTCTGCAGATTTGGAAAAATCTAATATATTATCTTAAAAAGCCAGTGTATTCTGGATAATAATATCTCATAAAAAAGGATTTTCTTGTCAGTCATAATTGCTCAACAAATTATTGATATATCAAGGTATCACTCTAAAAACCTGTTTCTTCACAAGAAATATAAAGTATTTTAGAAAATACTCAGACAAACACTACTGAGATTTGTGCCTTAACACAGATGATGCTGAATACCTTTTCAACATTAAATAGCTTTCAGAAACAGTAAGAGAAGGGGAAATCCACTACAGTTTCTCCACACTTCTCACAGTACCTTTCACAGCATCACTTTTTTCACAAACCATGTTATATTGTAACTGTTTTACAAAATCAGTACTTACAACATATAATTGCCGCCATATTATAGACCATTCCCGCAGCGTTGTGGTAACCTCCTGAATCAGTGGGAGCTCATTGGGTATAACTGTTTCATGTTGTCTTAAAAAAGACAAGAAAAAAAGTTTGAGTTAAGTAACAGTTTTAGATGGCAGAGTCATTTCTATGAAGGAACCGATCATTTGCAAAACCAATTCAACAATGACAGGATTCAAAATAGCACCACTTACTAAGTATTTGTAAGTTAACAAAGAATATTTCATCACACACAGGATAAGTGGTGCACACCAATACCGACCGTCATGTGATGTAATGGATATATTTATAAAGGATATAAATAAAGAGGGTTGAGACTATGCTAATGAGCTCATGCTTTTTTTCTCTACTTTCTTCTTTACTTACAAGATACGTACCTCATCATACCATTCGTTATTGAGACACTAATTTTACAAGAAGCAACCAACACGAAATCCAGATATACAGCACATACAATGCCACAATCCTAATGCTAAACTGATTTTCAAAAATATTGGTCTTACAAAGAAAATAAAGCATGCAGGTCATTACCATTAAGTTTATGTATCGCTTGTTTTAAAATTGTGCCATCCAAGTACGAAACAACAGCTAGGTCTTAATATTTCAGAAGTAGGGTACTTAAAGGTAGTTTTGTAATCAGCGAGAAAGATGTCATTATGCAGCAATCATATGATTAGCAGTTTTATCATTTACATATTTAATAGTGTATAAAAATAAATCAGGCACAAAGGAATAAAATATTTTAATCCTGTTACATTCCATTTCATACCTGGCTAATCATTTACTAATTTCATTCCCCTTTTTTCTGATTTTCTGTTTTTTTCCTGCTTCTTAAGAAATCTTTTATGCCAATTTCATGGACTTTTATATGCATGCCCAGCAATGTTGATTTGATATATAAGGATCTGAGCTTTAACAGCTGTTAAATAAAAAACCGCCCAAACTATTTATAGCCACACGCATCAGGCAAGGGAACAGGAGGATCACAAGATGAACAATCCTTCACTGGAAGACAGCACTTCGGCAGAACTTCTCAGTGAGGTAGGAAACGATGCCTGGATAACAGCTGTCAGCGAGGGGTCCACAAAACTTATTGAAGGGGGAATTAAGTGATTGAAACTTCATCTGCATAAAAGGAAGGTATCTCATATCAAAGGCCTCTTTCAATGGACCAGGCAGAGGCATTAAGACACAATGGCTAGAAGACAGACAAAGTTAGGAAAACTGAAATCAGAACTAAAATGGGGGCAAGCTGGAGGAAGCTCAACTAAGTAGCTATACGTCAAGGGAGTAATAAAACCTATGAAGAAAACTGATAAATTATCTGTTCTTCGGAAGCTTTTACATCAATGCAGAGCAGCTCAGCTCCACGAAGCACCACCACAAAGCTGGACGTACCGCTGGCAACAGCCCCTCTGAGCTTGAGGTGAGCTGCTAGTCAAACGCACACATATCACTCACATAATCTCCGTAACTAACTGGAAACAAGGGCAAGTTATCTGATGATGCACTGAAATTATATCTATACAAATAGGAAAACGGATTTTTGTGATTTTTCAAATGAAACTCACCCTTTTCCTTCAACTATTGCTTCCTTAAGGTGAATATAGGAGGCAGGAAATATGCCCTTTGAGAAGGAGAGATAGGAAAAAAGTTATTTTAAATAACCGGTTGCACATAACACATCTATCACCTAACAATGCACCAAGATACACTGCCAGGTCTGCACAGAGCTGTTCACATCCTCTTAAGCATCAGAATTTTTTTTTTTCCCCAAATGTCCAATAAATGTTATATAGCATGCCCTTTCAAGAAGATGTTATTGCAACCTCAACAAATAGAGACTCAATGTTTTTGAGCTCATCTCCACAACACTGAACAAAACAGCAGAGACGGCCTGTTGTAAGCAGCCCTGCAAAGGGGTGCTTCCTCCCCCAGTTCAAGGTGCAGTCTGCTGTAGGTTCTCCACATCCCTGGATGATTATATACAGATCCAAATTATGACAGACTTGCTTCTGAGAGTGTTAAAGACTATAAACAAAGTATTTTATATAGATGCACTCTAAAATGACATTCTGCTCATAATCCAGGTCCTGCCATCTGCTTTTCTTCAGGACTAACCAAGCTTTCTTATCCTGCTATAAGGTGTTGCTTCTGCTCCCCATGTGTTTTCTCCAGCGCTATGGGCTCCCAGTTAAAACAAATACTGGGTGAGAGCATGCATTACACTGGGCTGCCTGGCTCATTTGCGTTGACATAAATACGGACGCGTGGACATGAAGAACATGGTCATCCTGCATCGCAACCATTAGTACACAGACTTTATACAATGTACTGTCTTCCATCATCAACCTATGACTAGCATTACGAGCCAAAAACCTCTTCAACAGACAGTATTGCAAAAGAACAGTACTGCTTTTCTGAAAAAGTGTTCTACTCTCAAGATTCCAGAAATAATATTTTCAAAATAATGTAAGATTATATTAAAAAATAATTCCAGTCAAGCTCAGAAAAGTTTCTTCCACTTCACCCTTACAGCAAGTAGTTCAGCTTTCTATCTGGGAATGCAAAATAATTCTTGGAAAGCCGAGTAATTCCTCCCCCTATTTGCACGTTCTCCTTTCCTACAGTACTCGCAACAGAACAATACCTTTGTGCATAGCAGAAGACTCAAATGTCTCAAATGATGCTCAACAGTAATGCATGTTTTATGTAATAAAAATATATCTACTAAAAATTATCCCTTAAAGCAAATCTGTTTTTTCCAAAGATGGGTGAAAAATATGATCTCTGCACAAGTCAGTTGAAGTGCCTGAACTCGCAACAATGAGGTTCATTTTTAACCTGCACCCCAAGTTTAAATATGTGCCAAGTGCAGTCAGGGAGGATGGGGAGGGAGCAAGTAAGAACCACCAAAAACAAACCACCAAAACAGGAGAGAACAGTTTCAGGTGAGAAAGAAGGACCAGTTCATCAGAGCAGAAACAGGCAGAAGGTGTGGTGCGCTGGCCACAAAGAGACAAAGATATCCAAATTACTGGAAAATCATCAATGTGGGATATACCGGCTGCCCAAGATGGGAAAGAGCACATTCATCCTTCATATGAAGGCCGATTGCTCTTATTTTCTATGGTCAAGTATATCTTACATTGACTTTGAAAAGAATTCTACCAAAATTGCACATTTTAATGGTTGCAACTTACTACAATATCACAAAATCTGTTGTTTTTTTTTTTTTTGTTTTTTAAAAGAAGATACTACATTTAGTTGCAGTTGGACAAAATGCAGCAACACCTGGAATTAATTTAAGCCTAGAGGAATGCATAATTTCTGCTTAGGTTGAATAAGGCATGCTCATGAAATATGGTTTGTAAGAAATTTAGCATATCTCCAAAAAAAGAAAACATCAAAATAGAATAGAAAAACCACAGAACAGGCCTGGTTAGGAAATGGGTGGGATGAACCACAGAACTAACTCTGTAGTTGCAGACATGCAGAAACAACTCAAAGCACACCTCTGTATGCAAACATGCAAATTTTAAGTGCTTTACTTTAAAATTAAAAAAAAAATTCTGTAATTCCAGTTAATTACTGCTATAAACTAAAAAAAAATCCAACATTACAAAAGCAACATTGTGCTGTCTCCTTTCATTTTATTTCAGAAAAGCTGCTATAAGCAGCAGCCCTTTACGCACACTTAAAGCCTAACAACTAGGCAAAATTACACTGTAGAAGATTACTGCCCCTCTCATGGAGAATGACTGAAAATCACAACGTAGATCTCTTTACTTTCCAAGACAGAATTGCATTTTATGAGTAATACATTATTTAACAGATAGCAGAGCAAATGGTCAGCCTTTAAGCAGATCCAATAGGATGTGAAGTTCCCGGCTTTTTACAAGGGTAAAGGCTCTGGCACACAAGTTACTGCAGAACGCAAGCTGATACACACCCAGCCATCTAGAGTAACTGCATACACATACCCTTAAATTGCAAAAAACAGATATGCAGGTCAGTTTTCAGTCCTCGCTGCAGCAAGTTCCAGTGAACTTGAAAAATTCACGTTTAGCACTGGTTGGCACTACAGCCAGTTCTTAGAGATCAGCAGAGACACGGAGGACTGTTACGATGCGGTAACGCAACACGCCTGAGATCTTAAATACAAGATCAAACCCCGTGACACCATACATCTCTGTCCAAGAGACAAACGAGCACTCCACTCGGGCAGCACTCACCTTCTTGGATTTCTTCCTCAGTGTATAACCTCTGTACCAACCTAGACAGAAAAAAGGGAGAAAGCGTTGAAATGTGTATTCATTTCACCCCACAACTGCTGCTTCCCAGCTCAACAGCCCCTTGCCTTGGTTTGCAACCACACATCATCCCCCACCAACACACACCTGAAGTTCAGTTCTCTACAGAATTAATATCCTGGCTAAAACAAAGCCTTCTGTGAAAGCTATAAAATCAGAGCGATGATCAGCAAACTAATGGAGTTTCTCTACATCACTTCTCTACATGTCAGAGATGGTATTTTACATGATGAGTTTAACTGATTCATTTCATTTTAATTAGTAGTTTGCCAAAACATAAATAAAACCAACTTAAGAGCATTAACTTTACAGATTCGTACTGTTCGCCTAGTTTGATTTTAAAACCTATTTAATTTCAACAAATGCAAGTTCTCAAATGTAGGTCGGCCATTTGTCATCTCATCACAAAACAAGAATACTTTGGGATTTACAGTTCACAAATAAAAATAAAAAAGCAGGCAAAGGCCCTGATGAAGTTTGTGAAAAATAAAAACATGAACATGTATTTAAATGATTAAGTATCAGAATGGCTTCATAAAAATAATCAGAAAAAAAAAATCAGAGCCTATGAATAGATAATTAACAAGGGAGAAAGGGTTCCATGGGTTTGAAGTTACTTGCACACTGCTCCAGAGCATCCCGGTGGGGTCTGGCTCTGCACAGCATCAGCATGAGGATCCCAACCACTGCTAGTTAAAGCACTCAAATGCTTCAAAAAACCCTCTCTAGCAGTAATTGCTCAGGGGTCAAACAGCATCACGAAGCACAGCGTTTGTGATGACAGGCTCTCAGATGGCTATGGGAAGCACTCTGTTCAGAGGGCTTTGCTTTTGTTTTTAATGATTGCACAGCACACACTTGCTGGCGCAAGGAGCCCTGTGGCCCCAGTGCAGGGCAAGGCAGGGACCACCTGATGTGAGCGACTGTTCAGCCCAGGAAAGCTCTGCCATCATCAAAGGCAGGTGGCTGCACCTGGAAAATTGGGAGGTAACGCCTCATTTATTGTGCCCCTGGTTCACGATGCATCTGCAAGCAATCACCATTACAGCCGCCAGTGCCTCTCCAGCCATTCCACTTACTGCTGCTGGACAACCAGAGCAAAAAATAAAGTAAAATCGTACAACCTGCAGTCATTTTGCTTCATGGAAGATACAGTGCCAGACAAAACAGATGAGATCTGTGCACACTGCCCCCAGTTCAGTGCTCATAAGCTTGCATTTGGGCATGCTGTATTTCAGTTTGCCATGGCTCACTCTGCTGCTCAGCATCTTGGGGTGAGAACCAAGCTGCACTCCGAGGTTTTGGGAGATTTCATCTGGGTTCAGGAAGCAAAGAGCACCCCTTCTCGCTTTGGTTTTGTCAAACACGTGCATGCATGCTCTGCTGGTCAGCATGGGTGGGCATCATAAAACAGAGCACGAGTTGGAAGCAAACTACAGCCCCACTCCTGGTAATAACCAGGGCAGGAAGAAAATTCAAGGTAGACAACATGCTGATAAATTCATTAATCTCCACTCTGGGACTAGGAATACAAATTAAAGTCTCATGCAGATAGGATTTTTCAGCCTGTTCTCCAAAGCAAAGGGTGAAGTGATTTTTCATCTTCGCACCACACCAGAAGCCTGTCCTCCGTGCTCATGTGGGGATGGTTAGTGCTGCTGTCCCTCAGTCTGCTGCCTGCAGCCATCACACTCCACTTCCCTGCAGAGACTGCAATGGCCTCATGTCTTGCCTTTCCATTGTTTTCACCAAATATCAATGAAAACTGCAGCTGAAATGACCATGCAGTTTCTGGCTCAGGTGCAAAAAGGACAAAGCATTTCTGCCGGCACTGGCTCCACCAGCTGAAGGGGAGAGAGACCTGCACAGCCTTCAATCCTATTAAAGCACTAAGTTCCCTCCATCCTGTATAAATAGACCAAAATTTTGAAGTTACAGGGTCTACACTGACGAACACCATGACTCTGTTCACAGGCACTATTACAAGTTCTCCAGCTACATGATTGCGCTGTATCTTTGCCACCTCCTTTCCCATCCCGTCACCTCTCCTGCTATCTGACTCAGGACATCGCACTGCACCAGCGGATTACAAAGCTGCACAGCAAAGCCAGCTCTTCTCTGCAGAACCTCTGCAGCAAGCGCTACAAGAGATCACAGAGAAGAAAGCAGCTGAAACCTGCCTTGGAGAACTGGTTACACTCCTGCACGTTGCAGTGGTCCTAGTGCTGCTGGGCAGGTCCGACCAGGCTCTTCACTGGCAGCCACCACTGAACGCTCTCCTTGCTGGATACCAGGCCTGCGAGCGTGCAGCAGGGAGCCTAATTTTCAAGGAGAGCTGAGCTCACCAATTCAACTGAAGGTAGTGAGCCATGCTATGAACACAAGAGCAATGAAATTTAAATACATGAGATGGGGAAGTCATCTCTAACCAACTACCCAAAACATAAGAGCTATTCAATGCCTCAGTTCTCCATCCATCAAAAAAAAAAAGTGAAGTTCTCCACATCCAGACAAGCACTACAAAAATGACCAAGTCCCTCACAGACGTGCAATAAAGCAATCAACGTCACAAAATTGTTACCTCTCTTCAAACCACAGCAAATGCGATTTGTCGCCAGACACTGGACAAGAATGGAAAAAAACGAGCACAGCACAGCTGCTGGTGTAGCCAGTGCTGCTCAGTCTCGCACACTAATAAAGCAAGGGCCAGAGGGTGGGAGCGGGATGCGTGCGCATGGGCGTTAGTGACAGTAAAGTGGTCTCCTTGCCTATGGTGTGGCCCTGCCTAATTTTAGTCCCTGATTTTGTAACCTCAGCTGTTTGGGAGGTGAAAAAAATAAATAAAAAAACCGGGGGCAAAGAAGGCAAACATCTGATGCCAAACACTTCACTCAAGCACAATTCCAACAAACAATTCCAGACTCTCCTCGGTCTATTTACAGCAAATTTGGTTTCAGACAAAATGCCAGTGAGAAGAAAACAGGCTGATGCCATAAATATTTTTGAAAGTCACCTGGGCTTTAAAGTAGCTTAGTTACGTGTAACAGGGTTTCTAGCCTCTCCCTTAAAAATATCATGGGATGTAATGGCTGGAAGTACACATCTAAGTAAATGCCCAGCTAAGAAAAAGGACCAATGAAGTATCTGTCTCTGTTAAAGCTGCAAAAGGCACGCAAAGGGAAAAATCTGGCAGATGCTCTTATTTCTCTCGAATGATGCACCTATTTACTATGCAGTTACCTAGATAAAGTATTAGCTGTGTTAAAAAAAAAAAAGCTGCAATCAACAACTAAATGTTCTCAGAGTATCAGGAATAATTTCTTTGAAAATACCTACTTTGGAACCCAAACTCCCTTTCTTTAGCAGCTCTAGAAATGAACTGCTGCTCAAATGTACACACTTAGTTTTGAGGCTTACTTACTGTTACAGTCAATAGCCATTCACCTTAATAAACCACATTTATTCATCATATGTTCATTTTGCCTACTCCACCCAATAATGTAAAGAAACAGATTCAGAACAACAAAGATCAGACACATGCTAATTCAGAATGTGGCAAATATTTGTTTTGGGACATCAGAAATGACCTTCACCTTTTCTTTGGTTCCTGGAGGAGTAGCAACATTCAGATTTAACAATGGAATGTGCACATTCATTACCAATCTCATAACCTCAATAAAAATACAGGCTGCTTGCAAAAAACCGCAAATTTCACAGAATTTACACATGAAAATAATCGTACAAACTGTTTCTGCATTTCAGAGAGAAAAGATGTTTTCTTTGACTAAGTCTTAAAAGATGAAAATGTTTCTGTCATAAAACTACATTCCAAAGTTCCACATTTTTAACCTAAGTAACATTTTAAGCACATATAAGCAAAGCCCGTCTTAGCAATCCGTTCCACTCCAAGATCCTACAGAAGCCCGCCTGTCCCTACAGCATGCCTTCTAGACAACGCCTACAAGACTCACCCCTCAACTTCTTGCCTCTTTTGTCTGCAGAAAGAAGACCAGCTGTGCAAGGATTTACCGTAAGCACTTCTTTGGGACAAAGAGGATTCAGAAAGAAACCAACTGCAGGCTCCTACTTCAAACCCCATGGACCCAGGGCAAGTGTTCACAAGCTCCTCCTAACTTCAGCGGCACTGCAGCCAAACCCAACCACCGCTCGGTCTAGTGACGGGGAGGCTCCCAGAAGCATGCCAGGACATAAGGCAGCTGCAGATGCCAAGAAACCTCCTGGGGCAACCTGCACAACTTGTGTGGAGGGGATTGGAGATCAAAAAGCTCAAATAGTTACCCAGTAATGACAGCTCTGTGAAGAAGAGAGGTAAGAATTACAGCATCTCATTTCCCATCACAGCAGGTAAGCAATGAATAACCATTGTGTAAAATGTTTGGAAGAACATTAATTTATTTGCATTTCTTTTAACGTAGACTCATCCCATGTGCCCAAAGCCGAACAACTATGAGCTGAGAGCGTGAAGGTCTTTCTATTATTCAAGTCTAAGGGAAAAAGCGAGTCACCTCCACCATCCCATTAAGTTAGCAGCAGTCATGATGTGACATGATTTCACATCCCTACTCAGGAATCAAAGTTGCATCCATATTCATTAAATAAACCTATTTATTTATACATAAAAATACAAAGTTGCATAATATTTAAATCATTCCATTTGCATTTAATTTTTTGCATTATTAGATTATTATTAAATCATATGTCAGCTGATGGAAAGTCTACTTTGCATAGTCAAACTTGCCACTACAGTGGCAAGCTGAACTCTGTAAGAAACTGCCCACCTAAGAACAAGAAGAAAATTAATTTGCATATAGTGATAAATAAAGCTTGTTACTTCTGTTCGAATAACATTGTTTCAGTAGATGTAACACTAAAAAATCCTACTAAGCCAGTATCTAAAACCAATCTATCACACAGGTGTACCAAAAGATCAATGTCTACAGAAACAAACAAGTTTGTTCAATACATTAAACCAAATCACATTTGCACAATATAAAAATTGTTACAATATTTTAAACAAAGACAGTTTAGTTATATGTTACCTATACCTTTCCAAACAGCAGCATGCATTAAAGTCTAAGATATAATCAAAGAGGTGTATTTTACTTGGCTCACTACTGGATCAAGCAAAAGCAGAAAAGTCTTATGACAATTTTCACATTCTGTTGATTATCAAACTCAGCATTCAGATTCCCTTTTACATGGATCAAGGGGGAAAGATTTTGGTATATGTAATGCTTCTACAGCTTCATATCAAAACAAGCAAAGCATCTGAAAAGCCTGCAGTCAGTCCACGGCACTGTAACGCATGTACCCATCTCTTGTAAGACAGACATAAATAATTTAGGACCCAGGTGACTTTCAAATTCAGATTAAACTTCTTTTTAGCAGCAGGCTCCTTTGCATTACCCGAGGGTATCCAAAACATCTATCAATTCTCTAAACCTAGGACAGATACTGCAATTGATCCATACAAATAAAGCTGTGAGAACATCCATCTTTCATAGAAAAGGAAATGGTTATTCACAGGTATCGACCACACACTTCTTCATTCACATCTAGCATTGGTTAATTCTGTGCTCATTAAAAATAATGTGTTTTGTCCTTTAGCAAGAAAGTAAGTAATTCATCACCTCATAATATGGGATGATAAAGTCACAAACAGAAAAGCAATATAATTGCAAAAAACAATGTTTTAAAATGCAAGTTTGGCAAGCTTACCTTCATATGTTTCTAGTATGTGCACTGTGTCGCCTATTTGTAAGGAAAGCTCATCTGGTCCCCTTGCGTCATAGTTATAAAGAGCTAGGCAGAGAAAAAACACTCATTAGCACATGCAAGACAACATAGCTTTCACGATTTTTATTCCTCCACAAAACTGATTTTATTGTTCATTATTGTCATATTCAATCTTTCTGTACAGCTCCTGGCTATATTTGGTCAAGTTCTTCAGTCCACTAGTATTTCCCCTTAGAGCACATCTCAAAAAGCCACATGTCCACTTTTTAAAGATAGTCTCTCAACCTATTTATAATGCTTTGCTTCTTCATAACAATACATTCAATTAATTTTTTTGTTGGATTTATCTGTCTTCCAGTACTTTCTGTCAATTTGATGCAGTTCTCTAATAAACTGCACTTTCACTGTCAGCTAAACACACAGAAAACCTACAAAGTGTCTTTAGAAAATTCAAATTTACACCATTATATCAAAGAATGGTTTCTCAATCACCTCCTAAATTTACTGCATGAGTACTGTATTTAAAAACAACATAATTTGAGAAATCTTAAGTATCAGAGGAAACTGCATCAACCCGTTGTATTCACGGGACAGACCAGTCACCTCCCTCATTTTACAGTACTGTGATCAAGTTGTACTTTATACATTAGCAAACCCTGACAGCATCCACAAGCCTGCACCACCACAACCTGGAAATTTATCAAATGCATTTGTTTTCATAACTATTTCTGAATGGCTGAGTCACAAGCAGCAAGAGGAGCGACAATATGAAAACCGTTTCCTTTTCCAGTGCTCAATTCAGAAAAAAGCCTGTGGTCCTACCATGTAGTGTAAGCAGCAAGAGGCATAATGTGCAAGACAAATTTGAACGGAAGCCCTAGAAGCACCGAATGGCTTGGATTGGAAGGGACCTTTAAAGATCTCCTCGGCCAAGCCTCCTGCCGTGGGCAGGGACACCTCAGAGCAGAGGAGATTGCCCAAAGCCCCATCCAACCTGGCTCTGAACACCAAAGATAGGGCACCCACCACCTCTTCGGGGAACCTGTTCCAGTGCCTCACCACGCTTGTGGTAAAAAACTTCTTTCTAATATCTAACCTAAATGTAGCCTCTTTCAAATTGAAACCATTACCCCTTGTCCTGTCACTAGAGGCCTTGCTGAAAAGTCTTTCTCTGTCACATCAACACTAAAGACCTCAAATGGGGTAGCGAAAGGATTCCAGAGTAAGAGAAAAACCTCAGATCTGTTCAGGTGTACCTAATTAGCAAACCTTGCAGAAACGTGTATTCTAAAAGTGAGTTTATTGTCAGCTGAGGGTTCCAGCTATCTCCTTACTGCAGACTCTTGCAGGAGAGGCTGCCGGTAGCGCCCGGCCCCACACGGCAGCTGTAAGCCCCTACCCACGCCCCCCTTACTGATCTGCCTTCAGCCTACGGTAAAGCCAACTACAAACAACGAACGCTGGAAGCAACCGCCAGAAGTTGCTCATGCCCTACAGCCATTGACCTGCAGGCTGCGCAGGCTTTCCCACAGCTCACTTCTGGCTGGGAGTAACTTTGGAAAGAGGACAAATTGTTTTCTCTAAAAACAAAATAAATAAATAAGTAAAACAAACACACACTAAAACCACAATAGCCAGGTATCAACAAACATAATTCAAATAGAAGACACATTACCCCACTCATCAATGACATGACATTATAAACAATACCTTGGTGTTTCAGGGTCATTTTGTGTTTGCTTTTTAAGAACTGACTGATGAGAAAGTTTGTTTGTTTTTTTAGAAGTGTCATCTTCAGAAGACATTCAAGAACAACAACAAAAATAACCCAAAGACCACTCCTCCCCACCCTCGACAAAAGAAAATCTGGAAACTATGAGCACTGAAATTAGGAATGCCCAGAAGAATACTGGAAATTTATCTGACAGACATGCTGCAAACTAGGTTTGGTTAGGAAAAAATATTTTTTAAAAAAATGTAGAAACAGTTATGACTTCTAAAGTTAGCTTTTTATGTTCCCCATGGAGGAGATCCCTCTGCAAGAAACAAAATCTTCTGATACCAAGTAGGGTCCTCAAGACTGAAGGCCATGCCTCCAGCATTTCACAAGACTGAAGTTAATGAACTATAATAAAGGTAGACCAATGAATGTTTCTGCAGGTTCTGTAACTGCAATTGCTCTCTCCAATAAGGTCAGCAGGTTCAGAGGTGTTCTATACACTATTCCTGACAACTAATGAAAAGAAAAAGTAGCCTTCATCCCTCACTTTGAGGTGCTACAGAAGATTTCTTATCTTTGTATTTCCAGTACATAAAAGGCTGAGCTTCTCTGAACACAGACCTCCTCTTTATGATGAAAGCTTCCAGAACACAGCATCAAAGGACAGTTTAAAAAAAAAATAATAAAAATTCTGAGAATCAGGACTTTTTTGTTGTCATAATTATATTCCAAAAATGCCTTTTCACTTCTGAAAAAGTTATCTCAAAACTTTCTGCCATCCCTCAAATAACCAGTTACTTCTCTTTCTACATTAGCTTCCAGGGATGTGATCCATGTGCAGCAGTGGTCAGAAATGCTCCCGTTACTGTCTCAGATATTATTATTAGAACAGAAATACTTGGATACATCTCATATGCAACTGAGAGCAGCCCTCCCCCTTTCTTGCAGGAAATCTTCACAGATGTTTAGCCCAAAAGAGTTCACAGGATGTTAACTACACGTGCCACACTCATTACAGGTTACAAAGCACTTCCAAAAAACCCTCAAACTAAAAACCTACAGCAAAAGGCCAAAAGCCCTGCTCATACAGCCATGAGACATCAGCCCCAGGAAGCACCCTCACTCATCGAGGCAATTTTCTCCAGTTCCCAAGCGAGCCTAAGAGGCAGGCCAGACCTGCCTACAGGAGGGCCAACAACATAAGTTACACATACAAAAACTGGTAACTGGAGAAAAATACTTTCTTGATCCCAAATCTGATAATCAGTTTAGCCCTAAGTGTGCAAGCAGGGCACATCCAAGAGGGCACATGAGAAGGTGTAATCCCACCACGAGGACAGGCACGGTGCCCAGCACTACCTCCAGCCATGGCCACAGCTCCATGTTCAGCCTCCAGCAATTACTATTTTCACCAGAATTTATCGAATTCCAGCTTACAATGTTAACAATAATGAATACATGACTTGCTTCCTTGGTCCTTTTCTGAGTGGTATTCCTCTTCCTAGAGTTCAGAAATAAGTCAATATACCCGAGTGCAAAAAATGAAAAGTATATGAAAAAAGCAACAGAAATACGGAAGAGAAAACAGTACACAGCATAGCATCCTAAAAAAAAACAGAAAAGGACACTAAGGTAAAAAGGTATAAAGATCAAGCGGATTGCAGAGACTAATAATGAACAGTATCTAATGAAGGTTTTAGAAAGTGACAGTTTTATTGACATCAAAACAAGCCAAGCTAGCTATTCCTGTTTTAATTTTTCGTTAACCTTCTCATTATTAAAAACAGATAAATACTTGCTGCCAGGTATCTGGAGCACAGTATTTCAAAGCCGTAATTGCTATTCTGTGGGAGAAGAGTGTTCTGTGAAAAAATATTAACAAAAATTAACATTTTGAACTGTTCTGAGCAGAGGAATGTTAACAACAATGAATACACGGCACGCGTCCTAAACAGCAGCACAAGAGACAGTCTGTTTGATAACAGTCAGTGGGAATTTTTTCAGTTAGGTTTTTGTGAGTACCAGAAAGATGAAGTTATGCATTCAGTATGAACTCTTCCAAGCTTGGATGGTTAAAGTTCAACACCTAAATCCAGGCTTCTGGTCTTTACTTAGATTTCGTGAAAGGCACAGCTCTCATCAGAGTCAAGAGAACCTGTGGGTGCTCATCACATCCAGAAATGAACCCCTCTGAGTCTTTCGCCTTCGGGACCCTGACACGCAATCTCGCTGTCTTGTACCAGACACACAAGTCAGGAAAAATTCACATTATGACAGATTAAAAACAGTTCTGTACTAAGTTCACATTTCAGCTAACCATTTCTCAAACATTTAAACTGAATAACATTAAGGATCAAAGGCAGCTATGAATAAAACATTAAAATTTATATTCAAGAGTGCTAACTGGTGTCCATCACAATGAGGAGGGTCACGTAATATGAACTTCACTGTAATGACCAATTCTTCTGACTGAAGATGACAAACAGCCATCAAGTGGTAATTACTGCCCATGACAGCTCCCACTGACCTCAGAGCAGCGGCCATGGAGGGAAGGCCTATTTCAAAAAAAAAACAAAAAACAAAAAAACACACCACTGTGAAAAAATCTCTTTACGACAAAGTAAGATTTTTGACTTGCAAGACCATTGACAGATGATGAAACAAACAACCAAAATAAAGTGCATTCCACCCCTGTGATTACAAAACAAGCCTTGAACTACACTGCATACTCCTATGCAAGCTAGCAGCTAACCCCCTACAGGGTAATTTTTTATGTAGACTAACATCAAAAGATGTTATGACAGATCAAATGTTTGACTGGAACAAACAACAATGCTTTAATTAAGCAAAAAGACAAAAATTGGAGGAATAAAACATGAAAAGTATGTGTATGTCTTGTCTGATTGACTGTATGCTGTCACCATTTAAAATATTTAAAAGTATGAAGTACAGCTTTTTTTCTTTTTTCTTTTTTTTTTTTTTTTTAAACTGAAGTAAGTTTTGCTTAATTTGGAAAATCCAGTTCTCAGCATGACAAGATTTTTAGCTTGGGGAGTTCTAAGCTAAATGAAGCATTAGGAATATTTACACCATATAATGTTAGGCCTCCCCATTGTGCTTGAATTATGGATCAAGGCTCAGTGTTTTGGAAAACGAAGTTATGGAGCCTATAACTTAGTTTCAAAATATATATCTTTGATACAATTCACAAGCAAGGAACACGGTAACTTAAGCACCAAAAGATGCATGGCCAACACCCTGCCAGTGCTAATCAATCTCATGGTTAACATGGTCTTGCGTCCCAGTGCTTCTCTTCTACACAGAGACTGAACTGGCACAAGCGAAGAGGCACAATCAAGCTTCTTCTCTACTGCAACTAAACACTCCCACTCCTTATCATTTAAAAGAACACTATTTACAATGCATTTTCTCCTTAAGGGATACATCCATGTTAGAGAAAACTTAGGAAGCCATGCATGAGAGATACCAAAAGCAACCGGACCGCAGAAGGATGCTGTTTTCTGAGCCAACAAACATGCTGCCTGTCCACAGAAGCAGCACAGAAATTAGCTCAGGCACTTGTGACCCAGTGCCACCTCCCTCAGCTTGGAGAGCAGTCTGCAGTAGAGATGAAGCACCAGGTTCACATAGCTCAGTATGCGGCAGTCAGCTCTAGGTGAGCGAGGACTTCCTCCAGGAGAAGAGGGCATCTCTCCCTGGAGAAGAAGATGATCTTCATCTTAAAAAGATGAAGGCAGCAGTTAGTCTCTGAAGCCTCTGGCACGACCTGTGTACTTCCCAGACAGCTGTATCTGACCATCTTTTCTAATTACATTTATAAGATTAGTGTGTAGAAGAGAATAACATTTTCTCAAAATTGTAGACAAAGAACTAAAGAGCTTTCTTTTCCAGCTCGAAGCATCTTTAGCTGATTGATTTCACCTAGAGCTATGGGGGCCTACTGTATTTGCAAGATCACACCCATGGACCACATTTCCTCAACAACCATATTACGAGTGTGCTAGTACCAGTTCACAAGCAGACCTTTTCAGGTGCAGACTTACATCTAACCCACTCATAAAAGCTGCAGTAAACCAAGTCTCATCGTGACAGTGAGAGCACCTCAATTTCGGAGGACACGCAGATGATGCATAAGGAACAGCTGTGGCTCTGGAGATCTGCACTGAACAAAACAAGCAGCGCATGGATCGGTATGATCTGTTACTTGGCTGACATGGAGTTAGCTGACAGCAAGGTTGAAGAGCACTTAGCAAATTCGGTATCTACGCCAGTGAATTCTGAGTTCCAGCTCTCGGATTCCACGAACAGAACCAAGGTAGCACGAACAGAACACAACGTCACAACTGACAAAAACAATCCTGAAGCCACCTCTTACTCGTGCGCAGCAGGAACACAGGCGCTGTTCTACGCTTAGCACAGCTATGTTTCGGCACAAAGATATTTCTCCTCATCAGCCGAGCTCTCAGCCGTAATGACTGAGCGGCTCTCCTGGTACAAATTGCTGCCTTCACCTGTCCTCCTCCTTCCAGTGCAACAACAAAGCAGATCTACACAAAAGTACTGAAATGCCAAAAGCAAAGGATTAGTGTGGGCACTGAAAGAGCAATTTTTCAACTCTAGGAGTTGATAAAGAAAGGAACAACGAATAGGGCATTACAGTAATTGCACTAAAAACCCATTTACTACTAAAGAATACAAAACAAACACCTCTAAAGAACTGCACTCATTAATCTGCACGCATTAGAAAAATGAGGAGTGCAACAAATGAAAGAGAGGTGACAGAGGAAAAAAGGTAAAAAGCAAATAAAGGTAACATCGCTATATATCAAGAAAGCTTTTCTCTGTATGAAAGCTGAGATATCTTAAGACACCATAAAAATGTTACTGTGTAATATTCCCTGGAATTATTTCACACTAAAGTCTATATTAAACATTTCACACTGGAAAGAAGGCAAACCACATTTAACACATTATCAGCTTTATTTTATACTGTCTTTTTAAAAAAAATCCAAAAAATATAATTATGCTATTTCCATAAAAGTAAATTGAAACTAGAAATAGAAGTGAAGTCTCCTGTAAATCTTTTAGTATTGACAAAACATAAGAAACGTGAAGGTTTTCCTCATTTTTCTTTAAAAGAAAGTGGTTGTTTTCAGTATTATGGAGACTCCTTAGTCCTCTGTTGCCTACCCTGACCAGCTTCCAATTTTTACAGCTGATGCTACTGAAGAAAGAAGAAAACAGAACTTCACATATCCGGATTTGCACTTAAGCTTTGTTAAGGACAACTATCTCATACGCACATTAACCAAGCATTGGTCTTCCCATAATGCTGAAGTCACCCTGTATTTTGTCATTCCTAGTCTCACCAAGTGGGGTTCACAGCTCTTTTTCAGTATTTCAGTTATTTTGTCATCCAAACATTCACAAGAGATGAATTTTGTAAACAAAGAAGTCTGAAGAAACTCTAAGCTTGAATGGCCATCACCAAGCTAGTGAAAACACTACAGCTAACAGTTCCTCCTCCCCAGAAGTGCACCAGATCTTACTCGCTGCATTAATGAACATGACTTAGCACAGGTATCTCGCCAGCAGAACTATTCTAAATGCAGCAGGTTTAAATAGATAAGGACACATTCTCTCATTTTCCCTTACAAAGGGGAGACCATTCCTGTTCCTCCTCATCCTCATTCACCCGAGCAGCAAATTACTGAAAGACACCCTAGCGCATCTGGAAGCTGTACTTCCACGTGAGTCCAGTACTGCTTCTCCACTATGAAGCCACACAGAAAATCTGCAAGTTTTAGAGAATTCTGAACGTGGATTCCGGGACTGCTTAAACAGAAATCCCTGCAAGAGTCTGCCTTCCTTCCTTCTCGGTTTTGGACACAAAACACTCAGGAAGAAAGATAAAGCCAGCTGATTCAATTAATTTTATTTATTCATACCATACATGCTGTATCTTCCCCTTTTTCACTCTGAAACGGACATATGGATTGTATTGTGAGGTCTCAACTTCCACCACTTTCGTGGTCCAAACACATCTGACAAAGTCCAGTACTACAAAATATTTCTACACACAGTCCATCTATCATAAAACTTCACACACTACAATCACCTTTCCACATCTCAGTATCACTGCAACAAACTAGTCGACTTGAACAGGAATTCACTCTGTATGTAAAGGAGAATCTAAGCACAGGTGCAGCAGCAACTGTTGGCTGAGCACAGGCCAGAGAAAGCCAAGGGCCACCCAAGCCTCTATAAGCATCACTAAACACATGGGGTTTTGTAACAGATGGCAACACAGGGGAGCAAGATGTTTTGCAACACATCTGGTCCTTATCACTACCCAGCATGAATTAGTAAGCTGGGGAGACTTCATAAATCCAGAAAAAAAAAAAAAAAGAAGTCATAGTGCCTTCCAGAAACGTAACTACCCTGTTGCTGCATCCTCCGGGCAGAGGTCACATAGGAGAGAACAAGATGCTCACTTCTTTCCACATTAATAAAAAAAATTAAAAAGTTCTGGGCCTATCCAAGATTCATTCAAGTTCTTGTTTTTGCTCCTCCCACCTTTGAAGCCAGGTGCCTTATTTTCAGGGAGCTGATGAAGATGCCAACTCTTACCAGCATTCTCCCTCCTCCTTCCTGCTGCTTAATCTGTATTCAGAATACTTCAACCACTAAAAACTGAGGGTATACAGTTGAAACTAGTGTTAAAAAAAGAAATATCATTATTGACTGTAACAGCATTAATAATGTGCCATAATGTATAGGTAACAAGAAGCAGAATCAAGAACATTCAAATCAATTTTTAATATTAAGAAGTCCACTAACTGAAACACATCATATGCAAGAAGTAATCAGCAAGAAGCATCTTGCTGAAGAGCAAGATGCTGATTCAGACAAACAGGAAACGTGATCAAGAGGCAGATGTCTTGGCATCTGTCTTCTGCTAACACAGAATCACAAAGCAAGTGAGTTTTGATGTTCCCTTGAGCTCCCTGCACCTCACTGCTACGAAGCAATAGCTCAGCTCTCGCTATGGTGGGTCTACGGGCAAAATCCTCACAGAAAGCAAAGACAACGTTTGAACACGTGCTATTCCATCCTTACCACTCTGTAC
Source organism: Chauna torquata (assembly GCA_013399475.1). Classification (NCBI taxonomy): domain Eukaryota; kingdom Metazoa; phylum Chordata; class Aves; order Anseriformes; family Anhimidae; genus Chauna; species Chauna torquata. Next base: position 449,941 of record VXAL01013498.1, on the reverse strand, counting down.
CTGAAGGACCTCTGTGCTTTTAATAACCAAAATTTAAAATAGTCTCTACTTGAAATCTTTGCAAAATCTTTGATATTGCTGTGCACAAAATGCATTGAAGCATGCACTGGGCATGAGAAAAGAGTTAAACACTGGATGGGAGGAGGAACTAGTTCAGCTTACGGTCAATGCTGGCACAGGATCAAGTGTGTATGAACCAGTCATGAGTCAACATCGGGCTGTGTAATTACACAGAGGTTGCACAAAAGATTGGTGACCTGAGTTGGCAGCGCTGCAGCTCCACACCCGCTGCTCGCTGACACCCCAGCACGTCGCTGCCCCTTCCCTTGCACCACCGCTGCTGCTCACCACTTCCCGCTGCAAGGACTTCGGCTTGCTTAAAAGCTCGGTGCTTCTTCTGTGATAGCTGCTTAAGTAACTCACAGAGCAGTGAGAGAAAAACAGAAACAAAAAAAAACCACACCAGCAAGGGCAGAACGGAGAAGGCAGCAACACGTGGCCCAGCATGGAAGGCAACAGCATCAACTTCAACCAACAGTGACTACAGCCTTCGGAGAAGGTCCCAGCTAGAGCACTGCAGTTCAGTATTATCCTTCCGAACACAGAGGCAGGTGCAAAGATCCCCAAACGCAATGATTTCCACCTTAAGACCAGTTTATAAAAGGGACTACACCACAGTCACGTGCGGAGCGCAGACGAGCCCTTCCCTCCTTTCCAGTCCAGTGCTCCAGGCTAAAAAGCCACAAACCCACTGCCGAAGTCCGCACAGACGCTAATGCCGAACCACAAGTTACAAGTTGCACTTTTTATGCAAGGTGGGTAGAAGACTGGTAGTAGATGAAGGACACAGCCAGTTCCTCGGCACCTGCTGCTCATGGGATGAAGCAGGACTCTTTACCAAAACACCTTTTTCAGCTCTCTGCTTCTGCTGCACAAAACCCAGCAAGAATGAAGCCCAGTTTTATCTGCGTGAGGATTCTGACAAAAACAATCCACATCGCACTCCTTTCAGCTCCACCTGGAGATGCCCAAAGCATCAGTCTCGTTCTGTCAAGCTTTTCCCCTTGCCATTGCAGCAGGTCTCTACCGCACCAAACATATTTCTGTGAAGTGGATGTCTTTTACTACGCGTTTCTACAGCAGTGAGCTTAATGTCACAGCTATATTTTAATAGTCATTTCAATGGACTATAAAAATCAAGTTCAACACAATAAAACTGCTATCACACTGCTGTGGAAATAGCAAAAAAACGGCCCCTGCAAGACACTATTCACTGCAATATAGAGCTGATGATGCAGAGCAAAAAGCCTAAAGCAAGGAGAAAATGGGGCGACAGGAAGAAGTTTTCATTTCCTACTGTTCTTCCTCCTCAGTATTGCTACCAGGAAAAAAACAAAATCAAGATTCCTACACTGCTTTCTCAGGAAAGTTTACAGAGTGGTGAAGAGAGGAGAAGGCATTTTGAGCTTTTCACATACCAACCCTTACTCAATTTGTTTTTACTTGTCATCACCTTATTTGTCTCTCAGTCCTTCAAGCTGTCTCCGACAGCAAGAACTACAGAAAAAGAACACGGATCCACAGTCAAATAATCCCTGAGGAACTTGTTCTGCTTTCTTGGAAGTAACAGCCAGAGAGAAGAATTACCCAGTAAGAGCCGTAGTTTGATCCACCAACACTTTCTCTTTTTCACAACAGCTAGGCTGTTGCAGAAATAGGAAATGTGGTATTTTTCCTGAAGTTGTATCTTATATGGGAATTAATGTAAAAATGCAACCATGGACACTAGTCAAACAGCACTGAATGCATTAAAAGAAAAGAGTGTCATTTTGCAAAATCAGGGAAAAATTGTTTTTCTCGAAACCAGTAAGAAACCACATGACTCGTGCAGCTTTCTGAATAGCTAGAGAATCGGCTTGGCAGCTAACCTTAACAAAGAGTTACTGTCTGATTCACTTGAGGCTTCAGGGAGCCAGGCTCTCCGGACCAGCCCTGCTTGCTGGCAACGTGCTTCCGCACGGCATTGTTAGGCAGGGATTCTGCACAGCCATAGAAGTTCCATGCTGCCCAAGGACAATTCTTTTAACTCATGTCAATGTATGTTCATACCAGAAGAAATACGGAGAAGAAAAATGTAACTGATAGGATATTGCTATTCTTTAAAAACCCAGAATCACATTTTACTCTCTCCATAAATCAAATACACAAAGCTCCTGAAGGTATGAAAAAAATATAGCAGAGGAACACCTTAAAGATGTGCTTGCACAGGTTAAACTCCTCACCTTTCTGCTCCACAGGAACCTAAACTTACTGTTGCTATGCTCAACTTCAGTGCAAGCTAATTTGGCTTTTCTAAAACTCTCTCTAGTCTAGTTCAAGCCACCCTAGCCCAATAATCCATCACAAACGAAATGTGCCGCACTGAGGTGACAGCAGACAGCCTGGGCTTTGCAGCGACCCACGTGCCCGCGCAGGGACGAAGCGTCTCCCAAGCCACCTCCTCGGCCACACACCCAGGCAAGCAGCAGCTTCCACCTCCACCAATACCACCCGGTGCCTGCAACCCACAGGCCCAAGAGAAAGACTCAACGAAATGGAACGAAGCTGTTACCCGCGCTTGTTTTCCACGTGCTATTTAAGAGTCTTTTGGTGGGAGCGCAGGAGTGGGTGGGAGGGACGGATCTCCTTTGACAGAGGTCACACCCGTGGTGGCACCCACAACAGCCTTCCGATGGCCGCCCACCGCCTGCCCAGTTGCTCCTACTGACGCTCCCAAATACATTTCAAAAACCATAAATTAAACCAGCGCTGCTACACCTACAAACTTCATTCCCTGCGAACCTCACACCCGCTTCGTCCAGGGTTCAGCACAAGCCAGCGCAGGCAACACCAGCAAGGCTCTAAGATCGATCTACAGCAGAAAAGCATGCAATGAACACGTAAACGTTCACCATTATTCTAACGAGCTGCTTTAAGAAAAAGAGCTAATTATTTTGGCCACCTTTCTTTCTAGCGTGTTATCTCCTCAGCATCCTTCCAACCGCTCGAGGAAAGGCGCAGCACCAGCACACACCGCATGCACGCCGGCTCTTTTCCCCACTGCAAAAATACTCCATCGGTCTAATAACCAAAAGTTATTAGACCAACTCTGATTTCTCTACTATTCAATTCACTCATCAGTTTCAGGACCCCTACATCAAAAGAAAGCTATTTAAAAGCAAACAAACAGAAAACTAACTATGGCTAGTGATCCTACCCTCAATCCACATCCCCATGCCCAGAAAAACAGCTCATTTTTCATACATAAACCAGCATGCATTTGCTCTGGCCGTGTTTGGTGAGAACATCCTACCAAAGAGCTGGACCGCTCTGCAGCGGCACTTGTCCCAGTCCAATGGGACCGGGGGTGTTGAAAGAGGTGGGGGGAGCATTTGTGCCATTTTACTGCAGGAATTCAGCTTACTCATCTCAAATTGGAGCCTCATGTGTTCTGAAGAAAAACAGTTAAACCTCAAAATGTTAACGTCCTGAGTGCAAGACAGTGCTGCTGCTCGCAGAGAGAACAAACGCCTGCGACGCGCAGATGCAGTAAGTAGGGAAAAGGGATGGCAGAACCCAAGGCTTCACAAATACTCATTCAAATGTTACTTTATACTAAGTTTACTCAGTCATTTCTCAATAGTATCACTATCCTATCTTATCAACACTTGAGCTTGTATTCAATTATTCCACTTCTCCTCTGCAAAGCTATTTCATATTTTCCACTCTCTTTATGTAAATGTTAAGGAAGCACGCAGACACTATCACGCAAACATAATACACGAACTCCTAATCTTAGAGGTTGTATCTTGATGTATGAACAGTTCCCAGATCGCTGCACTGTGTTATAGATGGTATCATGCCTGGTCTGTAAGAGCTTACACAGTTACCCCAATATTTTAGATATTCAGGTCCTAACAGTATTAAAGCTTCTTCTCGCGTTCAGCCAAGAACACGTTCACCTTCACGTGTTCCAGCTGTAGCATTACGTCCAAATGGTACTTTCTGCATTTGCTTGAGTAAGTCACCAATCTGAACCATTTAAATCAGAGTTATCACGGTTCAGTAAATAAACAGAAGCCTCTTTTCCAGCAAGTTACTGATAAAAATCTGTTAATAAATCATTTCAAGAATACTTTCAACTGGAAACTCAAACACAAGCTGAACCCACACAAAACTTCTAAAAATGTAAACAATATCATAACTGAGTAATTACTCTTTTTTTAGAATGTGCTTATCTGGCTACATACAAAACTTTTTTTTTTTTTTTTTTAGAATAAGACTCATCACACAGTACTCAAAAGAAGTTACTTCAAGCACTCCTCAAATACTCACTTGCTTCTCAAGGAATTTTTTTTCCAACCAAAACCTTGTGACACTCTTTACCCTTCAAAACCTAGCAACAGAGAAGAGCTCGGTACTGTACCCGCTGCTGAAGAGAGCAGCGCACTCTGACTCAGTGAATAAGTAACTTGCGATGGCTGTTTCGGGCACAACTACAGGAAGGCACTGGTTTAACTAAGTGTTATCATCGCATTAAGACTTGCACGTGTTACCTGCACCAATGCCCCAGCAGTGCAACCCGAGAGGAGAGACCAGACCAGACCAGAGTCCAACATCTGTTGCCACAATCACCATTTCAGAGAAACGGCAGGAGACTCTGTATTAGCCAGCACTAAAACAGTTCCCCAGTCCATCCACAGCTTTATCAGTCCTTGAGCTGTTTAGGACAGTAATGATTAGCATTAAAGCCATCCGATCTAAAGGAACTGCAGATGTTCCATTATCCAGAGAAATGTCTTTTTTTTTTTAATCCCTGTCGACTTTTAGTTACAGTGAAACACATAAGAACAAAACCAACAAATAAACAAAATGTATTATCAAATACTGAAAGAATATTTGGCTCTCCATCAAAACTCTGGGGTTGTTTTTCCCCCTTTGAGTCACACACTATGGAAACTACTGCCTAAGAAATACCTCTGCGCCACAAAAATATCTCATCTCTAGCCACTGAACTTTAGAGCAAGAATGAGTTTTCCCATCAGAATATCTCAATAACTGAAAATTCTGGGAAAAGGATCTTTACCTACTGTTCTCAGCCCTTGCAGTTCCTTGTCACATCACTAAATTCATTTTACAAAGGAGTCAATGCTCATAAACAAAGCAGCTGGCAAAGTCCCAGTCTTACAAAAATTTTGAGTTGGTCTTCAGCGTACTGCAGCCCATCGCCTGGGAAGTCAGCGAGAAAAAGGTCGTTTTCTTTACGCATGACGATTACTGAGCACCATCAGAACAGACACTGAAGTGCAAAAGCGACCTGACCAAAGTCCCATAAGGGCAGAAGACAGACTGTCAACAGCTAGAGGCATCTCTGACAGGCTGAGAGTTAGATACCGCCATCCTAAAGACATGCACAGTAACTCTTATTTGAACTGGAAGCCTAAATATCTCCAAAACTAAACCAAAAAAAAAAAACAAAACCACCACCACCACCACCCACCACTTTTTTTTTTTCTTTAAACCAACTTACTAATGATACTATCAGTAAAACAGTTGTTTTAGTTACATCCCTTAGCATTTGCACTGGAAATTTCAGAAACTGGTCCACAGAAGTAAACAATTGACTTTAAAAGGGAAAAAGAAAAAAAGGAAAAAAAAAATCATTTCAGGTCTAATCCACCTACGATTCTTGGTCAAAGCAGCACCAGGAAGCCTATGGACCAATGGGGAGAAAACCAACTTCTAGAAATCATGATATGAAAAATCAGCAGGCAGAAAGAGGCAGACAGTGCATCAGTGGAAGGTGAATGAGGGTATTTAGTGCACATATATTTTGCTGGCATAATGATTCAGCCTCCATGTACTGTAAAAAAATGAAAAAGAATTTCAAGTTTGTTACTGGAAGAACAGCGAACAGCTTTAATATATTTTCCATTTTTTCCCAACTCTAAGTCTCCAAAGACAAACACCATCGCCCATCAACGTGAAGGGTAACACAGCGGTAGCTAGGTGAGCGGGAAGGAAGGAATTTCAGTAAGGGCAACAAGATGGACAATGCCTGCAGAAAACTGTTGAATAAGGACAAAATATGAGAATCAAAGAAAAAAAGCTAGGAAATCGTTAGAAGTCAAGAAGCATGTGACATTAAAAAGATACAAAGAAAAAAATAAAATATACATACTAATCAGGAAACGAGAAGGTTCTCACGTGTACTTGCAGGCAGTTTTGTATCACAATCCCATTTTGCTCAGACTCAAAGCAACGCATTGCCACAGGCAGAGCTCACAATCGCCCGGCCGACTCAGCAGCCAAGCCCAGCAGCCAGACACCAGGCAACGTCACCGCCACCTCGCACCAGGCAGAGCACGCTGCAGACTTGAATATCAGCATTACTTTCCACAGATTTGAATTACGAATGAGCCAGAGATTGCCTGACACAGAACAGCAAAACCAGTAACATCCTCCCACGTGACCATGAGTTAAGAAGGAAAAAAAAAAAAGAAACCAAGAGGACAAGCTTGTCAAATCTCTTATTTAGGGAGAGTAGCCTAAGATTTAGTCATGAGAAAGTTTAGTGGCTCACACACACCCTTATCTATAACTTTGCTGACCTAAGGGACGGGCTTAACCATATTTCTACTTAGTCATTAAAATCATTATGCAAGCTCTCCTTTGGAGGACAGTATTTATAAGGCATTCCAAGTAACTGCCTCGATAATCTGCAGCCATTTCAGGGTCATGATTTGTTCACTGGAGTCATATGCACAGCAGATTTTTGAAAGCATGCGTCCTTTTAAATCGTTCACCATCTGTGTCAAGACTTGGAAACACAAATATCATCAGCTACTTCCATCTGGCTCAGCATTGAGATATTTCCTGTTCCAAGGTCCACTACAGGAATACTTTTTACATTACCAGTTGCTTTCATTTCACTTCATTTCTGACATGCAGCCTTTCCTACACAAAATGCTACACACATACCATGCCGAAGCAGAAACAACTTAATTCCTCAATAAAAGTTCCCAGCTACGCTCACTGAACCCACTCCCTACTGCCAGTATTTTTGCCTGCAGAGCAGCTGGCGTGATTATGACTGTGTTAAAGGCTAAAGCATCAGCTGGGACACAGGCAGGCGTGCTGCTAGAAACATAGGTACCAACTCAGCTTTCCATCATCCCGTGTCCCTGCTCACTTCCACTTACTCCCTTTAGCCTTACTAAGGCATTTTAAGCACCATTACCACCAGCAATAGCCATCTTATTTGTATTTCTATTTTTATTTTTAACTCCACATACGGAAGTTAGAGAAAACCTCCGCTAACAGCGCCCAGGTGAAGGCTGCGTGCTCTCGGTCTGGGTATGGTCTGGCACCGTTAGCTCCTCGTCTGGCACCAGCTTCCTCCTCCTGGGACCTGGACAGTCCCAGCGGCATGGGCTACTCAGCTACGCTCCCCAAACATATGCTGCTTAATTACATTTGACTTCAAATCTAGCGATGCCAGTACTTCCGTGCTTTGTTTGGAGAAAAAGGAAGACGCACGCAGAGCAAACACAAGCCTTCAGGAGGTATTTCGATGCTTTAACAGGCTCTCAGGTGCCCAACAGCACCGGGTCTCTGCATTTCGTGGTCTGTACGCTCCTCAAATCCCAAGCGCCTACCTTTACTTTCAGATGTTGCTTTTCCAAGCAGTTCAGGAGCTGTCTCCCCACACAGCTCTGCTGGTAATCGATCAGGAATTTACCATCTCAAGCAGTGTGATTCCGACACGAGGAGAACAATACTCCTCGCTGCTGCCAACGCTGCTCCTTGCACACATTTCCCAAGTACTCCCGCCTTACTGCGGCATGCTCCTGGAACTGCTGCACGTAATCACTCAGGACCTGCTCAAGGAGGTCTTCAAGCTCAATATTGATTAATTTGTGTAATAAAAGCATTAAAGTGACACAGAGATGCACTAAAGCTATTACAACAGCAAAGGTGAACAGAACCGAGCGCCAAGAAGCCAAGTGCCCACAAGCACGCACAATGATACATACACTTAATTCCATTCCTGTTCATAAATTACACAGCAAATCCTACATAGCTTATTTGCTTGGTTCTTCTGCTGGGTAACAGAAAGACACTTTGCTACTCCAACTCCCTTTGGTAAATTCAGGCACCACCAACCTCTGAAAATATTTTACAGAAAGGGTTGTGCTAAAATAACAAACAGTACTCTAAATATAGCAGCAGTGCTAAGAAATACTATACCATATTAAAAAATTCAAGTATCGTGGCCAATACGATACTTCAGTTATTCATCCATCTGTTTGTTTTGTTATGTATACGGATACATGATTACACATAATAGTTCTCAATGTAATTATTTCAGTTAGTTACAAAGCTATATGGAGCAGAAAAGTATTTCAAGAGATAGTTCATATTTTGCTGATAAAACAAATTCAGCAACTGCTGCTTCTTATGTTACAAGTCTTTACATCAAAAATCAGATTTAATGCACAAATTACATAAACATGGGAAGACTGACAATACTATAAATATATAAATGTTTTCACAACTACAGCCCCAAAATGTAGATAAAGTTTCACAATCATAAAAATTATCTTTTTGAACATTCTTTCAGTTTAGATAGAGTACAATTTCAATTTTCCTCCAAGCTAAAGGAGAAAAGTATTTCAATAACTCATTAAGGAGCTCATTAAAATATTATTCAAAAAAATGACTATTGTTAGAATAGCCTCGGGATCTACTACAGGCCAGAAAACGGAACTGAAAGCGTTTTCAAGTTTGCAGAAGAGATATGCTGCTCTTCCAGTTAGCAGTCAATGGTCCATCACCCCGCCAAGGAGCAGGAAGCCCTCTAAGAGGAGAAGACCGTGCATCTCAAAGAGGCTGTGATTAGCTATCATCGGATGTTTCCTAAAAGTTTCAGACCTGCAGCGAGTATGAGACAAGAGTGACATCGTTAATACAGTCAATGCTTTCAAACCGGATTAGCACTAGTTCGTCATCTGAGCTTCGATTCATTCATCTAGGTCAGCTTTCAGCTATTTATCTGAAGTTAGACACATCTACAGGTATTTAACAAGATGAATTGGATTTCAGTCCTAGAGGACTACTAAAGGATTAGAAAAAGCATATCCTGCAAGGGGTCCGCAGCCAACACTGGACAAAATCCAGAAACATATATTTCCAAAAAACGCTTATGCCTGTAGTTGCAAGCTGAAATAAAGACTTCCTGGACATGTTGCTTTGGCTTTAAATTGCATTCGGTTTACTTCCCCCCTTCCTGAAAGTTTTGCCTATGCACAAAAGAAGATGTGCTTACTTCACACCAATAAATACAAAGAAAGCTGTGTCAAGTACGGCAAACGGACTAAAACTAGGATCGTGTCAGTGCACCTAAATCAAATGTTTATGGCAAGGAACAGACAAATAGGAAAACTACAAAAAAACATCAAGGTACTACTTGAAATTCAGATGGAAACTCAGGAATGGTTTTTGCCCTGAATTAATGCCAAACCAAAAACCTTAAATCAGGACCTTGTCCTACTGTCACTCCCCACTTGTGTATGATGTAAAAGATAAAGCCTCTCATGAGAAAACTCCCTCTTCCCTTTTCTCTTCTAGGAGAGAATGTTAATTAATAGTGGATAAACGCTTAAAGTGACTGAAAACTTTGCAGAGTTGAATCAATGCTCCGCATCACGCCCGCGGGCAGCTGGCTGCCTGTAGGAAATCAGTGATGTGCTGCTCCATCCAAACAGCTTATAACAGAATAACAGAGGAAAGCTACAGGGTACCTTTCAGCATCAAAGTATAACAAATTTTTGTAAAAGCGCTTGTAAAAACTCCAAGAACCTTTCAGACCAGACACACATTAAGCTTGAGCATGAAAGAAGGTCTGGACTGACCGGGTAGTTTGCTGCCCCTATAAAGTCACGCTGCTCATTAACTGTTCCCACTGCAAACCCTAAAGATTTTTCACTGGCAACTACGAAGCACGGAAATGATTAGTAATAAAGAGCTGAGGCTCACGACTGTCATAAGAAGGCCTTTCCATTTGGCTGAAATAGAGACTGGTACTTTTTGTATCTCTAGGTACTTAAAAAGCAGGGCCAAAAGCCAAGGTGTTACAGCTAACAACAAGTACAGCACGAACAGCTATCGCGCAGAGGGAATGCACATACAGATTTCATAACGTCCTATGAGAGGAAAATGAACGAGCGGAAGAAAATATTTCTGGCAAATCCCTACGGGAATCCTTTCTCAAAACAACGCTAGTTTAGCAGTTCCCCCACTGACCTGGATGAAAGCAAACAGGGGAGCACACCCCTGCCTCCGCCTCTCCTCTGTCATCAACGCTCTCCAACCTGTTGCTCACAAGTGATGTTTATTGACGGAGAGCAACAGGGGCTGCCCAGTAAACAGAGCGCAATCAAGCCCATGCCGCAGCCAAATTAAGACAGCTCACTTAGGAGCAAGTACGCGTGGACGCAGCACTGAAGGGCACGGTTTAGTGACGGGACTCAGTAGGTCAGGTTGATGGTTGGACGTGGTGACCTTGAAGGTCTTCTCCAACCGCTGTGACTGTACTGCGACAGTGCCGTACCGGTGCCTCACGTGTCGCCAGTGAAGGCAGGGGAACCAAAGCACGTCCTTTCAGCAGGCAGGGAACCAAAAGGTATGGTAAGATGCCACCCACAAACTCCAGTCTGGGCACACAGTGGGGTATGTCATCTAGGAGCCTGACTCTGCATGTGCTTTCTCACAATAGCAACGCCTTGACAAACACACAAGCAAACACTGCACATACACATTTTCACTCCGCTGGTTTTGGACGTCACAGCACAGCACGGCTGTAATAAACCAGGAGCTCACAGGTCCAGACCAGCCTGACAGAAAACTCCAAACTTCATTCACAAAATAACATCACTAAGGGAAGATGCATCTTCCTTGATTTCCTAAAATCCTTTCCTCCTCTATTTTAAGGCATGAATATGAAAGCACAAGATCACCAGCTCTTAATAAAGGAGCGAGGGAATCTCCATATGCCACCAGTCACCACAGCAGCAGACCACAAAAACTAGATTTTGTGAAAACCTGAAATCTGCCCTGCAGTTTTAGTCCTTCCTTGCACAGCAGAAATGAAGAACCAGCACTTACTTGTAGGAGTTCCCATGCTTTCAAATATTATCAGATTCCTATCCCCCCTTCCAATGAGTCACTAAAAGAGCACAACTGAAGTTGCACATCATGACCTGTGTAACATCATTCTGTCCGCCAACTCATTAATGCCCTCCTTAGAAATGAAAAAAAAAATTCCTTCATACCTGGTTTGACGACATTTCTACATATGCCTTTTGAAAAGCTATCCCAAACTCTGAGAGGCCCTACAACACCCTGACCCTGAAATCTGGCAAAGTCCATCCTGTTTCAAAGCATCCAAAATCAGGCAGGTTATGATCCCCCTGTCACAACACACAACAAAACTGACCGGTAACAAGCGAAAACACACCAATTCCCAAATGGTGTGGCTAGCAGTAAAATCGATTTAGTCTGTGGGTTCGGTTTCTTGTGTTTGCTGTTATTTTGTTTTGTTTTTTTTCCTCTTTTGGTGGTGTTCTTTTGTTTTAAAACTGCGTGTGGCAACGCAAATCCTACACAAAATTCCACGTATCTGGGCAGCTCGCAAGATCCTTGCTCAGGACTGAGAACTACAGGTACCACCTCAAGTATCTGCAGTACCCTGTCTGCCTGGGGGAGAGCCCGAGTGCACCCAGGTAAGCCACAGAAGTGAATCAGCCAGACATATATGGTCACAGATGCACAAATTATTGTTAAAATGCTAGTGCCCTTGACACAAATAACATTACCACTGGCGGAATGCCTGACGTTGGGAAGCACTCAGAGGCATCATGTGCTGTCCTAAAGTAATATATTCAATACAGCTCCCTGTACACATACCCAACCCCTTCTTGATCAAGGTATCAAATTCATGAAACTGCCCAAAATTAAGAGCCTACTCTGAGCACTACTCACAGCAACAGCCATACTTTTCTGCGACTCATGAGGAGCAGCAGAGGAAGGTATAATCAGCATCCCAAAAAACGACGAGATCTGAACGAGAGCACAAGCCTCGCCACCAGGAAGCTCTCCTTGGACATCTGTCCCCACACAGACTCACGCATGGCACAATTTTTCTGTTTCTCTGTTTATCAGGAAGATTCAACTGTCACAGTGGTGCTCTAATCACTCTGTATCTGCACACACTTTTGAACACCAAAAGCATGTTAGATACAACTTTTGAAGCAAATGTAGCAGCCCCAGTTCTACCTCTTACTGCAAAGGAAAAGGGTCAAACAACAGGAGAAGTCAAGAGGATCTGGAAATTACCAGTGCCACACCATGTTGGTTTTTTGGTTTGTTTTTTAAAAATCTCAGAAGCACTAGTTAGGCTCGCAGGCTTCCTAAAGCACCTCGTTACAGCTCATCTTCTTTGGTGTAAGCAAGAACACCAAAATCACAATTTTCACCTCAAACTAGAAGCATGAAATGAGAGCCTGAGCAGCCATGCTCCACAGGCACTTGGGACATCGAGGGTACAAGGCAGACATAAGCAGCTCCGGGGACTTTCTGAAAGCCTCTGACGTTCCTGCTCAGAAAGCCAAGCACCCACATGGCCGTCTCCATTCCCAAGGCTGCCACATCCCACCGGTAATGGGATGAGAGATGAAATACAGAGCTGCACGTCGAGATGAAGGAGGAGGAGGAGCAGCATCAGGAGTGGAGAAAAGCTACTTCGATTAAGCTGCTCATTTTGCTGTTTCAGACGGCTCCCCATACGTGCACCTCATAACTCCATCACCCCATGAGACGCACACCCGCTCCTCAGGGAGCCTCCCCCCGCACCGAGCTCCGACTCCCCTCAGGAAGCGGAGCTGAGTCACGCTCACACTGCGCTCCGAGATAACGCTCGTGCACTGCGTGACAGCGCTGCTCCTCGAGGGCCGTACGCTCAGCTCGCACGTATCCTGGACGCCCAGCATCGCCTGGAAACCCCACGCCACAAGATGAGGTTGGCTGAGCAGGAAGAGCGTTTCTTAGAACACTTGCACCCTAAGTGTCAGTAATTTATTCCAAGTGCATCTCCGCCAGCAAGCCTCTGGGACTTGAGATGTTAAGGAAAGTTACTTGTGCACAGGAACACACTAGTCAAAAGGGAAAAAATCGTATACGAATTACATATGCATATGGCTTTTTTTTTAATATACATAATATACACACACTTCCGAGCTCCCACAACTGCAACCTCAGTAACGTAAGCCACAAGCAAAAGACAGCCTCCTGCTGATTGCTACTTCTGCTTAAGCGAAGTGCACGCGCTAAATCTCTCACAGATAGGCATCGCTGGGATGGCAGTTCAATTAACAGCCCTACGTGGGAAGAGGCAGATGTTTGTTTCACTGTCAGACAACACCGGTGGTTCCACTGTCAGCTTCCAAGACTGGCCGTGACAAACTGTTGGGAGCAAAACATTCTTTTACTGGTATTTTATTGCACCTTAACAGTACCCTCTCCGCTTCTGCTCTGAGACTATGTAACTTCTGCACTGGTTCCCCACAACCTGGAAGTTTCACAGCTAGCAAAGAAACAAAATACCAGAAGTCTCTAAGGGTGCAGAAGCACCCTTTTTTAACTACACACAGATGTGTAAAATACATGTAACCAAGCGGAATATTAATCTTCATCAGGAGGAAATTCAGTGCTGCAGAAAAGAGGCTACCCTATCCAAAACCTGCATTTAACAGCATAACTGTGAGTAGCGGTGTTCAATTAACTCTAAACCCCATTTAATCTCCTTCCAACTCTATGTCTCTTTTCAACTCTCACACCCAGTTAATCAGAGAAATACTCTGACACTAAGAATCATCCTCCTCAGCTAATTCCAAGGGGGAAAAAAAAAAAAAAACTACCATTGAGAAAGCAAAGCTATTACAAAAAACATGACAAAATTCCCAAGAGGAGTAGACACAAAAAGTGCAGACTGAGCACCTCTCTGCTGAAGACTGAGTCTTTTCAAGAGTTAAGGCTTCAGAACACTTCCAACACAAAGTTAATCTTGTGCTTTATGAAACCATGAAACAAACTGAAGTTTTTTTTTCTTTTAAATCATATTTAAGTCTAGTTCACTTACTACACACCAATTTCCTACACTGGATATCCAAAGATATTTAGAGTTTATCTCAAAATACTCAGCTGCCTCCACAACTTCTTAATTCTCTCATTCCTCCAAAGGCAGCCACAAGACATGGGTTCCTGGAAAGGCAGGTCTTGGCATCTCCTCCACCAGTCTCATACACCAGCTCCTACAAAGGAGTGCTTGCCCTCCGGTGTCACTAGGTTTACAACACCAGTGTATGCTGTGTGATGATATATTTATTCCAGTATTTCAGAAACACCCTACCTAGCACACACCATGGAACAGCTATCAGGTATCTGGATACTTAACGAGCGACTGCCATCTGTAGCATTTCTGCATCCTCTGTACTGCCTCCTCAGCACTGAAATTACTCGCAGCTCCCACATGATGTAACTGGCCAACGAGAACTTTCTAGTCATTTAAAAGTCATGCTCTCATTTTCTAGGGATGTACATACAGAATTTAAAATTAATTCCTAACATTCACTTGGGCTCTACTTAGACCCAGAAATTCCCTTCTTCCTGAACAAGTTGTTTATACAAAGCTTAGCTGTGGTTATATACAAAAACTAAAATTGCTCTTCACATCTAAATAGAGTCCAGGAACCGAGAGGAAAACATTCAATTTCTTGTTTCCTACTGGAATAGTCAGGTTTATTATTTCCTTCCCCATGACAAACGCTCTCGCTCACGCCAATAAAGTTTTCTTCTCCTCAACCCCTAAAAAATGCTTTCAACAAAAATGAAACACCCTCGCTATCAAGACGGGCCTTCCTGGCACAGCACTGCCCAGAACACGCTGGAGCACGGGCTCCGTGTACTCGGAAAAGAGGCGTTTCAGCTCAAAGCAGAGAACAATTCCCCTCTGTTGCAGGGGGAGGCAGAAGCAGAGGACGGAAGGGATCTCGCACAGCGGGGCACAGGGGAAGCCCCCGCCCGCAGCAGTCGCGCTCCCTGCAGAGCCAAGGGCCCCGCCGCCGGCACCCCGCAGCCCCGCTCTCGGCCAGGCGGCGCCCACCGGGAGCAGCCGGCACCTCCCCACCGAAAATCTGGCTTCGACACCGGACGCGCAGCCCGCGTAGCTGCGATGGGGGGGACAACACGCTGTACGGATAACTCTGAGCCCTCTTCTATCCAGACGGACTGGTACTCACAAAGGAAAAAAAGAGAGAGAGAGAAAAAACAAAAAGCAGCAACTTTTTGCGCGAGGATGACTCGAGCACAGGTTGCCCGGCGCTCCCGGACAACTCCGGAACTTTTCAGGCGCAGATCCCCGCCGGGCAGCGGCGGCCGGGGCCGGAGGCGCGGGGGCAGCAGCCCGGCGGGCCG
>VXAL01013498.1:307807-434043 GCA_013399475.1 Chauna torquata | reverse complement strand
CGGGCGGAGCCAGCGGCCTGGCGCCCGGCCGGGGGAGCCGGCCCCGGGCAGGCTGAGGGGAGCGGCGTGCCCCGGGGTGCCCGGCCCTGCTCTGCCGGCGACACCACGGGGCAGGAGCCCTCCGCGCGGTCCCGGCCTGCTCCCCCCGCTCGGCCCGGGAAGGGCCTCCACAGGGGAAAGTGGGATCAGGTGGTGCCTCCCTGGCTTCGCGCTCGTTGTGTAATTACCTTCCGGGCACCTGGCCTTACTCTGCGGAAAAGTTTCTTTTCCTACCCAAAACTAGCTCTGCAGTCGGCTCTGTATAAAACCAGCGTATTTCGGTGCCAGTCAGAGAAAGTGGGCAGCCTCGGTGGAAGCAGCCGAGTCTGCTTCAGGATGCTTGTTCCTAAGAAGTCATTGATTTGTTGGTTATTTTTTGGTTTCTGCTCCGTTTTCTAGCCCTAGAGCCCTCAAGGGATTCTGCCTGGTTCTTCCTCCCAGAGGTGCAGCACTAAAGCAAGGTTTCCACTCACATTTAAGACTTGCAGGGTGTTTGCGTTTGGGCATTGCTCTTTTTAGGAGAGCACTGTTCCTGAGTAAATCCTTCGCCATAAAGATCAGAAACCACCAGACTTGAAACCTAAATCAAAAACGTAGTACGAACCTAACCTCTCCTGGCTAATTATCATGGAACAATTTGATTACAAAAGAATGAACAATGGAAATGATCATCCTGATCCCAATCCCCATGCTCCTGGAGAGCCTGAGACCTAGGTTACACCTCCACAGAAGGAAAAGCCCCATACCGCACATTTAAGGATGCAAATGGGTCCTCTTTCAAGGCCAGGTCTGAATGTCTTTTCTCAGCTCTTATTGTCTTATATCACTGGGAATGCTGGGGGTCAGTTTCAGTATCACCACGTTTTGAGATCGAGTATTCAGCTCAAACCTCTGAAGGAATCTATTCCTCTTTCCATGAACCTTCCCTTTTCCCATCCTTGTGATTTGTTTCCCATGTCACTGCCTACATGTCCAAACTAACCTGGATTTCACTGCTCCTGTTCTGCTGAACTCAAAGGCCATTGTGGTAGACGCAGCCCTTGCCCCTTCATGTGTTTTGCCCTGTAATGGGAAGATCAAAGGGTTTTCACAGTCAGCTTCCTGG
This sequence comes from Chauna torquata, assembly GCA_013399475.1. NCBI lineage: Eukaryota > Metazoa > Chordata > Aves > Anseriformes > Anhimidae > Chauna > Chauna torquata. The sequence continues at coordinate 432,899 of VXAL01013498.1, read as the reverse complement.
CTTATCATCTTTATCCTGCATTAATGGGTAAATGATTAGAGTCTTACCAAAGACAACTTATCAAGTGAGCTCTTTGATTTATCAGGTTTATATTTTACAAAATAAATCAAAGTGAATTAACTGAAATAATGGGCATACTTGTCCTGTTCTTATAGTCATCTTTGCTCTTCCATGCAAGCAAAAGGAGTGAAATGGAAAAGCAGTGCAGCAATAGTATTTTTTTCTAGTCATGAGTATTTTGCAGTTCTATACGGCCTCAGGTTGTGCCAGGGGAGGCTTATATTGGATATCAGGAAGAATTTCTTCACGGAAAGGGCAGTTAGGCATTGGAACCGGCTGCCCAGGGAGGTGGTGCGGTCACCATCCCCGGAGATATTTAAGAGACGTGTGGACGTAGCACTTGGGGACACGGTTTAGTGGTGGACTTGTAGTGTTAGGTGGTGGTTGGACTTGATGATCTTCAGGGCCCTTTCCAACCTAAATGATTCTATGATTTTAAAGGACTGGCACGTTATTTTCTGTGGTGCTACCAAGTACGCACTGCAAAACTGGAGAAGCGGCTGAAGCAGCTCGGGCATTAGATGGCTGAGAGGTCTTTAAGACTATTACTGTAATAATCAGTTATGGGGAACCTGATTTACTTTTATGTTCATTCAAGTTACTGATAACGAGGAATCACTTCCATGAACACCATGGTAGCTTTGCAGATATGGAATGTGAATACCTGATACAAAACAGCACTCTGATGTTAATTTTAACTTGAGATATGTTGTATAATTGTACATTAAGATAATTGTAATTAGCTTGTAAAGTGAGCTCTTGCTGTATGCTGTCCTTTCTGAGCCCTGAGGATCAAATCTGAAATTTAAGCTGTTACACTTTTTTTCTGTGTTAAAGGATGCTAAAAGAGCAAGTTTCCCTTCATGAGAAATGTACTGCTGACAACCTTTCTTCTGGTGTTAACTAAGGGTTAAATTAAATTATTGTATAGGTTGGCACTACTTTAAGTATATGTGCATATCTGCACTACATGGGAATTATGTATATGCCTATGACTATGTTCCTAAGGTAGGAGGTACCATTTTCAAGAGAATGAAAGTCAAAAAATTATTTACAGCTTCTGTGTATGAAATCTTTGTTCTGTATTGCAAAAGTTATTTTGATGTCAGTGAAAAAGGGGTTGTCCTGTTGTCTGATCATCTGTAACACAAACAACACAAGTAATCCATGACCAATGTAAAGCCACACTGATACCAAATGAGGTTCTATATTCATTTTATTACTTTCCACATTTTCATTTTAATGAAAACCTGTTACAAATGCCATTAAAATTTTGATAGCCAGTAAAAAATACTCCTCCTAGTTCACAATGCATAAATATTCCAATGCTAGTTTTTACAGCTAGGAAAAAAAATGTAATGGGATAGGACTGTGATATTAAGAAAGTAAAAGATTTTTATTTTTCTCCAGCAAACATAATACAAAGTATCCTTGTGAGAAATATTTTTCATTAAACTGTAAAGTGTTCTAGCTGACATATTTTACATACTTGGGCATAATATGTTTCTTCACACTGTGCATGTATGTTTTTCATTTGTGAAGAGGAAACTGAAAAATGCTTCGTTCCATAAAATCTGAAAATTTCATCACATCATTATGTCAGCTGTTTGGATTCTCACCTTATTTTTTAATGCATCCCATGGAATTGGAGGCACTTCTCTTGGAGCAAAGAAACATTCTTTTTCATAACATTAACTCCAAGAAATCCAAATGCAGCATTTGGCCACAAATGATATTTGAAATTCATGTCAGAGAGATTAGGAGTATCTTTGGAAAAGGATGAATGGAAAGAGAGCAGCTCTCCTGCCTGCATGAAATATATTTGCAATAAATAAGAGAGACTCTATAAATGTACAGATGCAATCAAGTTATATTTCATACTTACTGCATATGACTACAAAAGAGGAATGTTTGTTCCGTCTCAGTTAAACATTGCTTTTTTTTTTTGTAATATATTTGTTTTTCATTGTGAAGCGATATAGGTAAATTCAACCTTTTCAGTCAAAATATGTAAGTAGTTATGCTACACATACAATGCAAATTCCTCTTGGAAATATTCCTCCCAGGAGATGATGTGGAGGACTTATAAAATCATATAATAAATAACTGTTTTGCTTTTCTATTTCTGTTAAAGGATATTCTGCTGGAAATGTTTTGTTTCCACTCCAGATACTCGTCATCTAATTTTTTCTATGCAATTTTCATTTGGGGTGAATGACCTCTATGCTCTAGATCACTTCTGTGGTGAATGGCTACCTATGTTCCGTGTTTGGGGATACACAAAGAGTTTTTTATACCTGCTGGAAAGACTTTTAAAAAGTAGCGGTTTGTTACAGTGTATTGCTCTTGATCAGGATGGAAATAAAGTTTAGTTTATGAGTTTGTGCTACAAAAATGACTTTGGACTTTAAGCCTTGGTCTTACGTGTGTACCTGATACCTGTATGATTACCTTGGGGATCTCTTCCAGATAAACATGGACATTTTTCAGGCAGAATTAAGAAGTCAAAACTAAATTGCCTTTGACCTTCCTATTGACTTCAGTCAGACACGGCACGGCATTTATAAACCCGGACTGAAATTTGGTAATAGCTAGAGGGAAGTTTTGTGCTCTTCCAGGCTTTGCCCATGTGGTTTATAAGCATGCCCAGTAATCTTCCCTTTTATTTCTATAGAATCATTTTGATTATATATGGGTGTGTCTCAAGCTTTTCTTCTAGTAGGATGACACTTGTGATAACTGGCATGCCAGATGCAGGACTTCCAATTGCCAACAGAAGTATTCAAAGGCAATATTTGAATTTATATAGCGATATATAGCTACTGTGACATATAGTGCATTCATCGCACCAGTTTAGTACCTTTCAGATGGGTTAACGACAGCACCTGTCTTTCCATTCTGCTGACTTTTAATCTGCATTTGCTTCCTTCTTGCATTTGAATTTTTATTTTTACAGACTATGGAACTATTAGGAATATAAAGGCCAATTAATTATTTTTAAGTTCAGAAGGGAGATAAAGGTATTCATTTATTAAGTAATATTTTTTATTAAACTGTCCATATTTTAGCCTAAAAAAATGATGCTCAATTGTATGTAATGAAAGTGATTGTTTCATAAATTACTCTCCATCCAGAATACTGTAGACTGCTCTTACTAGATTATACTGAAAGTGATGCAATGAACAAGACATCTTCAATGGGTTTGATGTTTAAATGCAAATGTGTGAACATCTCCTCGTTAGTCTTTATAAATACACAAGGGTTTCCAAAGTGATGTGTTTTAAGAAGGCTGTGATTATCATAGATACAGCTTAGTTTATACCCTGGCATTTCATCTTGTGGTCTAGAATAAAAAAAAATCAGATGAGTTTTACAGTGCTACAATAAATGTAAGTGGCTTCATTTCCACTCAAGGGGGAAATCTGTTTTCTGATCATACCAGCGTGTGAGAGTTTACGTTCTACAGAGAAAAAGCTTGATGAGATTTTATGATAGGTCAGTCTCTTCTATCCCTGTGCGCTCAGCACAAATACCATTTACATTAGTAGCACATCTTGTTCTGTAGAAAGAATAGCAGGCATCATCTTAGGTGGTGTTTGTTTGATTGACGGCGTGTATTTTCGACATTGGTGATGAGGCAGTTACCTTTGGACAGAATGGTTGCCTTGCCAATGCGAACTTTCTCAGCGGGGCGCCAGAAGGGCACGCCGCTTCTTAATTCCCAGTGCTCGGGGCTTGTGCTGGGAGCAAGAGGAGCTGAAGCAGTGTGTTTACTGTTCTGCCGCGCTTGTGGGGAGAGACGTTTGTTCCCACAGGACCATGGGAGCTGAAGTACCTTGGAAATACTGTTAGCAATTTAGGTTTATCCAACTTCACTGCTGCCCCAAATTCCCCCTAATCTAGCTTTACTTTTTGTATTTTCAGCTGAAATACTGAGCAACTACGTTGGTGATGTGTTGCAAACTCCAAAGCACACAAATCTGAATGTTTCATCAGTTCCTTACAAGAGCTGGACTTTAACCGTTACTTAACAGCAATGGATTCACGCTGGTGAGGGGGTGCTCAGGAATGTCATTGCAAATTTTACAGTCAAGCCCAAAGCAATTAAAGAGTAATACAAATGACTGCAAAATATAAGATAAAATATAGTTTGCTATTGTTTAGTGGCAACCTGATCCTCTTTGCAATAACTGTAAATAATCAACAGTATAAGGTTTTATATGTGTGGGTTTTTTTTCTTTTTAGTGTTTAGTGGTACATTTTTCATGTATTTGATATTTATACTCTAAATGAGGTTATGAACTCTATTTACATACTCTTAAGCAAACTCAAAGAAAACAGGCAAAACAAAATGCTTTATGTAACAACTTAGGGAAGAATCATTCCCACAGACCAGTTGCCTTACTTTATAAATTCCAACAGATGTATGGTTTAAAATCTAACATTATGTTCATAATAATTAAGAACATTTTTCTAAAAAATAGTGAGAAAGTTATTTTCTGGTAACTATATTCTGTTAAACTCATTTTTTATAATAAGGTAGATAATGATCAGATAGAGGAGTACAAGCTTGAGATGAAAACACACGTTATTCTGGTTAAGAATGCACTTATGGAGTACCTAACATTTTGAAAGCACTGAACAAATATTAACTCTTTCTTGTGAGACAGAAAGGTGTCCTTATCTCCATTTACAATGGAGAGGCAGCTAAGCTAAGGCCAGCTTTTTAAAATGTGACAGGCATTCAAAAATTGAGAAACTCAAAATATCAGACCACTTCTGTCACACCTCTTGATTATGTGATTTTCCTAAGGCCAAAAGTGACACATTAGCCAGGGCAGGGTTAGATTTTATAATTTCCGTGGTCTGCAGGCAATGTTCCCTCTTGCCTTTTGATGAACAATACGAGATGACAATGAGAAATGACAATGTAAGAACATGATGTACTCCCACCTCTTATGAGGTTTGAGAAACTAGTTGCTGAAATATGAAGTATTTGGAGCAATAATGAAAATGATTTTGTAGAAAAATGCCTGTTCCTGGGTAGGATTCACAGACATGTGCTGCATGTATAAAAAAAGTGTTGATGTTTAAAGAAAAAATAAAAGCATCCTATCAACTTTTTATTGTATATCCATTTGAGCCCTTAGAAAAACACGTTAGAAAGGGATGGGAGGATGCCCAGGAGATTCCTGTGGTGTAAGAAGCTGGCATCGCTTTGGACCACGGCTTGATCTAAGGCGGTCAGCTACCCCTGCTGCAGGAGCTACCTGCAGGGAATTTGCTGCACCCATAGTCGTGGTCCAGGGGCAAGCGGTATATAAAGGCCTCTCCTTTCTGTCCATTGGCATTAGTCTGAAACCAGGTTTCTCCATGCACTTCTCCCCAGATGGACTGGCAGGCTTGCCTACTGTACTGTAAAGGTAGCAGGACTGGGTTTTTTAAAGAGCCTTTTTAAAAATGTTCTCAGATGGACCGTCGGGTAACAGCTTCTCCTGCTTCCCCTCACTTTGGCGTGAGTCCTGCAGCCCAGCCACTTCCAAGTGGGTAATGGGATGGGGACTCCACACTTCCCAGCTGTGTTAGCATGACTGGTCCAGTTGCATTGGAAAAAACACATTCCCATTGAACCTCGTGCCTCATGGTTGATTAAATTGATTAAAGTAGCTCAAAACAGCTTCTCCAAAATGAAGTATTATTTATTGACCTGGGACATACAGCAAGCAAATAAACCAACCACTTGCTTTTGGTCTTCTATAAATGTTAGTCTTTTCTTCCAAGTTTTTGCTTATTTTAGCTCAGTTGGAAAGTTTAGAAATGATGCTTTTTTTAAGCTTCCCTATCCAAGTATACCCCACAGAGTTACTAGCTCGCACTATTTTAACCTTGTTTTTTTCTTCTCTACATTACCACACATATTTTTAGGAATTCTGTTATAGTCTCCATTTGACTATTAACAATGAATGTTAGCTGAGGAACAGAAAATACTTTGTGAGCAGGTTCAGCAGAACAATTTGGAACTTTACTTGGGCCTTCCTTTCTGAAGCCGGCGGCGTTTTTCTTCCAACCGTATACAGTCCAGGCTCCTGGAAGAGTGGAGACGTGCTGCCTACGCTTTGCATGGGTCTCGGATGGGAGGCAGCTTCAGTTTTCCACACTGAGCGTGGAGCTGTTTTGCAGTCATGCTGCAGTTGGCTACCGCACATTAAACAGCACATTGCTACTCCTAGAAAAAAAAAGAGTAGATACAACTCTCAGTGCCTTCCTTTTGTCTAAGTTAGACAAACATCTCAGAAGTCTCTCCTGTCATGCCTGGAGAGCATGACACTTTTTTATTTTTGTGAGGACACTGCACTTAGGTGAGTCAAATACAATAAGGCTGGCTTCTGTATTCATGAGCTTGCTCTGGCTATACCGAAACTTCAACTTGCAAACTATTTATGAGTTGTTTGGAAATAGAAGGCTGGGAGCTGTGTTCCTCAGTCTGTAATCACAAGTTGTTTGTGTCACCCTGAGTAACTACACGCAAATGTGTACAGACAGTGGTTGCAAAGGAAATACAGACGTCCTTGTCTGAAAGTGAGGAAATCCTCCTCCTCATCAGAAGCCTCCACGTGAAAAATGATGGTTCACTCCTTTGAGAGAAACACTGACAAAATGAACCATTACCCAGTCCAGTTTGAATGTTCTTCATCTGACTATCTGTATATGAATATGTACATATATCTATAAAACATATATATTGCCATAAACTGCAATAAAAGTATTAATATTCTGAACAGGAATCCAATTTTATTTTTCAGCAGCATTTGCAGGGGATTGTTAAATCTTATAATGGAAGCATTGTCTAGACAGTTTTCTCGCTGTCCAACTTAATTTTTTACTTTGATTGTTTTAATGTATTTCCTGGAACACAAAGTCTCAATAATTTGTTTACAACCTTTTCTGGAAACTATGTCGGATTTATAATATTCAGAACAGATAATAATTTTTCTAAACTAAGCCATATATTCCTGGAGTCTGAATGTTCGCAGGGAGAACTGTTAGCTGTACACTCTCTCAGATAGTTATAAAAAAAGTTATTAGTTTTTTTCGAATGAAACATTATCAGGTGTATTATTTGGAAGGCAGCAAAGCTTTCTTTCAGTGACTGTGAGCTGTTTCCATCTGATGATTTTTATCATAAATTGCTATGTACAAAATGAGTCAGTGAATTTCACAGTGGAAAATCACGATTACAACCACAATCAGACCCACTGCTGCTACAACATTCTTAGCGTCCAGCCAGAGATCATGACACGGTTTACAGTCCCTGCAGCTTCAGCCTCAGCGGTGGTATTCGTAAGAAAGGGTAAGAAATTTTTGTGCAGCATTTTTAAAGCTGCTGCCCTTGTTCTCTTTTCACCTGGCCTTGATCCAAGCTCGCTGAAAGACTCACATCGATTTTGGCGGTCTTCAGCTGTGGACTGGCTCTTCTGTCAACAGTTTGCAGACTTTAGATCTCTCAGTCGTAAGCATTAAACCAAGTCAAAATGTCACCACTTTGAACAATGCCATAGATGCTGTTCATAATCCTGTAATGTTATGTTTTCGTTTATTTTTTAATGCACTTTAATAATGAAGTATTATTGTCTTCCACTTTCATGGAATGTAACTTTGAATTGCATCAAAGGCATAAAAAGAATGGTGGGACACTTAAAAAAAAAATACTGGAATAGATGTATGAAGCTGAGTTATCACCAAAGACCACGAGTTTGTTTGCAACACCTTTTTTTTGGTCTGCTTGTGTTGTTGTTTTTTTAAGGGAATTTTCCTTAAAACACCCTTCACCACCACCACCACTTTTTTCCTCTTCCCGCCATCATTTTTTTTAATTCTCTTTAGCTTCAAACTCCCTGCTTTCTAAGAACCTCGGCATCAGTCACAGAGGAGGAAGTGCAACCCATCAGAAGTTGAATAAAGCAGAATTAGTCCTTCCAGGAAGCCGAACTTCAGACCCCGCAGAGCCGCCGTCGGACAGGCCGGCTGTCTGTCCGGACTGCCTTCCTCCGCGGGCCGCGTGGAGGACGTGCGGCCAGGGCACGACGGAGCCAGGGGAGGCTGCGTGAAGCGAAGGGCACTAATTGTGGCACCGGCTGCTTCTTGAAGATTGCCAGAGCTGGCAGAGCTTTTGGGGGAAGGTTTAGTTTTGTAAGACTGCATTTCTCTCAGCAGGTGCCAGGAGGCTCCCTTGATTGCACCAACACACCGGGTACATCTACCGGTAGGTTTTTCAAGGGCATACCACAGGCTGCATCACCAGATACCTTTGCTTATGTAAGGGAGCAGGTTTTCCAGAGCCATGCTGCCATCCCCTTCATCTCCCTGCCTGTGAGTACCACTGCCACCTTAAAATGCAACAAATTAACTTCCCAATTTAGAAAGATCTGCGCTTATGCATGTGAGAACAATTGTCACATTTTGGTGGTTCTCTTAATGCTATAAAAACCAAACTTCTAATTCAACTTCAGAACAAGAAATATTTTTTCTTGAACTCTTTGTATTTATATAGCTATCTGTCTTTGGATTAGACAAGCAGATACAAGAATTGTCTTGTAAAATTGTAGTTTCCCTTTAATAAGCCACTCTGACAGGCAATTATTCATGCAGTCTGCTCTGTGCTAAATGTTTTTTCATGCTGTGCATCCCTGTCTCTTGATTGCAGGAATTGCTCCTGTGAATTATAATTATAAGTAAATATGAACTGATACGTTTGAAATGATTTACTAGAGGTTCCATTGCTACATGATATTGATTCTGTTCTTCTGCTTTACAATGATACAGTTCTAGTGAATGCAATGTATTTTTTCACTCTTTGGATGTTTAAGATTGCTGCTAGTATTTACTGTTAGATATTTAGACAGAAGTTGGAGATACTACGCATAAAGTATTTCTTCAGTGGCAAATAGTTTGCTAATGTTTAAATTTCAGGGCGTAAAAAAAGATGTTAAAATTTGGTCCTATAAAAATGAATGTATTATATATATATAACAAGGTGAGCCATATTCACCTTCCTAACTATTCCATTTTCAGCAGATACTTTTGGACAAAGGCGTTGTGGTACTGAATGTTGTCTTTAGGTTTGCCAGCTTTCAAACAGAATCTCAGATTATTGGTATCATAGTTTTTATTTTTACTAGGTAAGAATTTTGGGTGGAACATATCTAATTGTAAGGAGCTGGAGTCTAGCTGAAGCTCATCATCCAGGATACCTTGTGGCCAGTGCAGAAAGAAGAAATCTGTAGAAAGCACTCATCCTATTTATCTCAGATGTGTCAGGATGGGATAAATCATCTCCTAATGGTGCCCATCCTTCTCCTTAACTAGGCAGCCTGTATAGACTGTATAGACTGTAGACCAGACAGCTCTTCTCGTACTAACACTTAAAATACACTTACCGGTAATTGAAAATTCTATGGGATGAGTATATATGTATAAAGTTAAAAGATTTTCTGCCGGGGAGAGATTTATGCAACTAGCACAAGTCATATTTAACTTAATAAAACCGACATTCAGTCATGATAAAAGAAAATTCTGACCTCACTCAATGTAGATCTCTATATATTTGGGCCATACTGAGTAAAAATCTAAAACTATGTAAAAATATGTAGTAATGATGTGTCATTTAGCTCTTTGGTTTCAAAAATGAGCTGTGTGATAGAATTGCAGCAGGAAAGCACAAGAGTAAAAATAACATTGGGGGTCTTATAGGATATAAGACACATTACTCTCAAGACTAATGCTGTTGACTGAAACGTCATGCCTCCTCGGAGAAAACATACAAGGTTATGTAGGGTTCAAAGTTAATTTAAAAAAATAATATCGCATACATGAGTATGTAAAGAACAAATCATGCCAAGCGAAAATGATTAGTTTTTAAATTAAATTCTAAATTAGCAGAAGAAGGGAAGAAAGTACATTAAAGCATCTAGAATTTACTAAAGCATTTGACACAGCATGTCACAAAATTGTGTTTGACAAATGAATCAAAATGGATTGCGTGGAAATGCAATTACAAGCACAAGTAATTGGCTGAAGAATGTGCTAAGGAGTAGTTGATAAACATGAAAGTGCAATGCTGATCCCACACAGGATTCTATTAGGGTTTCAGTAGACAGTGTGGAAGAAGGTTTCCAGTGGTATGTTGCAGAAACAATCTAACTTACTGGATGGTGCATCTGGCATAAAGGAGGACTCAAGAAATTACACAGATGTTCTTTCCTCAGTTCTGGAATTATCGCCTGCCTTCTCTAGCTGAAGGCATTGGTGGGCAGCAGACATCTGGACCTTGACTCTGATCGCAGATATACTCATTTTACATCCTCATAGCCTTACCAATTCAGCAGAATTATTTCTTTGATTTACAGCGGTGCCCAACATCACCTCCTAGGTAAGGTTTTCACCTTTTGAAGCTGGTTCCCCTCAGCTCACATATAAAAATGCTAATTAAAACATCCTATTTGTTCATGGCAGGGCAGCAGTCACTTACAGACCATGGTCCACACATAGTTTTCTGGACAAACATCACTGCTGAGTGGCTACTAGGAATCATGACGGAGAAGAAAATTTCATTGCTATAAGAGCTGCACAGCTAGATGAAAAATAAACGTACGTCGCTGTGTGTCAGCTTAGTGATTGCCTTCACAGTGAATGGCAGCCCTGAGTAAAATATGAGTTTGGATTACATATCAAGGAAGCAACAGGCTGTGGTGGGAATAATAATTGCCTTATTTCACAATTTCACCTTCTGTGTTCAGTTACATCACCGCAGAGAGGGTGCAAAGTATTCCAATTTGGGGTTGTGGTCCCAGTTTTCGCTTTATACTGTTTTGCTCCAGTGTAAATAATTACACAGGTGCAGAGGTGCTGAATTTGGCTCAGCAAATACACTGCAGTTTTGATGAGCAAGATGGGATGTGAAAAAAAAAACAGGTCAGCTCTCTGGAATATATAAATAGATGAAAATGAAGAAAGAGCTATATCTTATTGCTCAGGCTGCAGCATCACAGTGGTCTATCCAGCAGTACAGTAAGCTGTCAATATTTATCAAAGTGCTCCATCAGTTATAATGGATTTAAAAAAAGGTAGCACCGATATAGGATGGGGTGTGGATTCCAGAGCCTATATTCTGCTACGAGGACTAAGTGTTCTCCTTAAGCAGCCTTTACCAGCACTGATGTGAGAGGAGGGGCTAGGACCATTCTCTCCATTGTTGTCAGAACAGTTTGGCTAGGGTATATCTTGTCTACCTAAAATAGTTCAAATGATATGTGTTTAGCCTAAGTTTTCGTCTAGCCTCCCTTTGTGATCGGTGAAGGGAAGATAAGTCATCTCATCTTAAAGTATGGGCAAAATAGGTCACATAGGCAGGATAAATCAACCCATCTTTTCCTATTGCGTAAAGTTAGCCTAAGCAGTCATGCACAGCAGAGAGCTGTTCCAGCCGATGAAGTTGGGTGCAGTTCTTAAAATTTGACAGTTTTGTTAGCCACCTCAGTTCTGGTTTACTTAATAAGGTTATAGACAGTGGCACATGCTATTCTTTTTTTTTTTTCCCTATAAATTTTTCCTACCTGCAGACAACCACTCTGTCATTCACTCATTCTGTAGTGCAGGGATCCACATTTTAGGTCTTAAAGCATGCCATGCAAATTATGATCATCAACACATATGATCAAGCTGGTCAAACTTCAGAAACCAGTGACATCTTTTTGACGAAACAAAAGGTATTACTCTCCTAAAAAAAAAAAAAAAAATCTTCCTAGCAGCATTAAGCTGGTAGAAAGAAGTCTTCCAGAGCATTTGTCCAGAATATATTTCACCCTAGTAATCATAGATTGATGGAAAGCATTAGGTTTAAAGGGCTGCTTTAATTTTTTTCTGATTCCTAAGAGTGTAAACCAGCTCCACCTGCCCAAGTTCGCCTGGGCTGGTAAAGCCCAGAGATGAGGCCTGAGCTGATGAGTATAGGTGACTGTTACTATTCGTAGTTATTTTAAAAAATTAACTGTCTCTGTTTGATAATCAAACAGCATAAGGACCTCTAATGATCTCGTATTCTTCATTTTTATGTCTAGATCAAATAGGCACCAGTGCTGAGCAATGTATTGTCACTGTTATGAGTAATGACCCTGAAAAGTAGACACGTTCCTAATTTGCTAAAAATAAGATTTTACATCTCAGTGAAAGCGGTTTCTCTTTCCTCTGGATGATTAAATACAGCACTGAGATGTTATGTTACATTAACGTACAGCCTGGAAAAGTCTCTATTTAAACAGAGTAGATATACATCCTGAAGCTTGGTCTTTAATCCTATTTCATATTTGGTGGTCTCACAGGGAGAATATAAAACCTGAATAGTAGAGTCATAGTCATAAAATAAAGGAAGTAAAAGGGCTTAACATTGGGACTATGAAAGCAGTTTTCAAGCAGTCCTTAGTGAAATCAGTTTTTAATCTGGTAAAAGTAGAACATATATTTACAAGAGTCTATTTAAATGGATAGAAGCTACTGTGAAATAAAAAGCTCTATAGTTTATCCAGTGCATTACTGTTTGGTTTTATGAGAATTTTGTCATTGACAGAACAAATATTGTATGCATGTTCTGATTTTTATTCTACTTGGGAAAAAAAATACAGAAATAACTATTTTTTCTCTGAGTGTTCAACCTGATAGATCTCTGTGTCTCTCTTCAAGTTATTTCTTTTCAGTCTTAGTGATAAATGGCACTTTGCAGGGAGCAGTCATAAAACTGTCATAGTTTGTTTGTTATAAGTTGTTTATATGCATTTTAAGGGAACATTGTATCACAACNTCTAACAAGAATTTGTAAAGTAAATCTTAAAATCCATGTATGTTTAGTACTTTCAGTGGATTCTGTTTGCCAGACTGTAGTGCGAGGATTTCATTTTTCTGTAATTTTTTTTATTCAGATTGTTTTTTTTTTTTAGACTTACGTTCCCATACAACCTAAAATCATATCATCCATCGATCCATATGCCTATCCCTCCCTCCCTCCCTCCTTCCCTGCTTCCAACGGGACTAGGAATGGGATCCCTGGATGCGCATCTTCACTGAGTTCTGGGGGCACGTTCCTTGCATACTGCTGGAAGCTGCCTGGTGGTCGCTCAGCAATATGACACAGATGGAGCTCAGATTCTGACCTGTGAAGAACACATTCATTCCAGAAAACTTGGCTGAAAGGTCTAGTTTCTCGGAGAAATCAAACAAGATGTGTTATATCATTATGTTCTCTCTAATGAAGTTAATCTCCATTTTCCAATTAGGCTTTTCTTTTTTATCAGTTCTTACAGTTAATAATATCTACAATTACTAATATAAATTTTAGTTAATAGTGTCTATTAACAACTGACTTTATAAGAATTTATCTCGCATTTAAATATCTGTGGTCATAACAACTGAAATAATTTAGGACTAAATGAGTTTTCAGCCCTGAGCATTTGATAGATTGCATTATTTCCTTTTTGTTATTTATACAGCATCATAGGTATGGATGGTGCTTTATCAGAAGCTCACAGTTTAAATTACACTTAATGCACAAGTATTATGTTATGTTGCTCATAAGTTATGTTCCTCATGAGAGGATCATAACATATTGGAGGGTGCTGGCATTGTTCACTGTTGTGTTCTTTACTTTTCCTTTTAATTTAATCAGCAGGGGTGGTCTCTGAAATGATGATCAGGAAGGAGGGTCTGTGGTGGAGTGCTGACCAAAAGCAGGCAGTTTTGACACAGCTTGTGTACATGTGCACTGACAGTGCGCAGGTTTGGTATCTACCTGCACGTGCAAATCGTGTTTTTCTGTTCTGAATATATGTCCAAAAATCAAGGTGTTTCTTCCTACAGTTTTGTTACTTTAACTTCAAGGGGAAGTGAAACACATGTAAGATTTAATGAGGCAAGAGGGAGATTTTAATTTGACCCATAAACCATCCTACAACTGGCTAAAAGTATACAGAACTTATGAAGTAAATACCTAATGAGAAATCACATTCAATAGACATGCAAAGGTCTTTTTCATCTGTCACTCGCCTTGCAAGGTATTTAATGGCTCTAAATAGGCCAGAAGACGTGGACACATACCCTGTGGCTCTGCTGCATGGGCAGCAGAGCTCTGGATCGACAGCACCTGAATAAATCAGGAGAATGGAGTATGGTGGGGTGGGCTTCTTGGAAAGAAACGAGTAGAAGTGCTCAAAGGGACCACCACCTCTTCTGGCTATGTTTTAAAGTAAAGAGCAAGTCCCACCCAATTCAGTAGCAGAACAGGGTCAGGCACCTTGTGTTGCCTATGGCAGGATTTAGGTGCTTCTGTGTCCCAGGGACGCGCCACATATGCTCCACACAGAGCAGCCTGGGCATCAGTACTCTGTTTTGAATCCCATTCAAGTGACTGTAATGGTGTTCACACGTGCTCTGGGAAGTTGGGGCACCTGATGGAGAGGCCTGGATTTTATTCTGAGGTCCAAGCATCGAACTGCCTGGAGTCCCAGCTCCTCATTTCAGGTGTGCAGGGTCCCATAGGGCCGCAGGTTGGCCAGGCCTTTGATTCAGAGCTGCCCCAAGTTTTCAAATGAGAAAACCTGGGTGTGCTGAACAAGACAGCAAGATACACATTTTTTAGATAAATCAAAGCCCTACACACTGAGGACCCCCCCGGGTTTTGCAGTGGAGGTTACAACAAACTCCGCGCGGTCCCCAGGGAGGATCTTTTCCTTCTGTGCCCTCTGAGGCACGGCTGTTGACCTGCTCCCTGCTGTTTGAGGAGAGCTTGGTAGCAGGAGCGCTCAGCCGGGCGCGGAGGAATCGCGTGTGCAGGCAGGCACTTGTGTGCTGGGCCGCGAGAGCACCAGGAGGAGCAGCAGAGCGGGGGATCGGATAGGGGCCCGTACTGCCTGCCCGAGGACGTGTTGGGCAGCAATAACAAAAGCTGCCACACGTGTTGTTGCATTGAGATTGAGTGGCCTGATTCTGGCCACAGGCGAGGTGACTTGAGCAGGGGGGTTGGACTAGGTGATCTCTGGAGGTCTCTTCCAACCTCAACCATTCTGTGATTCTGTGACTTAGGAGCCCGGTGCTGGACCACTTGGCCACACGTTGCTATTTTTGAGGTCTGTGGATACCGGGGTAGGATCAATCCACCCCTACTGTTGTCTGAAACCATTATTACATTCCCTTCCTGAAGGGCTCACATTGAATTGGGTTTCTTCAGCTTCTCCTGCGAGCAGAGCCCACTCCCCTCTGGCGCCCAGATGAGCGCTGGTTCTCAAAGCCCACGCCCACCGTACTGGTCATGCGAACAGCAGCATCAGCAGATTAATGTCACCTTTCTTCATCTGAAATACCATCCTTTTCTACTACCAAGTGACCTGAAGACAGGACCGGACAGTACATGATGAAGAGGTTTCAGTGGAGGTTTACGGTCTTTCATAAGTTCCTGTCTTACAAGCATCTATATGTCTACAGCATCATATTTCTGCTTGATTTTACTTTTCAATGGAAAAGCTATATACTTGCCACCCATTTATTCTGGTTGGTAAAGCAAATGAATCAGGTAATGAAGTATAAAAAATAGTGCCATGTAGAGCAAACTCCTGAATGGATGGTAATTCTGGTTGGTCCCAGCTGATACTGGCTGGGTGCTTCTGCTACCAAAATGTCCATAACCATCATTTTTAAGCAACGAAATGAAACATACAGAGCAGCCGTATGAATATCATAATAAATCAGAAGACAGTCCATTACAGTTAATCTGTTTTGCTATATTGGTCATTGTTAGGGCTGGATCGCTTTCTAGCTTTGGATGGTTCATGGAACTGTGCTGCCTCACACTCGCTAAGGATCTTCACCTGCTTTCTGTCTAAAAGAAAATGATATAAAAGTATGATATAAAGGGCCAAAAACTGGTGAAGAATCTGACATCCAGGACAGATCAGTGTGCTGAGAACCTCTTACCTCGATTACAAGTGCTAAACACCTTCTGCACGTTTTTTTTCTCCGCATTTTCTCTTCCCCTTATCACTGAATTGCTTTTTTTTTCTCTTTCATTGCATTTCTGTTTTCATATTAGCAGTTAATATAACCTATATTCTTCTACATTTTTCAGGGGCATTCTTTTCTTTTCTTTTTCTTTTCTTTTCTTTTCTTTTCTTTTCTTTTCTTTTCTTTTCTTTTCTTTTCTTTTTTCTTTTCTTTTCTTTTCTTTTTTTCTCTGTTTATTTTTTCTCTTTACTTTTTGGTAATTTCCCTTTTTTACTCTTTGTATGAAGGTTATATTAAGTGACAAGAATAATGTCAAATAAATGAGATTATATTAATGAACAGATCTTGTCACATTTTCTTGATTCACAGAGAAAATATTCACACTGGCTGATTTTTCAATTAAATCATTTGCTGTGTTATCTATTCAGCATATCTTTATGAATATGCATAACTGTAATGCATTTAAATTGTTTCAGAGTCTTTATTAACCTCAAAAAGCCAGAAGCTGCCTACTAGCAAAATATGGGATTCTTTGCTTTTTATGTAAAAATCAGAATACTTTGTTTTAGCCTTGATATCTTTTTCAAGGAAGTACAGGGGATTAGATATTTGAGACAGTGTCTTGATTCTTTCCAAAGATAACAGACTTTTTCTTTTGTTGTTCAACCTATTTCATCTTTAAAGTATTATTATTATTTTTTTCCTTAGTATTTCCTATAATCTCTCTTTTTTCCCATGAGGACTCTTACCACTAGCAAGTACAGCAAAAAATGCCTAGTAAAGAATCTGTAGAAAATTAGCTGTAACTTCAAAGATACCAGAAGTATTAATTTTTAAGTGAAAGATTGCTGTTCCCCAAATACAAAGGGAACCTTTTGGGAATGGAAGTTGAGTTTCTCGAACATTTCTTTCCTATGTCTAAGAAAGAAAGTGTGGTGTATGGGTACTCGCAAGTGCCAAGGTCTCTGATTTCAAAGCCTGTAACAAAATGTTGCGTAGCTGTTGCTGTTTTAAAAAGTAAAACTTCTATAATCAGCTGAAAAACTGTACCATCATGGACACATTCCCAGATGTTGTCTTTACTGAAATTACTGAAATTGCTTCTCCAGTGAGATTTCACTGAAAATAAGATGGCAATGCAGTCTGCCACGCGTGCCACCACGGAGTGAGGAGGATCTCTCTTTCCCCTTGAGATAGGAGCCTCCTAATACAAGGCAATTTAGGGAATTACAAGGGGAAATTACGTGGGCTGCTAGCTGCTGACTGAAAGAAATCTTGTAGTATAGACATACCTCCTCTGACAGGTTTGCTGCTGTATTTGAGGGCTTTTAAAACTTATCTCTATTAGGGACCACATCAAAATTAAAAAATAAAGATAGGATTAAAATATTGCAGCAGTACATCTGTAATTCAGCATGTAATTTTTTTGCACTCACGTGCAATATATGCTTCAACTTTTCATGGCACAGAGACTACTGTAATAATTTTTTTAATTTTATTTTTTTAAAGGAAGCTTAACATCCTTTCAAATGTACTTCATATCCTTTGATAGGTAAAATCAGACCATTTGCTAATGCGGAAAGTGTTATTTTTTTATTATAAAACATGGCATTTTCCATACTTGATAAGTCTAATTAGAACAGCAAAAAATATTGACTAAATTTCCAGAATATTGTATTTGAGATTTTAAAATTCATCAGAAAACTTTGGATGATATGAAAGTAAATAAATCCTTGTCATATCTCCTCTGTATAGCTCATACTCAGTACATGAATAAAGAAAATACTGAAAAATACTGTCCTAACATGTTATGAGAAAATCCAGAAGTAAAAAAACTATAAGCAGCCAGTATTACCCAATCAGTGACAGTGCTGATAAAAATATTTTTGTCCTTCCGTTGAGAGAGCAGCAATCGCCACTGTGCACTGCCAAAGGAGACATGGCAGCGTATTTGGGAAAACACTCCCACCAGTGACAGGCAAACTAATGAGAATAGGCCCCACCTTTAGGCCACCTTTGCTATGATGAAATTCAAGCTTAAATTAAACAGAGTTTTCTTCTCTCCAGGACTTCCTCTGTGTGTCGGTGGGTGGCCCACAGTATTCCTGTGTCCATGCTCGGTCCATTGAGACGTCTGACGTTACTTTGTTCTGGTGGATCACTTACGTTAATATTAGTTTCAACGTCCCTATGCCTATTGCCAACTCCTCTCATTTTATCAGAAATAAATGTAACTGACCAATATCCATTATTCAGTTAAATTCATTATTTCTTAATTGCTTGCAGGGCGTCTGCCCTGCAGGGCTTGCTATGAAGCTGGAATCCAAATAACACTCATGTGGCACTGTGGGAGCCAATGTTTTTCACAGCTACTCTATTAACCCTCAGGATGGATGTTTTGGTGGGAATGGTAACACAATAATTATAGTTTTGAAAAATTGCACCACCATATTTTAAAATAAAAGTATAATTGACTTTCTGCCAGAAGTTTTTGAGCTGTGAACGTTCTTCCATAAAATATGCTTGAATTCATGCCCCCAAGGGTTTAAACAAATAAGATAATTAAATAGATCCTTCACAGCAGAGACCAACTGGTGTGGTAGAAACTGGTGGTTAAGCACAGACTTCTATTTGAAAACTATGACTTTGTACACAACTCTTTTATCTTTCCTCACCCATCTTTTATGCTTATGAAATGATTATATGCTAATGACAGCTAATTCAGTTTTGAATGCAAAATAAGAATTTGGGTTCCATCTTAGGACTCAGATTGTGAAC
This sequence comes from Chauna torquata, assembly GCA_013399475.1. NCBI lineage: Eukaryota > Metazoa > Chordata > Aves > Anseriformes > Anhimidae > Chauna > Chauna torquata. Next base: position 414,020 of record VXAL01013498.1, on the reverse strand, counting down.
TACGCTATCATAAACCAAAGTTTTCTTCTGATCCTGAAAATAACTTATGACAGGTCTGATATGAGAGCATCACAGCTTCCTAAAGCTCCAGCTGCTCTGCTGCCATCGGGCAATAAGGCCACTGGGACTACACCGGTTGTCCATGGAGAGCACCAGTGATGTACGTCCACACTGCATGACCCCATCTTGCACACTTTGCTTGGGTTTTGAAAACTGCAGGTTTTAAAAATTGCATCAGTTCTTCTGCAGGACTCTCTTAGGATACCAATACATTCACTGGTTTCCAGTAGGCAGGAGAAAAAGAGAAAACGAGGAAAATAAAGCATGATCATGTACAGACTAATGTGAAAATAAAGTCGGTTTTAGGAGTCAGCTGTAAGAAACTAGGAGTCCCGAGTTTTGACTACCCTCTTTCAAGGACAGGTATAGTTAATTATATTTGGAAATAGTATCTTTAAATTACTTGCAAATATTTATTGAGAGTAACTATATAATATTATAATGCTGTTTTGTGACATTCTGAGTTATGGAAAAAATGACTCCTTTCATTACCAGGGCACTTAGTGGGCTCTGCAAGCTCAAAGCAGCAAATATCCCTTGCTTCCCTCCCACGCACTGCAGGTATAACGCAGAACAACGCCATCACACGTTGCGATCTTTGTTACTGTTTAGTCAGAATATTGTATGAACAAAAACAGATAAAATCATAGAGATATTTGTGACTTTCAATATTTGAGCACTGTGGTTAACAGATGGGCAAGTAAATAAGGAGCAGATATCTTTGTTGTTCCTCTAATTGCATAATTAATTTCGCACCTGATCTCATTGTTTCTTTTAGAGGTAAATACTGTTGGGGTTAGAAGGGTATATGCACTCTACTGAGTCTATTTAAATAGACTTTAGTAGATATGAGAAACAAAAGTGGTGTCTTGGTTTCACTGGTGTCAGTGGGAATCTCCTCTCGGATTTCAGTGAACCAGCGCTCCAGCACACAGATAGAGTCCTGTGAGAAATGCATCCCTGCAGCACCGAATCCACACAGCGCCCCCTTAAGCAAGCTTTCAGTAGAGTTACAACCAGAAATGCGTGTGGATTCAGTGGGAACCTTTGTAATGACTTTGCTGGCATCGAATTGTACCCACTCAGCAACAGAAACCAGTGCCACAAAGTACAGTTTCTCAGCTTTTGTCAGCCTTTGATAAAAGCTGCGGGACCCTGAGTTTGGTCGCATTCCACTGTATGCACACACACGATCCAAATAGTGCTGGGGTTGTGGATTAAAGAAACAAGTGGTATTTGGAAAGTTACCTAACCATAGCTGGCATGCAATATAGGTTGCTGTGTATGATATATTAGCTTTGTACCTATTTCTTGCTCATCTTGTGCCCGTGTGATCCATGGGAGAGTCTGAGGCAGGGCCAGGAAACTGCCCCTGTATGTCTGGTTTCCACTACATCTGGGGGGAAAAAAAAAAAAGAAGAACTGGAAATTAAAATATTGTGAATTATTAACAAAGAGTTACACAAAAGGAGTGAGAGAAAATGGGCCAAAAAAAGAAAGGTGCAAATTTGTTGGAGTTTAAAGTAGCTATCTTTGAAGATTTTTATGTTCTACTCATCTTTCCTAGTGCAGCCCTTTGGGATCTGTACATGAGAGTTCAGGTCTTCATCTTCACAAAAGATGAAAGGCAGAGCCATTCAGTGGTGAGAGCTGGTTTCTGAGAAGTGCATCTAACCCCATGTAACTGCAATTAAATTATAGTACACACCATTATTGGTTATGGGGCAGTATAGTACTCTGTGCTGTGTGTGAGGTAGAATGAAAAATAAGTTCTGAAAATGGTCACAGATCACATAACTTTGTAACACTGACATTGTTAGCTGAAAAATGAGTTACTAGGGATTAATTGGGATAGTATGCTGTTATAAATTAAAGAGACACAGGGTAAAGATCATCAATAAAGGTTAAAGGTTTAAATCAGCTTTCTAACTGATCAGGAAAAATTCTGGGAAAAGATAAGAAAGGATTTGAGCAGCAGAAGTCTGTAAGCACATTCTGGACCTTGAAAAGTCTTGGTCTTCTTCATAATTGAAGAGGTGTCCAGAATATATCTCAAAAACTGACTCGCCTAGCAGTATTTTAGCTGGCAGGGAAGCAGAAGTCGGTGACTCAAGAAAAGGAAATGTTAACTCATTCAACTGGTACTGACAAAAAGTTTTCCTTTCTTTGTGGCAAATATTATGAAATGAAAATAATGTGAAAGCTTTAGTATCACTTCTGCTCACTGACAAACCCATATGAAACAAGAAAAATGGAAATTTATTATGCAGAAAAAGCTGTATGGCTGTTTAACACCTGGAAACATTTTCCCTATGTTTATCTGAGATTCATATGTTCTGAGTTGTTCTATTTCTGTTTGTTTTTGAGTGTCATCTTTCCTATTCAGTTGCCACTTCATTCTGAAATGCGGGCAATTTTCACTCACGTTCAGCTGTGCAGCATCTTGTGGTTAACTCTAGAAACATCCTGGTGCGATGTGGGCTCGGTGGTGACGTGGTGCCGACCGCGCTGCGTGCTGGCGATTCACGGAGTGGGCACAGCCTCACTGCAGCCAGGGACCAGCTCGGGCGCGAGCTGATCTTCTGCCAGCGGCCAGGACTGCCGAGCCCTCCTCCAAAGGCACGCGCAGCTTCTGCTGAGGCTGGGGACGTGCGACTGGAATGCTGGAAAGGCAGAAATAAAACTTGGCGGCGGTTAAACATAAACAGATGAAGATAAATAGAAGTAGCAAGCATCATTGGCCACGTGCGTTATTTTCTCTGTCTTCTGAGATCCTGTCATTGCACTGAAGTTTTAAGGCAATTCTAGCAGGAGTCATATTTAAGACTTATGGTGAATGAGGCTGTGAAGATTCATGTTTCCTTGCCTGCCTTGAGGTGGCATTACAGAATGTGACAGGCAGGGTATGTCTTCTTCATTCCCTGCTTCAGACTCCTTCACCTTTCCTGCCACTCACAGCATTTTCAAACATCATTAATCATGTCATGATAGAATTTCACTCTGATAGAAGTTAGCTTGTTACAGTTAGCTTCTCAGAGGTCAAATGAGAAAAAGACATGAAAGAGCAGGCATTAAGAATGCCCCTTCGAAAAGGGCTCTCCTGTCTCATGATGTCCTGCCATCAAATATTTCTACCTGGGAGAACAGAAGAAAATTACAATCCTAGAATGGGAAAACCTCTACATAGTTCCTAACTGCTCCTGGGGAGCATTTAAGTGCTACTTAACCACAGGTTAAGTGCTACTGGCTTTACAGCAAGGTTTAAGTACAACTTGCTTTGAATAAGTACAGGGTCTGCTCTCATGGAAGTGCTTAGAGGGCAATCATCTCTTCATAGATATCAATTGGTAGGATTGGCTGGCACCTGAACTACCTATAAAAACTTGTTCAGCAGCTGAGTTACGGAAGAGTTCAATGATTTAAAAACGGAAAAGATGCACTAAATTATCTAGGTAATTTCCTGAATACAAGTGTAACTTAATTTTCTAAGTCTGAAGCAAAGCAGTGCCCAACATTTCCTTTGGGACCCATCCTAATGAATCTCATTGCCAGAAAATTTTCCCTCATATTCAGCCTATTTTTTCCCTGTCTTAATTTAATCCCATCACTTCTGCTTATGCTCCCTCTTGCTAGACTAAATAATTCCATGTCGGTTATTAGGTACAATTTTAGATGCATCAATTAACGTTCATTGGCGTGGCTGCAATGCTATGGGAAAGTCTGTAAGACCTGGCTGAATTTGTGGAATTGCAGCAGCTGATGAACATGGACAAAGAGGCTCACTCGTGTGGTCCCATCGAGACTTCCATCTCCTTCCCGCTTCTGTTCTGTACATAACTGAACTTGCCGGGCAGGGTAGCGGAGGTATCCTTATCAGCTTTTCATTATTCTGGTGGCACTGAATGCTGTCCCACGGTCACCCAACCCAGTAAGTAATGCTTAGGCTAATAATTAGCAAGACATATCACTGAAGTGTGTGCGTATATAAAAACATAGACATAAAATCATCATTAGTTGTAAGAAATACCTTAGTTTGTACTAACCAGTCTGAATGCATCACCATGTTGAAAGAGAGCAGCAATGCAAGTTCAGCTGACATCATTATACCATATACTGCTTTGGCAAATTTTTATTATCTTTAGATTGAACAGAATGTGATACCAGTTTTTTTTGTTTGTTTAAGTCTTCCTTTCATTAAATGACAACACAATGTTTCTCTTGTTTGTTCTAACATTTACTGTAATAGGATATATATTTTAACTGCTGAACAGCGAACTGGAAGAGATTGGCTCTAGCAGTTTTTGTAAATATACTTGGTGCACAGATGTTCTAAGAACCTATTTTGCATGCTTGCCTGACCCTGTTTCCTTTCAATCTTTAAGGGGGATTCCACCTGTTATATCCATTTGCGACTCTTCTACTCTCTTGCCCATGAAGAAAAAAACAGACAAACAAACAAAAACCAAAACCCAAAAATTATTAATTTGCAGTTTTCTACAGTTTATTTTAATAGATCCCATGGTAAGCTCAGCAGATAGGCACTGTGTAGCTGATGGAGCTGGAGAGACTCCATCCCTGTCATCAGTAATTCATTCAAGACCCTTCTTAGATGGGAAGTGTCCCATCCAATGTAACAGTGGGTCTGAAAGAAGTGGAAGTACCTGGTCAGGCAAATGACAGGGCTCATTGGCGTCTTCCTGGTTTGGGAGCCCAAAACCCAGCACCCTCTTCCCTCACTGCCTTCTCGTCTGGCAGTTCTTGTGGCAGTGTTTTGGTAGCAACAACAAAGCCTCTGAGACCCACGCATTTTTGATGGCATGAAATTGCTTGCTGAAACCTTCTGCAGAAGGCAAATTCACTTCGGTGGGATTACTGCAGGAAAAGCATGGAAAAGGATTGTCCTCAAAACTGCGAACTCTGCAGCCGCTAGTTATTTTCTAAGATCTTCATTCATGATGTTACATGGCTGGAAGGGTACCAGACACAGATGTTAAAGCTTGCCCTTATTCCCACAGATGACCCTGGATCTTTCCAGAGAATTAGAGACCAGTTTTATTTGTTCAGTTCAGCAATGTAACAAATTCAGTAATATTATTATTCTGTATAAATTGGCTTATTATCTTTTTGAAAAGCCTGAAGATCTGTTTGCTCCTGCTAATATTTCAGCAGAGATCCACAAAAAACTTGTTTCAATGCATTTTAAATCTTAAAAAAAAAAAAACACCAAAACAGCAAGAGTGAATGAATGGGAAAGACTTTCTATTTATTTATTTATTTATTTATTTATTTATTTATTTTTTAGGAAAAGAAAGCTACTCCAGCTGGAAAGAAAGGAACCTGAGGGTGATTTCGCTAGAGTTTCTTATGTATCTTATCCTGTATTGCTATCTCCAACATAACAGACATCCTTCCCGATCTTAGAAGGGAAATGAAAAGGTGCTTAAACTTAATGCATTTTGAAATAATTAGTCATCTATTATATATGGCGAAGTTAAAGGAACAGCAAATGGCTTTTTATCTTTTATCAGTGAAAGGGTATTTTAAGTTTTGAGAACAGATATATCTAGGTTAGTGGATGGATTTTCCTGTGGTTTCTCTGACATTTGAATAAATTAGAAAAACTTTTTTAACAACGAAAAAAATGTCAATCACAAAGTATCTGAAAATGAATACACCTAGAAAAGAAATGTGGGGATCCTGCATCTTCTTATAGATATACAATATTATGGAGTGATACAAATAAAAGGGTTGATTGGAAAGCAGAAAAAAAATTTAGTTGTTGTATTTTAGATGTTTTTATCTTTTTTTTTAGTCGCACTATTTTTTCATATTCTTACCTGTTTTAAGTATTTGACATTATATCCTTTGCTACCATGCAAACTGTTAAAACTATATTCTTTGGTCATTTATCACAGTCAGAAACACAAGTTAGGTAGAGGTCATTTCCCCTGTGACATGTGCACGAGTACTTATCCAAAACTCTGATTGGAAAGTGGGCTGGAAGGAGCCCTCCCGCTGCCAGCATCAGACGGTGCTGTCGTCGCACCCCCAGGTCTGCATGCTTATACCACAGCATATAGGCAGTTACTGGGGGTTAAGAGTGGCCAAAACAGGCATGAAAAAAAAAAAAGAAAATCTGTGGTCACACAGTCAAATCTTCTATTGTTTATTTGAATCAGAAAATAAAGCTTACCTGAAGATTTATTTGGCATTCAGTTAAAGAAAGCAGAAGGAACAATAACTACAAACTGGGAAGGAGCAGGGGGAAAGAGTGCTTGAAAGTATGATGTACCTAGTTCTGTCATGGTTGTCCTCGCCAGAGACAAGGAAGGTATGTTTATTTTTATGATAAATAACTAGTGTTTTTGTCATCACTTGATGACAGGTTCTTTTCAGGCACCCACTGCATTTTCAAAGAATCCATTAGCTGAATATGTAGTTTCAATTAGTTTAGAGGCTGCTAAAAAAGAGCTATTCTACAGTATCAAAACCCACCTTTTTGCCAGTTTACTAGCTACCTGAACCAAACAAAAAGACCTTGGAGAGCATCTCTCAACTTCATTAAAGCTTTCCCTGTGTACATTACAACCCTGTCCCCTCCAGCCCCACATCCAAAAGCCCCAACAATTTGGACTTCCCACTTACAGGATTACACTTTAAATAGGCTGGAAGATTTCATTCTTCACCCATTTCCCCATTTAAAGGGTATCAGAGCATTTGCCAATTGCTGACAAGATGTAGAAGAAAAGGATTTTCAATTTATCGGTTACCAGGATACAGTCATTATATTCTGCTTTTCTCGTGGGATGAGATTCTGCTTTGGCATGTAGGTCCTGTGCAAAGGCAAAGTTTTCACGTGGAGATGCACAGGTCTGATCAATGGAAAAATGCATCTTAGCAATCTCACAGAGAAAGTGAGCGAGCATCAGGGGATCTGAATCAATGCAGACCAACAAAGGAGGGCACCGCAGCTCCTGCACGGGCATCCCATATGGGCAGAAGCAAGCATCGGATTCACCCCAAACGGAAAGAGCAGAGCTTCAACTGAGCTTTAAAATTCATCTGAATACTTTCAAAGCACCTTTCCTCGTTAAATTGGAGCAAAACCAGAAGGAAGCTGAAGTTTCTCACAACTCACAAACAGTTTCAAATGAAGTTGGGTTTTGTAATTTTAAGACAGATTTCCTGGGAATCCCTAAGGGCAACCCTTATTCAAGCAAAAGCGGAATGATGGATGTGCTATCTAGGACACACAGATTCGCATCTGTGGATATTTTAGTGAAATAAGATTAAATGAGGAGAAACTATGTTCTTTTTAATTTCCCTTGTGTTTGGTTAAACCTCCAGAGACAGAAGCTTCCCTAGAGGTACCAGGCAATTTCCCAACTGGGAAACTGAGACAGTACATCCACATCTAAAACTTCCTTCATGGGACACTGGATGTTGCCGCGGGACGGACCTGACACCAGCACGAAGAGGACGGTGCTGTCCCAGCCCCGCACAGGGTCTGCACTGCAGAAGCTGCACGGCAGCGTTCATCCCCAGCACCAGCCCCTTGAGCTGTCCTCGGCCGCCGCAGCATGCCCCAGGAGTTCTCCAGACATTCCCTGGCTGCTGATTTACTCCTGCAAAGGAGACACAACCTCTCTGCCACGGGGCTTTTAGCAGCTCCTTTGCTGTCTGTGAGTGCCAGGAAGCCTGAGCAGCAACACAAAGCACAGAGTGAGAAGCACGGTGGAGCCTACTGGAAAAAAAGGCTACAGTCATTAATATGGATTCCAGGGTAATTTTATTTTTCATGAGCTTCTTTTGCCTTTCTCCACGAGCCCCCAGGAGATGGCAGATGTTTGTGGGTATCACATGGAGAGCAATGTGTCTTTCTGCTTTTTTTTTTTTATTGTGAAGAGGAAAAAGGAAAATCCTTTTCTTTTTTCTTTTTTTTTTTTTCCTGTGAAATGCCTAACTCAGATCTCCTCCTCCTAATGCAATCAGCTTTTCTGAAAAGTTTGCAGTAGTACTGCCTTGTACAGCATTTGCCCTTTCAAAGGTATGAACTTGCACATTACAGATGGCTAAAGAGAAAGCTTCGATCCCTTATCTTCTTCAGGGGTACAGCTCATATGCAATAAAATATCAGGATCAATGTGACTGCAAAATGTGCTTTTCTCAGACTGTACATTTATTCCATATACATTATTGTCTACTTTTAAACCAAATTCAGAGCAAAATACCTTATAAATCAAATCTGCACATAATATTTGAAAAACAGGGTCTTATCTTGCAGTCTGTAACTAAAGATATTACAAATAAAATCATTGCAAAAGCCACATTGAATTTCTTCTGGCTGAATCCAACATTAGCAATAAAACACTGTAACAATGTACAAGATCTCAGAAGAAAAGTAACGGGACATAAAATCTCCATTTTCCTTGCTATAGCATTACTCTATCTCAGTATTGCATACACATGTACTGAACTCGTCTCTAATTGCCCCTTCAGTTCCTTCCTGTTGATTGCTTGCTTTCCATTAACAATAAAATAAGTTTCTTCCTCTCCTGCATACAGATAGAAGGGTGGCAAGAGGGAGTACTTTTTTTTTTTTTCTGAAAAACTGTAAAATTGCAATGTATTAATTCATTGTAGTAGTTAGTTGCCTAAATGCAGAAACATCTACCATGATGTGCCCCACCAGAGGCTGCGGCCATGCCAAGACCAACAGCCGATGAGCTCTTGGTACTGAGGTCTCTGCACCGTGGATTGCTCCCTAACGCTTTCCTTCCACAGCTGCATCGTGGCTTTGGCCAGAAAGCGCTGCACCCTTCCAGCACGAAAGCAAGACCTCTGCTCTCAACCACTGGATGTATTCGACTGAAAGAGCAAGTTCAAACTACTGGTTGTATATCCAGGAAGCGCAAGCATGCTGGATATTGCACCTTATTTGTGGGTGGCTCCGGGAGTGAATCTTGGCCGGGTGGGTGCTGCTAGTGGAAACGTCCGTGGGTCCTCTTACTGACATTATGGCGTGGGAATTCAGTGGCAGTGAGTCAGCGCTATAAAGACGGTAGAGATAAATACAGGAAAGAAGCGCTAGAAGAAATGTCAAAGTCCTGCCAACTCTGCTCCCTCACCTAACTTTTATTCTAGCTTAAGATGTTAGAAATAATTTACTTCTTAGCAAATATGAAGGCCGATTCATAAAGTATTCATTTTCCCCTACCTTGGTGTTTAAGGTGGCTCTATTTTTTTCTCCTATTCCCATGGAGAGGAACAGGCAGCTAACGGTACTGAATGAAAGATATATGAACCATAAAATTGCTGGAGAATCTCTGGTGTACGTGTTCAAGTCATCAGGCTTTAGTTCTTTTAAAGTATGAGTAAGGACTCAGACTATTCTTGTGTTTGGCTGTCAGTAGAGGGGTTTTTATTTTAGAGGACAAAAATATCTTTTATATATTTCAATCAAAGTAAGCAGGAATATTTTACAGAGTGAAGAAGACTACATTTCCCAAACCCAATGGGAAGGCTGCCCCAAACTGGACCTTGTAATATCGGTTGCACAGAGGAAAAAACCCCTAATTTTAATGTCCCTTCACATCTCACTATGCCTTATCACCTTCACTTGGTGTTCACAAAAATGAAATGATTATGGATACAGCAAAAAAATCCTTTTAGTATTTCTCATAAAATGAGATACATTAGGGTCTATCAGAGTCTCCTAATGGCTATAATAGAGAGAGGCAGCCCGAAGCCCTAGACTAATTTTGCAATCGGTATGTTATACAATGAGAACATGAAACAAAGAGCTGGAAGGATAAGATGATGATGGAGCCCTTCCTCACTATGTGATGTTCCTTTGCCCATTCCCAAGAAACAAGGAAGAAAAGTCTCATGAAAATTGTCAGCAATATGAAAGTACATTATCTGGGACACGGAAGAAAAAAAGATTATAACTTTTGCTCTGTATCCTTTCTATTCCCATGGTGGAGAATGATATAACCTTAAAAGTCTTTCTTGTTGTTGTTGTTTTATTGCTTGCAAAAGTGGAACAAAGTGACAAATCTGAAGTTCCAGATAACCATATTTTAAAATAAACTTCTTCTAGTGATATTTTTTACATATAAATGACCTGATGTGCAATTCTGTGTTCCCTTCCTGTACCCGTGGGGTGAACATGGGCTCCTGGGGATCTCTGGGAGATGCCCAGGGTGCTGCAAGGCTGCGGGGGGCTCAGCCGGCACTGGGGGGACAGCATAGACGCATGAGGGGAAATTATTTAAGCAAACAGTACGAGGAAAGCATATAAACTACAGACCTGAAAACTTCTCAGTGCAAATAATATTTGCAGAATCGAGAGGTGAACTGCTGGAAGCAGGGGAGTGCTGGGGAAATCTGTCAGAGGAAAATGTGAACGCATGTATGAGTTGGTGAGTATGCAGCTGTGTGTAGGAACCCACTAAAATATCAATAGACCTGAATATTTTTCACTCTCCAAGTAATTAATTTAAATCCTTTTTCTTTTTCATTTTTTCACCCCAAGAGGTCAATATTCTAAAGCTTCGCACAAAACTCACTATGTGGAAGAGAACCCCTAGCCGTTTCAATCAGCGGCCATCGCACATGCCACAGTTTGCCCGCACATGGTGCATATTAGGGATGTCTGCAAATAATAAACTACGTGCTGTAGCACAAAACCCGAACGGGACAGCTGGACTGGGTTTCACAGCTGGCATGCGAATCAGGCATGGCACTCCAGAGAGAAGTGGGGAACCGGAGCAACGCGACAGATCGTCTGGCCATGGCTTTGCGCAGAGGCTCTGACGTTGGTGTGGATGAGTGCGCAATGCCTGGCTGCTGCGGACCTGCCACGCGAGCGCTGGAGAGGCTGAACGCTTTTGCAGATGCAAGGCAGCAGGATGTAAGCCTGAGGTTCACTGAGCCTGCAATTATGTGTGAGATTCAATCATGGGCTTTTGAAGGCACCCCTTCTTCATTCTGACCAGTATTTATGTAACTTCTGCGTGATACACAGAGTTCTTGCGTACTAAACTGGAAGAAAAATTGCTATCAGAATAACAGGCTCCCCTGGAATCTCGTTCCTGATGCATTTTTTCGTACGCAAAGAGCTTCTGGGAAGGCAATAATCCCTGTAAGGGGGTTACTTTTTTTTTCTGCATCCATTTAAAAGAAGGGATAAGATTTTTTCAAAATACAGTTCATCATTTCCTTAACCATCGTATGACATCTCTCTCGAGGAAACACACACCCATTCCATCATTTCGTGTCAAGCCTGACACTTTCGAATCACATTTTGCTGTCACGCATTTTGACCTAGCATACACTCCACAACTTATTTTGACAGAAATATATTTCCGTCCCTTTTTCAAGAGGCAGCTGTTACCAGCCCATGCAGCCCATAGGAAGCACAGGCTGCACTCACCGGCGGTGCTGCGGCTGCCACATGTCCTGCTGCGCTCTGGCCAGGAGCCTCTCTCAATAGAAGTGTACAAAAGATATGTAAAAAGCATGAAAGATATGTGAAAATGTCAGCTCAGACCATGACGTTTTCATCACATTTGAATCAAAGCCCTTCTTAAGTGTGTTGGAATTGTAAAATTTCTCCTCTGTTGCAATATTACAAGAACATGCTTACGAATGGAAATGATTTGACTTGCAGAGTTTATCATCATCCATATACACACATAGACGTGGAGAGGAGCAGAGACACCACCCCGCTAATGAAGTCCACTGATGACAGGAGCCAAGATGACGACCTGTGCTGGTATGACAGAAATAATTTACACCCACCTGCCTGTTCTGTATCACTAGGCTTTACGCTGGGAGGTGTTCCCGGACCTGCAGCTGAATGGCTGAAGTGTTCGTAGCAGCAACATTCTGCGGGTTACTTCCTACTCCCGTGCATTGATACTTAAAGCAGTAAGATGCTTCCCATTAAATTGGGAAGCCGAGAAATGACGAGATTCCTTGAAGAGAAAGGCACCTGAGCCAGAAACGGTGACTTGGAGAACAGGCCAGGAGCAACAATGTCACTTTGTGACCGGGTCCATGCACAGCATTATTATTTCTGCCCTTGGGGCCGTGCCAGGGAGCAGAGGAGGCCCAGCCTCTCTGGGAGGACAGTGAGTCGGTGCCTCACGTACACTGGGCTTTCACAGCCAAGAAGCTTTTTGTCAGCTACTTCTGATCAGTACTTCTGCAGCCAGGGTGTGTTACGGTGAATGGAGAAGTTTCTTCGAGGGATATGTACATGGACCAGAGATTAAGCACACACTGATCATAAGTATAGTTTTTTTTAAAATCAATTTATCAGTTAGCTTAACATATTGTCTGAGTTCTTTTTCCTTGAAGGTATTTATTGATTTTTTTTAACAAATAGGAATACTGGTATTTAAAGAATCAAGTGAAATTGTATGCCTATATTTCAACTGTCTTTTTTACTCTATTTTTTTTTCTTAATAAATACTTCTAGAAATCTATAAATGAGAGAAATTTTAAGCAGAAGACTAATATTGGCTGTCTTGAGAGGAGAAAATTCAGGAGAAATGTTAATAAAAAGGGGGTGATGGTTTGAGGCTGATCCACAGCTGCAGTCAGTAGGAGACCAGAGAATTCAGATAATTCCTGCATGCACCAGAGGAAGAAGCAGTCTGGAGGACAGAGGGAAAACAGTGATGGAGACAAACCAATAAATGCTTTTTGTTGTTAAGTCCTCTCCAATACCCATTTGGTACAATTTTCCTGATTATGTCTCTTTTTTTTTTTTTTTTGACTGAAAGACTGGAAAATATTTTTGCCTAAAATCCATTTATGCATATGTGTGAACAGTTGAGAGAGACTAAACACTAATAGAGAAAGCCATCATCCGGGCAACAGGATGGATATTTAGAGAGAAATGAGGTTTCCAAGGCCAGACGTCCAAGGTTAAAATTTATTTGTTATACAGGGCCAGCACAAGAAAGCACTAGCTAAAGACAATGAAGCTTTGGGGGAAAAGATATTGAAACGTAGTGAAGTGACTTTCAGATGGCGGTGGTGTGCAGTGTGGGTTGCTGCTGGGCTACTTTGTCCCCAGCTCCACAAGGTGTGATGGAGGAGTTGCCACCACCGTGACGGTCCCTGGCGGAGGTGGGCTTTCCAGTGCTATGGCATAGCCGTGGACTGCAGCACGCAGCATCATCCATGTGCTGCTCATTCCACCCGATGTACGGTGCCATTGTCCGTGCAGGGTTTGTTCTGCATCTGCACCACCTCCCCTGAGTTACAGTACAGACCCGCATGCTCTCATTCTTGTCAAGTGATGGATGGGGCAAAGCATGATCACACCTTCTTAACTAGCAAGTGCTGTGGGCTTACAGTCTGTAAGCTTAGCTCATTCTTCATTATTTTTCATCGTACTCCCTTTCCTATCGATGCACTGTGAGCTTGCGGTGGATCCAAACCAATGTTTTTATAGCCACATTGTCATTCTGCACAGACAGAAGTTATCACACATGGTGCGTGGCAATGTAGAGACAGGCATTTAAGCTTTAATTCTGCCTTTGAAACAATTGTGAAGGATTTCATGAACATGTTTCTTTGCATGGGAGGAACAAAAAATAAAGATAGGGAAGAATGAAAATAAGCCTTATGTTCCAGTATTATATTCCTCTGCTAAAACACTGCTAAACAAACAAACACACTACACTCCACCTGTAATAAGCACAAGCTCTCAATATAAAAAGCATCAACCAGCTTTTTAGAATCCAATTAATTATTAAACGACCCATGAAGATTTTGAATGCATGACTGGCTTTTGTGCATTTATCTGATAAACTGAATTTCTCTGGTTATTTTATGTAGATAACTCCAATTTCTTTTGTTTTCTTAAAATGTATTTTGAAGGATTGATGAGAATATGCGTTCATTTTGAGTAAGGTATACTTTTATGAGTCATGACAGAGAAATGAGATCTCCGGAATAACAGGACTGCAGATAAGTCCATTTTTGGCACTAAATAAAGGTCAAATTCAATTATTATTAGAGCTTATTAAGAAAATGTTGTAGGTAAAGTAAACACATTGGTCAACATACAAAGGAAAACCAGGTGCACAATCAGATGGTCCTTAAAACTAAAACACATTTTCAGTAGGAGGTTAAACATGTAAGTTTAAAGAGGTTTACTTGTGTGTAAACATTTTCCAGCTTTCTAAGCACATCTTCAAGAAATCAGTGCAGGTTTATTGTTTCTGGTTTGTACATCTGGTCAGTTCCCCAATCTTTTCATTGCACTTATAAAAAGAAGTGACAATACAGAAAAGATATTTATCAGACAGGTCTGATTGCCATTTCTGTACAAGGATGCCAAAAAGCCGCTGATGCTACTTTGCGTGTCGTGCACTGTCCCTGATGGTGTATAGCTTAATTTGAAAAAGCATGTAATTAAGTGTGTGTGTGCGTTAATTTTTCGTTTCCATAACGAGCTTTTATAATTCTGTACAGTGCGTGAAAAAACATTTCCAAAATAGAAGTGATTTACATCACAGGCCTTCCTGTGGATTGATTGTGGCTCCCACCGAGCCGCTGGCAGACAGGCAGAGTGAGTTGGCGCTGCTGGGCAGCCCTCTGCCCTGCTCCGGCACACGCCCTGCCAAAGGCACCCCTTGTCTGCTGCTGCTAGGTGATGGCATTGCTGAGAAATGAAATCTCTGGGAATGAGAGAAGAAACAGAATAACTGGGTTATAAATAAATCCATTTTGGATGCTTATAAAAGGCTAAACTCCGTGATTATTTCTCCAGAAAAAGAATTTGTATTTCTTTGGAGCCTGTGAAGTATATAATAAAGCAAACGCAAGTCCTAGGTGAGGTGGCAACTGGTATATAGTCAAGGTACAGACTATAATGATTAGCACATAACAACTATTCCTGTTATTTTGGGGAGGTTCACAATCAAATACCACTCCTGTCTATACAAGGCCCTGTCGAAATCAGTAAATCAGTGAAGTACTTTGCAAAAAAAAAAAAAGAGTGAACTCCAAAGTCACTGTTGGAGCCTTAATGTTATTTAAGTATTTTAGGTTCTTGTTTAGCTAAGAGGAATATTCGCAAAGGAAACTCTGGGAATAGAATACGCACCTATAGAAAGATGGGTTACGTATTACATAGCATCTTTAAAAAATCATTTTATGAGAAAGTACATTATGCTTCAAGAAATTGATATATGCAAGCTTTCCTCTTTCTGGCACAATACTCTTCCTTTGTTCATCTCCAGCAGATCAATAGGTAAGCTTTGTCCTCTGTGTTTCCCTGCTCCATTAAAGCAGTAAAAACAAAGCCTGGTTCTCACTCCAGTTCACCTGGAAGTGAAGTGAGTAAGAGTCAGACCTGCTGCTGCTCTGCTGGTTTAAATAAACTTGGCTGCAACAGGAAATGCTGAGTGCATGTGTGAAAAATGTATAAGCAGCAGTTCAGTAAGGAAATAAACTGCTTTTGAACACCAGATCACGAATCTAGAAAATAGGCATGGCCATATCAGCACTGCAGAACTATTCCTGTTGTAGCATCGCCTCGTTGCCTATTGGATAATAATAGGCACATATTTCATGTAACTCCAAGCATATATTCTTGGATACTGGCTGCAATACACTTTGAAAGCAGTGTAAAAGTTCTCCTTTGGACTATATCCGAGCATAAAACTAGTAATTTGCTTCTGATCAAAAAGAACGTCTTGTTTCTGATCCTATAGTTTACTGGTCCAAATAAGTGGTTCTGTATTCAGCCTTCAGGGTATCCTCATTCTCTTCAAGCAAATGTTAAAGCTGCAGTTCTAACGGGAACAAAGCTCCACCAGTCTCCTGGGTCTTTATCTACTTTTTTGCCCTGTCATTGTTAATAAAACAGAGACATTTTAAATGCTTTTTAAACACTGATCTTCCTTTTAATTGCCCATTGATCCCAATGTCTAAATCCATACTTGCTTCAGTGAGGTATATCTTACTGTCTATTGATAAATCTATATTTTTACGATTCGTTATCCAAAAGAAATCCAAGTTTAATGTGATGCACAGGTTTATGTTATAGTTTTATTTCTGTATAAATAACAGTGGGGCTCAAGACAGTTCACTTAGCCTGCCTCTATGCTATCCCTTTACAACTATGTTCACACATTATTCTTGTTCTTAAGTTTTGCTTGCTTCATGAATAATGAAAAAAAGTTAGCCTTGTACGATTCCTACTAATATATTAAAATGCAAGAATTTCATTGCTTTATTTTCTGTTGTGGAATGTGGTAAATTCTCAGCATGAAAATAGTCTTCATTGATTTCTTTAGTGCTTAAATATTGTCTGGCTTGAGTTCTTCACATATAGGGAGACAAGTCTCATTCTTACTAGCATTAATGTAGTTCAGCTGCTGATTTATTTTTCTTGTGAATGAGATTTTCTCAACCAAGAGAAGGACCAAAGACTGGGCCCATCTCCAAAGCCACCGAGAACATGTGGGCACTGCCACATTGTCCCAGCACTGCTACTGCTGCCCTTGGAGTGAGGGCAGAGCAAGTGGCCTTGGAGCGGCCCAAAGAAGGATGCTGCCCATGGATTTTCTGCCTAGCTCCCAGCTATTTGGACATAGGGTAAAATTCTGTTTAAGGCTGTTTAACTTATTTCCAAATGTTCTTTCCATCCCTGGAAGTGTCTTCGTTAAATCTTATTAAACTCATCCTCAACAGTATCTCATGGCAATGAGACATAAATGTGAGCTATGCATGAGGTGAAAAATTAATTCTATTTCATTCATAATTTCATTGAATTTTCATCAATTAGGACTTTAGGCAAAGCATAAAGGGAGATTGGAAAAAACAGAAGTGGATATTAACATGCTGGGGCCGAACTTAACTCATAAACTCCTTATCTAATTGTTTCTCTGAGTTACGAACATCAGTTTCAGTTTAAAGAACAGAAAAAGAAGCCTTTTCTGTTCTCGGTTCAGGCAAGTCAGCTAATCTCCCCAAACATGACACACAACTAATTCCTAAGAAAGAGCTTAAATCAAAGGAAAGCAACAGTTTGACCCAGAGCAAATTAAAGTCAGGGAGCAGATATGCCTGAAAGACAGGGCTGGTTTTGAATGATCCACTCTCCTCCCTGTAGGGCTCAGAGACCTGAGGAGCTGCGACCCAGAGCAACATGAACTTTCCACCCTGCTCATGGAGAAATCCCTCTGCTGATACACAGAGGCTGTTCCAGCTGCTAACACATGAATTATAGTGTGACCAGCTTATAGCCAAAGGTTCTGCTAGTGCAACGCTTGTTACACACATGTACATAATCATACAGAGTATGATTGCAAAGAAGTTTTTAAAAATATCTTATGAAGCAGGCTATGCAGATCGTAAAGGTTCATGAATCAGCTCTACCATTATCTTTATGCAGATTAAAGTTCACAGAATGGCTGAGGCTGGGAGGGACCTCTGGGTCCATCCGGTCCCACCCCTGCTCCAGCAGGGCCACCCAGAGCAGGGTGCCCAGGACTGTGTCCAGATGGGTTTGAAGATATCCAAGGAGGAGACTCCACAGCCTCTCTGGGCAACCTGTGCCAGGGCTCCATCACCCGCACAGCACAGAAGTGCTGCCTGGTGTTCAGAGGGAGCCTCCTGTGTTCCTGTTTGTGCCCGTTGCCTCTTGTCCTGGCACTGGGCACCACTGGAAAGAACCTGGCTCCATTCCCTTTGCACTCTCCCTTCAGATATTTACAGAGGTGAGATCCCCCTGAGCTTCCTCTTCTCCAGGCTGAACAGCTCTCTCGGCCTCTCCTCGTAGCAGAGGTTCTCCAGTCCCTTGATCATTTTGGTGGCCCTCTGTTAGACTCAAAAGCTGTTGAGAATACACCCCACAACCTCATGCTCGTGGTAGTGAGAGCCCTGTCATGCTCCACAAGCCCTCTGCTCACCACCTCTTTAGCTCCCAGATCCAGTCCTTGTGCCCCGTTCAGGTATTGACCCAACATATGTGCAAGATAGGGGTCTTTTGGCAGAGTCTGGATTCTCTAATGGGGCAAAACCCCACCCGTAACAGGTCCCTGATTTTTCCATCTCTCAGAAAGGGAAATTTGGCCAAGTAATGGACAGAAGCACACAGGAAGGACAGTTTCAGGTCCTGTGTCTTGCTACAAAGGCTCGTGTTGGAAGTATGGCTTCAAAATGCAAAGTGTTACCCACTGATGTTATATCAGAGAAATGCTGTTTCAGAGTAACGCTTGGCAAAACAGCATTTGAAGCACTGAATCGTATATTTGGAGTGGGAAAAATAGGCTATTTACCCCAAGGGAA
Source organism: Chauna torquata (assembly GCA_013399475.1). Lineage (NCBI taxonomy): Eukaryota > Metazoa > Chordata > Aves > Anseriformes > Anhimidae > Chauna > Chauna torquata. The sequence continues at coordinate 395,639 of VXAL01013498.1, read as the reverse complement.
AGCAGTTTCCCTAACTGCAAAAGGTATGTACCAGCCAAGCTCCTAGCACAGCCATTACAAGCACCTTATGTGATCGGCATCGATCCTCTGCTATGTGTTCTTCAACAATTCAGTCTTCCTGTAACTGCCCATTATTGTCCAGCTTCCTGCTAGGATGACCTACTATAGCTGCATTTTATATCTTATTCTTCCAGTCTATAGATCTGTGCTGTTCTTCATGTTGTTTTTTAATCTGATTAATAGGTTCAAGCTCTACATTTATATTATCTTGTCTAACACTTGCTTTTGTCGTATCAATCAAGTCACTTAAAATAAGGTAGTCTAACACAGGGTAGCTTATTCTTTTCAGCATTATTTCCTTCTACCATTTTTCATCCTTGCTGCTCTTTACACCTTGTTTTCCTTTAAAGCTTATGTGGATAGCCTGTTTTAAGAAGTAATGTTTTAAGAACTAAAGCAGGATGCCAGCTATGTAATACTTTCTATCAGCATTACTACTAACAGTGGAGAGCTGGCTCTCCCTTCCTGGGTGTCAGGAACACCCACACATCAGCCCAGTTCTGCTGTAACCCATGTACAGGACCACCGTGTATGCAAATGTGGAGGCAGGGCAGGCAATGTAGATATTGTTGATGAGAACTAGAAAGAGTTTTTTTTTTGTGGAAGTACTAGTGTCAGACCTTCCCCTGTAAATTGAGCGTAGAAAGGCATAAACTTCTGTGATGAATGACTAAAAATTACCCTAAATAAAACCTTGTGATGGATAAAATATATTGAAAATGGCAAGGAAATGGCATGAAAATGGCAAGATACATTTCTGTTTGGCTGTACATATTAGAATTTCTTCTCTCCTTACCCAAATGGGTCATATATAACTTTACAACATAGTACAACATCCAATACCATAAATAAAAACAATTCTAAATGTGGGTGCTTAATTTCATTTTTTAAATTACGATGAAACTAAAGTGAATTTAATCATCCTATCCTGTTTTGTAACAAATAAAGGCACTATGACTAATGTTACTACATACAATATCAAATTAATTTTAAATTAAATCACTCTTGCAAGATCCAGTAAGTTAAGTGTCTAAAACCAGAGCCAGCAGCCCTTTCTGAAATGACATGCCGACTGAAAGGTCACCAAAATCTCTGATACCAGACACGGTGCAACACAATGGGAAGAGGCAGGGCCCACCAGGCAGAAGCTTGAGCTAGCTCAGCTTCAGTTTATTGGCAATGGAAATTTTCAGATGGATATATATGTTTTTTTCTTTCTTTCTTTCTTTCTTTTTTTTATGCGATGAGATGGATTAAGAGTACATGTGTTTCTAATTGAATTAACGGATTACAGCTACAATTCTTACTTTACCTCTCTGGCCTCATTTCATTTGTGTTTTCTGCACTGTCAGGTCAGTCATTTTTCTACATTCAATTGTGGGATTACAAACAGCTAACAATTTTAATAACTATTTCTGGCTTTTAAGGTTGGCCATGTGTATGGATATCCTGTATCTCCATAACTCGACAGTGAAAGACAGTGGTTTGTATTGTTTCTGGTTTTGTTTTTGTTTTCTTTACAGCAAACAATAAAACCTGTGTGTAATGAATATGTGAAGGTCTGGGGTGGTGGGACTTTGTCTTCTGCCCTCACTTGCTGCAGCTTGTTTTCTCCCCTGCTGTGGTGCAGCTTACAGCGTCAAGTCTTATTTTGGTTAAAAGGATAGAACATGTAATGGTTTTGCAGAGTGCTTTTGATTAGCTAACAACAACTAAATCATTCGAAGGCCTAAATTTAGAACCAATTTTGGTTTGAGAGCAACTTCCTTGCAGCGAGCAGGTGAAGGGCCCTGGCTGGTTCTGGGCCCCGCCAAGGCCCCGTGACACAGAGCTCAGGCCGCTAACTGGGCCCGTGCTGCACAAGGGCGTCTCCAGCACCCAGCTTCGTTCCTCCTGCTGCCTTTTGTCAGCCCCAAATCCCCATCCAAAACCACTACAACATAATATTAATTCAGAGCAAATATAGCTGTATCTGAATTCTGCAGCCCTTGTTTGCCCAGGGACCAGAGGCAGAACAACATGGGCTATGATATCAGGCCTACTTTCTGTAACCAAATCATGGTCCACTGCTAATCCCATCCACACTGCTCACTCCTTGCTGCACAGAGCTGCCTTTGTTTGCCGAGTGGAAAACACAGAGTCATTTTTTCATGTTGGGATTTGTAATAATGCTGTGAATTGTTTGAGAAAGAGTAAACTTCTTCAGAGATCAGAAACAGGATAAACAGTTTTGCAGTCTTTCAGGGGAAAACACTTATCAGAAAGACAAAATGAAAGTATTTTCAGGTAAAGAGATTGGACAGAAAACTCCTCCTTATGATAATGACTGTCATCGAATTCAGTTGAAGCCTTACGTGAGAGCAGCAAGAGTGAAGCTCTTATTGCTTAAGCCAGAAATAGTTATTAAAATTGTTAGCTGTTTGTAATCCCACAATTGAATGTAGAAAAATGACGGACCTGACAGTGCAGAAAACACAAATGAAATGAGGCCAGAGAGGTAAAGTAAGAATTGTAGCTGTAATCCGTTAATTCAATTAGAAACACATGTACTCTTAATCCATCTCATCGCATAAAAAAAAAAAAAGAAAGAAAGAAAGAAAGAAAGAAAGAAAAAAACATGTTTTAGCATGCTCGGTAGTTTTGGTGCTTACGGCTGATCCTCTCCAGAGGAGGAAATGTCCATGCATTGTATTCAAATGCTAAAAGCATTAGAAGTTTTAAAAGATTTCTGTTCTTAAAACACAAGCAGGTAAACATGGAAGTGGCTCTCATTTCATGATAGTCATATATACGAAAGCTGTTCACAATTTATTTATCTGATGAGAAGCTGTTACTTTTCCTTAGCTGGTGCATCAGGATTTCTATCCGAAAGAGAATCCAACAAGCTGAGGAGGAGCTCGTTCATGCCCCCTTTCTGGAGTTACTCCCTGTCCCACCTCCCTGTCTCTCGGTCTCCTGTAGCACCACGGTGCCGGCAGGTGTCCATTCACATTACAGTTCTTGCAGAAGACAAGAAGCCATTGTTTCCCAGCAGGTTTGGGGAGGCTTGAATAGGCTTTTGGCTGATGCTTCAGTTAAATAACTACAGTTGAAGGAGACCTCAGCATCACAAAAAGCACTCCTAGTTGCATTTTCTGCCTCAGGGACTCCGTTTCTGAGAAGGTGACAAACTATATGAAACCCCATACCTGACTATGCCCATGAAGCACCTAGAAGTAAAAACTGCATGTCATCAGCATTTCAAAAGAAACTAAGACATCACTTCATGAATTTGGAGTAATCTATTTTACTGCCGTGTAATGCTTTATTGGATCCACGCGGCCCCTTGCAGATAAGCCCAGAAATGCTGCATCACCTGCAACATCTTTCATAGCAGTAAATGTTAATCTCATTATAAAATAGATTAAGAATTCACAGGCATAAATATCTGACATAGAGCATGTGTAGTCATTTTGCCTTTTAAAATAATTTATTCTTTAAATACTTAAATACATAGTAGATATTGCAAGATCTGTTGCATTCTAAGAGAAAAAGAACAGGTTAATTCCCAGTCACTGGAGCTTATATATCAATTATGCTCTAAGAGATAAATCTACTTAAATGTTCTTCTTTCACAGAGAGAACTAGGGAATGGTTTGGAAACCCATGAGATTTTTTGGTCCCGTGCAGGTGCAGGAGGGCTGGGAAAGAAAGCAGTGCCCTCAGCTATGGTTGGCCACTCACGCAATGCACATGCAACGCAGGGCTGAGCCGGACCACAATGCTGATGCAGGTTTGCCCAGGGAGAAATGCAGACGAAAAGGTGATCCTGACCCCCCATACACTCTTAGGAGCTTAATTAACACAGTGAGAGGTACATGATAATTGATGAAAACAAAACTCTGCTTTCCCCTGAAACTGCTGCGGCAATGATATTGCCCCTCGCATGTGGCTGTGCTTTACCAATGCCTCTCTTCATTACAAAGTAAAACAAACCAGGGATTTGATTGATTTACTTTGCTCTTGTGCAATATTAGCACTTGGCTGGTTTCCTCGGACAGTAGGAACATACGGACAGAGCCCGGAAACACTGCCCAGGATCCAGGACATAATTAGAGCAGAACAAAATGCTGCATTTTACAGCTAGTGGGGAAAGCCTTTCTGTGAGCAGCAGGGAAAGCTGCAGACGCAGTGCCCACACTGGGAGCTCAGTGTCTACAAAGCAGGGGGATACGAGTTTGCTCAGCTCTCAAGTGGAGGAAAGCTCTTTGACCCATTCATCCAGTGTTCATAGACCCCCTTTTGACATAAATCAGTGCCAGGGTAGCAGAGTGCTGCACTGAGCATGTTCTGATATAAATAAAGTTGTGAGACTGGAGGTTTTGCTGTGGTGTGTGTCTGCTGTGTTCAATACAGACCACTGGCGTATCGCAATGCCAGCTGCGAGGGCTGAGGGTGAGGCTATACAATTCCTAGCAGACATGAGTATGATGCCATTACACTAAGTTCATCTATACTTTAAAAGTTTTGACAAAAAGAGCTGGTTTCTTCAGATATTGCGAAGCTACAATCCACAAAACTGACTGCACACTGTGTAACCCTTTCTGGCACATGGTACAGCTCACTCTGCCTTGTGAATGGATCCAGCACAGAAATCCTGGGGTTTTAACATTGTCATCATAATAATTTTGTAGAATAGCATTAGTGTATTTCTCCATTCAAATTATTATTTGTTTTTTTGTTTGTTTGTTTGTTTGTTTGTTTTCAGGTAAGTTCTATTTTTCATCAGTTTGATTGGTTTTCCTAGGCTATTTTCAATTTTAGCATGGAAAATAGCCTGGAGCAGCATCCCAATGCAAGGCGGGCACCTGCACCAAGTCTTGCAGCACATGGAGCATATAGCCGGGGTGTGCTGTGTGCAATCACACAGGCCCGTTTTGAATACATTCATTGTGGAAAAACTTGTTCTGCTGCTTCATTGTATTATCCCAAATGTTTTTGCTGACTTCAACTGCTCTGATGACTCACACAGAGGCAATTGGCCTCCCAGAATAAAACACTCTTGTAGCATTTTTTTTTTCCACATAAAAGGCAAGTGTTTCATCGATTCTGTTTCAACAGGATTCTGTTTTTTAATTTATATAATACATGTTCAGTGCTATCTGGAATGCATTATCCGGAAGACCTGGGTTTATATACAAGCTAGAAAGGACGGTCTCCCACTGAAGCAGTATGGAGGAGGCAGCCACAAACCTTAATAGGCCATCTAAATTTGGATGAGATATACATTTGTCTCCGGAGACAGTATTATCTCCATACAGTTTCTATGGTTGCTAGTTAGGGTCATTCTACTCCTCCTCATGAAGACTGCCTCTGTGAATAAAATCTAATTTTTTTTTAAAATGAAGTATTACTGACACATTCATATTTCAGTATAAATGTATCTGGCATGAGGGACTGACACTTTTCAAGCCATGGGACTATATTAACCAGACAATCTGAAGTGTGAGAATTTGCAGTTGTGAGGGTATGAACAGCATTTCTTCACTGCGTCACATCTCCTGCACAAGACCGGAGCACACCTTGCAGCACAAGGACAAGAAGAGCCCTGCAAAGGGAGGTGCTTGCCCAGACAGAAGCTGGTCCCACCTAACAAGGGTAGGGAGAGGCCGGCCCTGGCTTTCGTCTGGGTCACTGCAATGAAAGGACTGGATGTTTGTTTGTTAAGGTTTTTTTACCAGGCACTTTAAATGGTGTCTATGCGTTTTCATTTTGCCTGTAGAAGTGAGTCTGGCTGGATTTGGCACTCGATTCCCTTCCTGGAGGTCTGCCCAAGCAGCACTTCTGCGCTGGGGGAGTGAGTCCATGTCCTACAACAAGCGAAATCCCCATTCCTCTAAATGAGTGAGATTCACTGTCAACTTCATCGGCAGACAGTGCTAACCAAGGCTTCGTTTGTTTTCTGTGCTGTGACCACTCTTTGCCGGTGCAATCTGCCTTGGCTTGTGGCTCCAGACCTGCTAAAAGTGTAGCACTGGCTTGCTGTGCTTCGGTGCAATGCTTGTACACAGACATGACCTCTTGAAGATGATGAGGTGTCAGTGACAATGTAAATTAATAAAAGAGATTTTGTTATTGTAAATTAAAATAATTTATGAGAAATATCTACGAATACACCTCTGGATTTGCAAGAACACAGCTGGCCTAAAAGCATACAACAGTATATAGAATTAGTTGTTGCAGCTTTGTTACACATGAGGCTCTTTTGTTAAAGAATAATTTTACAAAATGTACTCTGTGTAGGAAGTTATTTTTTACTCAAGTGTATATCTTATCTTTTCTAGCTGTAAGGACACTGCAGCTATTATATGCACACTGGCTTATCAGTTGTGTTAAGGAAAAAGATGTTGCTTTTTTCAGCAAAAGTTCTGCAAAACTCCAGAGCTCTGGAGACTCTCTAGAAGACAGTTAAGCATTTTTTAAAACCAGAGTTTTAAGGCTGAAAAATACAGCTAATTGCTTTGCAATTAGATACTTCTTTTCAGAGTGCCTTCCACAGTGTGAAATAAAGTCATTTCTTTGAAACCAGAGCGGTGAGAGATACCTGATAGCCATGGGACGAAGGAGCAACACTGAAAACCAGCGGGTGGCACACAGACCGGCCGATGCTGTCGCGGACATGGGGGGCAGTGTAATGCTGGGGATGTGGCTTCTGCGTGCCAAAATCTCTCTTTGGAGGTTTAGATACAGCAGGCTTGAAAACTTTATCCCACAGTTTGACAGTAATCGAGCAGGGAGGTTAAAGGGATGAGTTAACAGCAACTCCAAGAAGCTTTCAGCACCTGAATGGAGAACAAAGATGGATCTGTTCCTCCAGTGGCTTCTCTCGAGCATGAAGCTTTCAGGAAACTCTGCTTGCAACTGCTGGGGGAACAGTCTTCAAGCGATGCTGAACGCCTGCTCAGAAAACACTGGGTGCGAGCTGCTTGTGCAGAAACTGAAGAGGGCCATATGGTGAGAACCGATTTTGTTGAAAGTAACTGAAAAAGGAAAACTGGAAAAAAAAAAAAGTTTTGTCTGCACCTGGTAGATGCTGGAGAGCAAAGACATAACGACTAGCAAGTAGAAGGTAAAGATAAGGATAACTTTGTAATTGCAGGGAAAAATATTCATCTGTTGAAACCAGAAATGTTTAGATACTAATAGAAGCTTCTGATGCTATAGTTGATGCCACAGAAATGTAAAACCCTGAATTATGAAAATACTAAACTGCATTTTTCTTTTGGATGCTTAGACTAACAAAGACTTGATGAATGTGCTGAGGTAGTTTACACTAGTAGCTGTTTACCACCATGGAGAGCCAAATGGATGTGCAAGGACCCAACCTCACAGCCTATGACTTGTGAAGGACCTTGCTCCAAGAGACAGGACTGCAGCATGAGTCTCTGCCTGCTGTCACTTATTTGTGAATCAAGGATTTCTGCATTGCTAAAACTTCAACTTATCACTTCAGGAGTACATCAGATATAATTAATTTTCCTATCCTTTAAAGTTCTAGAAAGAGAATAAACAATATCAGAAATATAGATGCTTTTAGTATGGGCCTTTTGTTTCACTTAGGCATAAGTAATGAACTTTCAAATACATTGTATGTCTGAAACAATGCAAGTCCTCTCATGTTTGGGAGAGATTATTCTCACAAAAGAGAATAGCTTTGTCAAAACAATGAGAATAAGAAAGTTTTCAAGATTAAAATGTCAGGGAGATAAACACATTACTTTGAACCGTGTTTGTATTCCACAGTTCGTTCAAACACTCGGGTGGTTTATCTTTCAAAAAGTAAACATGCATGAAATCTGATCAGCTCTTCATTGTACATGGAACAAATTATGCAGGGCATTGTAATAGACTCCTATATAGCTCATTTACACATCTTTTGATAAATGTAATATGCAGATTCCTAGTCCTTTGTGAGACATTAACCTTCGTGCATATTGATGCTGTTATTCGGAAAGGCGACAGGCATTCAGAGACCTTGCTGTGTCTCTCTGAAAGCAAGCAAGCTCCCTTACTGGGGAGGGACTAGCTCGGAAATGTACAAATGAACTTTCTTTAGACTTCAGTCTTGTCATGAATTTTCTTCTCAATGTCAAGGAATTAAAGGTTTCAACTAATTTTAATAGTGGTACAAAGTGGTTGAGCTCAAAGAACTATGGTTAGGGCACAATCCAAACAGTGTTTGAAAGGAAGTCAGGTCTAATTCACCAGCCGCAGGAATTACTGAAAAGTTATTTTTCTGGTTCTGGATGATAGAAATTCACTCCCATTGAATCGCTAAAATCTTTGAAGATAAATGATTTGGGATACTTATCTCAGTTTCAGACACCCAGAGCAGCTATTTTTTAGAAAGGGAAGAAAATGAATTTTCTTTAAGTGTCTCAATTTGGCACCCCATATGTGAAGTGACAATCTCCACTTGCAAAATGCTTGCCAGGATAACTGCTGGAGGCTTTTCACAAGTACCCGTGAAACAGCAGTTTTTGCTAATACGTTGTCTGGTAGGGCCACAAAGCAATATAGGCACATCCAGCTACAGAACATTTGCTGATAAATGGGACTGAAATTATGCGTATGCTCTCTTTGCACAAAAATATTGCTTTTCCTTATTTGCCAGAAAAAAAAAAAAAATACTGCTCTCTAAAGGTGAGGACTTTTAGATTTTTATTTTGAAAGAAGCAAATCCTAAGGAAATCTGAGAGGTTACATTTCTACTCTCATTTAAGGTCAAGGCTAGAAAAAAAGATCTTTTAGCAAAGAAAAAAACCTATACCATTTCACAACATATACTGTTCCTTGCCTGGGTTAATTGTCGGGTCAGAGCACTTTCCAAACATCAGCACACTGCAGTCCATGCCACATTCACACTGGAAGGTCCATCAGTCTGTGCCCCGATGGCAAGTTTTAATGCCCTTGGCTGGATGAGCCACCCGGAGGGATGCTGCTCGGGGAGCAATGCTGCAACCTGCTAACACCTGTGGCTGGGCTCAGCACTGTACTTAGCTGACCTGTTACACTTGAATCACAGAGGAAGTGTTGGTGCGGCAACATCAGCAGTACAATGCACTAAAATTGGTCAGCTGACTCCTCTGAGTAATTTCCTCTCATTTTAACCTGTCCTGTGGGATAAGCCCAGCAGGCATGGGCTGGTGGATGCAAGGAGAGTGGCAGTTTGCTGAATTACACAAGTGTCCCGCTAAATAAAACAGCTGGAGGACTGAAACAGAAGATATCTTTTGCTTGACAATGCAACTATTATTTCACTCAATAAGATAATGAAGGACATTGCTACCAAACATCCCCAGGCCTAGATATCTTCTCTTGGAGCCAGGGTTCCTGGTTTCACTCTGGGCAGGGCGAATTGGAAAGGAATTGAGGAGCTTGGGAGGGAGGAAAAGAGTAAATGATTTTTTTCCATAAATCTTTGGAGTATTGAAAAGGAGAGCTGTTACTGATAACAAAACAGAAATGTTCTAAGTAAGCTAGAACTTGGCAAAAAAAAAAAAAAAAGGTAGGTAGCTGTGCTTTATAGTAAAGGAGCGTCTTAAAAGCCACAGTATCATCAGAGTTTCATTGACGTAGTCCTCATGCATACATAACAGGAGTTAGTTACTCCACCAATGAGCTTTCCAGCCTAATTAAGTGTCATTCAGACTGTCAGGACCCTGGAGTCCTTTGCATTGCCCTAACACTAAAAAACATCTAACACGCTTCCCCAAAAAGCTTTAGAAATTGATGACCACATGAAAATCTCCTTTTAAGTTTGCAGAAATAGAAAGAGGCTCTGGCTGGTACGTGTGGCTCTGCAGCGCTATTCGGTGGGTGAGAGCAAGTGCCTTGTCTTTCCTCCATTTGCAGCAAAGCTGTAGCCAGTACGCAGGGTCAGAGCAGTAATTCCATTAAAATCATGATCAGGCCAACAAAAATAGTTACTGGCTCAAAAATCATGGGATTAGATGAATATAGATGTGTAATAAATGAAACAATGTTCATTGTTTTCTGGTTTGGGGTATGTAGGATGCATTTACTTGAAAACCCTGGAAGCGCGTGCGCAGCCATAGGGACTTGGAAGTGGCTTCCACGGTAAAACAAAAAAAGAAAAAACAAGAACAGGAAAGCAGAGCACAATCACTTGCCTTTCAGAGCGTCAGTGTTAGGAACACATCCGAACCAGTGAGACTTGGCAGTGCTGCGGCAGTGCCACAAAACTGCATTATCAGGGGGATTCATTCCCAAAGCCTGCCTGGGTAGGAATGCTTTAAAGACTGTTGTTAATGGGAAAGGAAGGACTTCAAAGGGACCCAGGTGAAAAACAATTAAACAAACATGCTATTTTCTCATCCCTGTATGCCACATTCTGGATTAATGAACAAAAGCAGCCTACGAGCCCCCTGACTTGGTAGGATATTTGATAACTGCACATTTTTAGTTAAATCCACAGCTCAGTGGATGTGTTTCGTGCTTGTCTCTGAAGGGAAAAATTACTCACTCTCAAAATTACTTGCTGGCTGCTAGCATGGAAAAATGTTCTTTGTATTTCTCTGCCCTGGACAGGAAGGCTTTCAGATGTTTATTTTAAGTACCAATATTTCCCTGTTAAATGATATATGAAGATCTGACAATCTTTATATGAATGCATTTTCACAACGCTCCTATGAGATGAGTAAATGTGATTAATCTATTTTACAGGCAGGGAGCTGAAGCAGAGAGAAACCAAAGCTCAGATCTGTGGAGATGCTAAAATGCCCAGTGACACTGACAGAGAACTCAGAAGCTGTGGTTTTTCTTTTTTTGTTTGTTTAAAAAAAAGTAAAAACTAACTCATTCAATACTCTATTGAAATCTTCCGGCACCCCCCGTGGTAGCTTCATCAACAGACTGTCCTTCTGGACAAGGAAGGAGATGAATCTCTGCTAAAAGTCACACGTTGCACATCTGCTAGAATATCTGATATCCAAACCACCTCCAACAGAGGCAAATAAGAAGCAGAGAACAAAATCATCTAAATCATGTAAACTTTCATCACCTGTACCATCACAGCTGCTGCTGCACCACTGCAGCACCTACAGCTCCAGAGCAGGCAGCTGAACTCCCATAATTAACTTTACGCTCTTAATTAACATTCCTCTATATGTAATGGTATAGCCAATGAGGTCTTCAGAAACCCAGAACCACTCTCAAATCAGGCTATATCACTTCTTTTGGCAAGGTGCTCACAGTCTACTTGCTTCTATAGCTCTGTCCTGGCCTACTTTGAAAGGCAATTCTAAAACAGAGTGTTTTGTACTGCAGTAGTTGAGTAAGCAGACTAAAAAATAATGCTGTGGTGCTTATTTTCAACACTTGTGCAAGCACTGTAAAAATGTGCCTATTGATAGGAAAAAATAAAATGATCCTTTGTACCAGACAGATAAAATCATCAATAAGAGATGAAGAATAGAACAACATTGGATACTTTTATGCAAAAAGCACCCAATAATATTTTGAATTACAAAATTAGAGGCAAAAGTATGATTTAGGAAGAGGAAAGGTCAATCAATGATTGTTCTCCGCTGATTCTTTTGGTATAACCTGTCCTTTCAGTATAATCCTACATGGATTTTGGGAGTAGCTGCTGGGGCAGAGGAGGAGCAGATGGCTGCTCGTTGTGTGTGCTCCCTGGGCACCTCGTGCCTCTCACGTGGTGTGGGGATGCTTCTTGCTTCACAGGTGTCCTCTGCCTTAGATATTGTAGCCAGAGGAAGCCAGAGGGAAATTTTTGCTTTTAGCTGTCTCATCCTCAATTTTAAAACTGCATACTAAAGTACATCAAATACAAAATTGGGAATCTGTACTGTCACTACGGCTAATTTAGGGAGAGAAAAACATATGCAAGCCAAATTCCAGATCTGGTATGAAAATTGCAGCTGAACTCGTGAAGACCAAGCCAAGTGCTGTACACCATCCCTATTTTCTCACTCACTCCTCAAGTTCAGTGTAAAAAAAGTGCTCATTAATTGTGGTTCTTTGCAGGCAGCAGTACGTTCTTGAATTAAGACTTCCTGTTGATAATTGATCTGCGCAGATAAGCAGATGGTAGAAGCGAAGCGGCACACTGAAGATGTGCTACTGACATCCAGCCTAAAATTATCACAGGGAGCAGGAAAAAAATCAATGACCAAAACCTGAATTTGCTGGTCTTGCCAGTCTGTCTTTAGAACCGTGAAGCTGTTTGTGCGACAGCTCATGATGTATATAACAATCTGAAAATTATTCTCCAGTTCCCAAGCAACCACTTAATTGGAGGGTGGGGTATGGCATTTTCCTCTGACCTTCATGAACCACTGGAAGTTTTAAAAGGTAAGAGGAGTAGTTTTATTCTAGTTCTTCAGCCAGCATTTTCCACAATGAACAAAATCAATAGAGTGCAGAATCTACATGGGGTTTTGGATGAGTGGGCTGTAAAAAAAACCCACAGAAATGTTCAGAAAAGATCAAGTAAAAAATAAAGAGGAAAGACCCACATGGCGAAAACTCACCAATTTCCAAAGAAAGCATCCTTTCACTCTTTGCAGTGCGTTGGGGTGGTACTGGCTATGACTACACGTTCACACACAGAGTAAATCTTCGGCAGAGGTATATCACTTCACGCAAAACCCACGATCTAATGCTCTGGGAAAATTTTTACAGCCATTTGCTCTACTCCTGATAAAGGTGGATCTACTGGCTTGTATCTCATCTGGTTAATTAGTAGTATCCTGCCCCATTAACTACGTGACAAATCGTACCTCATTGGCATAACATAAAGTACAGAAAATTCTCTAATGAAAAATAGAGAGAGCTCATGTTTTTAGAAATGGATTTTTTCTTCCTCCCTTATACAGTGCTAGATAGAAAATTATAATAGATACAGGTTGAGGATAATCTGAGTTGCCTACAGCAAAAATTATGAGATAGGCATGTATTTTCTTACTGACACTACAGGTCTGTTGTCATAGAAATATTGCAAAGTATTTAAATGAGCACTTGCAAAATGTGCAACGTCGGGTAAGATTTGGGGCAGCACTGAAAAGAGATTTTACGTGCTGTGCTGAAAGGTCGCTCGGACCAGGTTAGATTGAGGCACAGTTAAAGGCTGGGCTCTGCAAAGGAGGTAGAGGGAAAGTCTGGGACCGTTCTGCAGCTGCGACTCCTTAGCGCTACGTGCTTCCCCGGGGCAGGAGAGGAGGCTGTGTGCCAGGCGGCACCGCGCAATGCCACCACCCTGCTCCCTGCGAAACACGCTGCGGCTGCAGCCGGGGCAGCTCCCTCCTGACCAAGCCACTGCTTAAAGAGAGCTGAACATCTACGTCCAGCTGAAAAAAGCTGTCTTTTCATTTTAAGAAAAGATGTTAAACCTGATGCTCTCTGACTCTCCGACGACCCGAGCTGGTTCTTTCCAGCTGGCCCCAAAAAGCTGCGCTGAGCGGAGAGGTTCCCCCGCATGGGGAGGGTACCGACCATCACAGCCCTGTTCCGACCGTCAGGGGCTGTGCACACCAGCTCCTAAATGCCTTTAAAGTCAATACTGTTAGACCAAAGAGATGCATCATGGCTGCAAACGGACTGGCTGAAATGCAGCCCAGGATGGAGCTTTGGCAGAAGGCTCTGTGCCATTAAACCCCACCTGCACAACACAGGCACTCGGTGCTTACAGGAGGGGGGATTTTCCCTATAAGAGATGTCAGGCAGCTGTCAGTTTGCTGCTGTAAAGGCTCTTCCTCCTGTGAAATGCATACACTCGGTCAATTTGAGGTGAATAACTAGCGTGGTCTGGATACAGTCATTGGGAAACCCAGCATGTGCAAACCAATTCATCTCAGTACAGCAGCAGCAGCTTTTTAAATACTGATTTTTAGTCTGGTCCCCATAGCTTAAAATAAAATAATAAAATAATATAAAAAAGGGACAACATTACAGCGCAGTTGCAAGTGACTACAGAAAGATAAAATTACATCTAAGTGCTATGCTTTATTGAAATAATGTTATATTGTGTCATTCATAAAAAAAAAAAGAACCCCAACTTGCTTTTACATTTTTAAGGGAAAAAATATGTAGGTTACTTGCGACAATTCTGAAGTGACAACATATTTATTCATTATTATTAACCTAAAAATTCTACAATTTAAAATCAGACAAGGAAAATTATCTTTGTAATAGAAGGCAATCGAGAATCTGAATGAGAGTCAAATCCTTTTTCAAGCTGATTTATTTTAGATTAGGAAAACTTAAACCAGATGTAAACATGAATTGATGAAGCATGAAAAGGGAATCACAGCAGAGTGATAAATATCTGAATTGTGTTGTTATAGGTGCAAATTTGCATTAGCTAAAATAAATTGATCTGTAAGCTTTTCTAAAACTTAATTAATGCTACAGAACAAAGCTGGAGATCAATTATCAACATGGTATCTTGGCACAGATAAATTTGAACTAAATTAACCATCCAAAAAGGTATATTATCAATATCATATTGAAATTATCATTGTCATAGGATAGAAATGAATCCCAGTGCAGACTGAACACTCCATTATACACAGATGTTGGAAAAGCACAAAGTATATCTACAAACTCTAATTTTGCTTTTGCAAAATGTGAATATTTTACTGAAATAAATGAGAAGCAAGACTACTGATGTACAGACATGAGAAGTATTTTCTAAGCCTACTCATGAGCATGTTTAGGCATGACTAATATTTTTTTTTCCAGAATAAAAGAATTTACTGTTGACCTGGCAGACAACTATCAGGAAATTGTTAGTTACTGTCACAAATTTCATAGAAGTATTGAATTAGAGAGACAAAAATGCAATTTCCTTGCATCTGGTAACTCTACAGGTACTTCCTGCTATTTTTTTTTCTCCTGCTACTTTAGAGCAACTTTATCTGTTTTGGTCTGCAGAGTAATTAATTTATTTTATATTACAAGTTTGTGCAGTGCAATGTTTTCTACATCATGAAACGGACATAAGAAAGATGTGTAGAAATGCAGATTTCCTGGTTCAGAAGTTCACACACACAGGTAAAACATTCAGGTAAACAAGGTGAAAAGTTGTCTTGTAAGACATACTGGAAATTACCCTAAACTTGTTATTTTACTGCAGTTTCTACATTATTTGTAATGAGGATTAACATATACTTAATTGAAGTATACTTCATAAACATATGAAATCCTATCTCAAAGCATCCCAAATGAGATTCACAACTCCAAGACTGCATTCTGTATAAGAAACATAAATAAGTAGCACATCAAATCCATTGCATCTGAATGGACACAGATCTTCACATCTAACATGATAGATCTGAATTTCCTGCCATCATTACAAGAAAAGCAGATTTAAGCTCTTCCTAGTTCAATCAGTGCACGACTTGGTATTCAGGTAGGGAGGGAGGGATGGAGGAATGGATGAGTGTGTGGTAGAGTGGACGGATGGGTGAACAGCCAAATGGGTAGATGAATGAAAGGTTCTGCATTTTCTTTTTCTTATCTGATAAACTACACCTTGTAGAAGCTAAAAATACATGAGAGGGCATCTTGTCATTGGCATCATCTTCTCCATGATCCCTAATCTTTCTAAACACTTGACAGGTTCACCACCTCTCTTTCACACAGTTTTATTTAAACGCAATGACTCCATTCAAAGTTTTTTTAGTGCTAAATGCCACTATTTTAAAAGCACATGGATGATGGTGTAGGAGGCTGTTGCACACTTCAACCTCTACTTAAGCAAGGCATTCAAATGTTTCTGAGACTGAAAGTATCGCAGAGAAGGTTTTAGATATCTTCAATCAATTGTATTGATCAAAGAGCACTCTGTTTTAAATTCTGAGCCAGATGACCCTAACTTGTTTATAAAAGGGTCTCTTTGAAGATAGTCTTTATTAAGTAGAACAAAAAATAGCATATCATTAATGGGAAGAGAGCAGCATAGACAGCTAAACAAATATCCCATCATTGAAGACACTTGCTGGTGTTAAACCTTTCCAAGGGACTGATTAGGGATTCACTAAATATAAAGGTATTTGTCCTTTGATCAAGGACTTCTGCTTGAGTCCCAACCAGATAACAGACAGCTTCCTCCTTTGGTGTATTCACTGAATAGCAATGAGTGCATGCAGTGCACTGGAGAATTCAGCTTCAAAAATGTAATTTATACAAATGTTTACATATTGCCCTCCAGCAGGGGCCCCGTTCCCAGCAGGGCCTCAAGGAGCTGCTGTATCTCAGGATGACTGTGGAGGGCCTGTGACTCATGGGGCTGGTTCAGGCGAAAGTTCACCCTGATCATTTGCCTGTAGCCACCCAGTGAACTGGATTATAAATTAAATGCAACATCTCCTGCTGGGCTAATAACTGTATTAACAAAAATGTGAATAAATAGTATTTCACCTCTCCCATGTTGCTGCATTGGGTGCTGTGTGTACACAACCCTACTAGCTTCATGACACCTTGCAGAAAAATATGACAGGCTCAAAATAATTCTTTCCCCTCTAACAGTTTTTCTCTGTCGCAGAGTATTCAAGTATGTTGGCTGATCATGGCTCGTTATTTAGTTTTTACAGTTCCTTTGAAGTCATCAATATCCCAGCTTCATTTTGTGGCAGAGTTAGCTCAGGGGAGAGAAGAAGAAACGTCTCATGCATTCAATTCCACAGCTAACTGCTTATTTGGCATCGGATCATGTAACCCTTAATCAAGCAAAACTGCTGTCCTTAGTGAGAGAGTGTGGAAATGCTCCAGGATGCTTCTTCTACTTGTTTTCATCCTGATACTCATTAGTTGAAGATTACATATCCAGTAAGTGCAAAAACAGGGGGTTGTTTTTGTGTCCCTGCAAGAGTCATCTTGTCTCAGAAAGACAACTAACAGAAGTGAACGCCTTTCCCAGAGAGCACAGTGAATTGTGTCCTAGCTGCAAGACTATGTTGTGGAGTTTTTATTTCCATTTCTCTTATTAATTATTAATAATGATATATGCTCTTTGAAGTACATACTCTTTATATATTAAAGATCATAATATAATGGCAATGACAACATAGAAGGTAAATTTGGATTTGTAAACACAACATTTCTAAATGATAAAGCGGTTACAAGCAAAACAATGCAATACAAATTATGGTCACTTGGGGTACTGTTGCTGACCTTTGGGATTATTGGAAGATCTCTGAATAATTAAATTAAAATCACCATAACACATAATTAAATTTTCGTGAGAAAAAAAAATTTTAAATAAGGGTGACAATCTTTTTTTTACAAACTGCTTAAAAAAATAATTGTAGCAGCACTCTAGCATCACTGAAATACAGTGACACAAGTGAGATTTATAAGACCAATGTTATCCATTCAGTACGTCAGTGTAAATTGTTTGCAAATCAAACTTCATGCCTTTAATGAGATCAGTGCCGTCTGTGTGGGCCAAGCTGTCTAACGTGTGTTCACACTTTGCTATTAGGTTAATGGAAAGTTTCAGTTCAGGGAGTGCAGCAGGAATAAATAGGGAACAAGTTCTGCTGCACAGGGCAGTTGGAGTTATTGAAAAAATCTCTCCTAGCTCCATTTCTGCATCTTCTGAGCGGCAGGTTGTTGGCCTCGCTCAGGAGGACGTTCTTCCTTTGGTAGGTGAAGGTGACCCTGTGACCAGCTGGGGTGTGGGGGATCAAAGCTGGCATTTTTAAAATAATGCTTTGCCATCTACACCACCCCACAGACTGAGAAACCTCCTTTGTACAATTTATCTTTTAAGGAAAAAATCATACCAGTTAGTGATGGCTAATTTAATGACTGATTACTAAGGTGGTCTGTGCACAGATCTGGAGGAGTTACTAATGCAGGAAGGCAGGTGGTGGTTAACACAAACAGCTATACCCAGGACTCGTATTCTTTGTGCTGAACTAGTCGTCTCAGACAGACGGGCCATCGGATTGAACACCTGAGAGCTTTTCCAGAGGTCCGAATGACAGAATATGTCTTCCCTGATGGGATGGAATGGTTGTTCTTGTGAGCAATCCTTGTTACCCTCCGAAATTAATCTGCCCTGCTCCCTGCCTGACTTCTCCCTTGCTATGCCCTGACTGAGCCTCCGAGGAGCATGGGCAAATACACTTGAAAAAATGAGAATTTTGCAACTTCAAATTTCAACAAAAGTCTCTACCTAGCTGCTGGCTGGTAAGCTAGTGCTTTTGCACGGTAAGTGCTCCCACGCCTGCAGCTCTGCTTGGTCTGGTCTTGCCAGCTTCTGATTCAATAGGCATGAGAGTGAGCAGATTAGGGGCAGAGAGGTTACATGCAGGGAAGGAACTGCAGGTAACAATGGTTTTCTGTGCATTTTTCCCTTTTAAGAGCTTCAGGAGCCATGAATGCTTCAAACAGTGGAATTCTTTAGGACCTATCAGAAGGGCAACAAAAGCAATATACAAATACAGCTACAAAGTAAAGTGTATGAAAAAATGCATTTATAGTGTTTTCATATACATTTATTTAGCATGCAATTCAAAGACAGTAAACAAGAAGCAAAGAAGGGGAATAGTGGAGTGAAGGAGAATGTGAAAAAGAAACAGAAATGGAAATGGTCCTCTCTAAGTGGATGCAAAACAATTTCACTGAAGCTCATGCTATGCCACTCTCCTCAGCTCATATTTTTCAAAGCATTCCTCAGGAATGAGCTCCATGAAATCCACCAGAACAGGTAAAACTAAATCCTGTGAGAAAATGTATGGGTGGTGGGGGCTCTGCCAGTGCAACCCCTGCTGCTTCTCTGTCCCGGTCAGCATTGGCACTGATGGTCTAGTGACCATCGAGCATTGAGGAGGCTTAGGGGAAATTTCTGATAGTGAAACCTCCAGGCATTATACCTTTAATAAAACTCAAAGATAACTCCATGTCAATGCATTTAGGCAGGTACAAGGAGGAAAAGACTTGTGCTTTCTTTAGGGCTACCTTATTGCTTACAGTTCATGTGAACGAGGAGCAGGAAAAAGTGCCTTCCCAAGTAATTCAAAGGCTGCCTCAACATGTTTTGATTTGTAACTCAGAAGGCAGCAAAGGAAAAAACACCCAGACCTCAGAAAGAAAGCAATGCTCATGTTCTCAAGCAGAAAGCAATGACTTGCTTCTCAGCCAAACATTTGAACATGAACCTGGGTAAGGGGCTGACATAGTCCATGCACACTTCTTCCTCCCAGTTCAGTTGCTTTTACGACTCCTGAAGAACTGCTAGTCATCTAGTCTGAAACTATGCAATTATCAGTGCAAAATGGGGGCAGTATCAACGCAGATTTTTTTTTTAAATGAAATTTGCCTTTTTACTAGAAAGAAGTGTTTAATTCTTGGGACTGCTTTACTCTTGTCCAAAACTCATGTCAAAGGCAACCCGAATTGGAACAGGCTGCCCAGGGAAATGGTGGAGCGACTGTCCCTGGAAGTATTTAAGAGAAGTGTGGATGTGGTACTTAGGGACACGGTTTAGTGGTGGATTTGGTAGTGTTAGGAGATGGTTGGACTGGGTGATCTTAAGGTTTTTTTCCGTCCTAGATGATTCTATGATTCTAACTGCAAAGGGCTGTGGGTTTGCCTACAAATTTCTTTGTGGGTCACTGCAGTCCTTTATGGCATCAGTGCCACGTGAAGAATTTCCCTTTCTACATCGAGGATGAGATCTGGTGAGGTGGTGCTGCTTCCTGGGTGCATTCCTGTGTGCTCATCTGGCTCTCTGGGTGACAACTCAGAGCAGAGCAGGAGAGGTGATGAAACAAATGCAGCTCCTGAGTCAAGCCTTGGCCACCAAAGTTAATGGCAAAAAGCTCTTTGACTGTACTCCTGCTGTTTCAGTGGGGTCAAGATTCCATCAGGAGGAAAATAAACTTTGTAACTCAGTTAAAAAAAAAAGAAAAAAAAAAGGCACAAGAATTGTTCTCTACCGTTGCACTCCACTGAAAGTAGTGAGCCTGCTTTGCACAGAGCAATTAGCAGAGTATTGTATTTAGGTCTGATTTATGGCTGCGCTGAAGAAAAACATTGGATTTACCAGGTTAACTGTGCCTCATTCAAACAACTTAGAAATAAATAGTCTACCACTGTTATTCTTTTCTCCATTTGTGATTTTGTTAACATTCATTGCAAAGTAGAGCTAGCTCTTGTTTCTGTTGCTATGGAAGTCTTGTCTTAAGGCTCACCAGAGAAAAGAGTTTAAAAATGTAAATGGGAGATTGACGAAAGACGTTGATTATTTCCACATAAAATGCGTTATAATTTTATTCTCTTCTAGTGATATGCTTTTCTGGTATCAGAGTAGAAATTGAACTTAAGTTTCAAAGTTATAACAGAAATAACAGAACTGTCACATCAGGAAAGGATTATCTCAGTAATTATAGGAGATTTCTTAAAAGTTGTGGGGCAAAATAAATAATGAAAATTGCAAGGAGAACTGTGTAAAACTTACAGGCTTTATCAATTCAAGTAGTAAAAATATCCACACTTTTTGAAGGTTTTTTTTTTTTAATTATTATTATTGCTTATGTGCTTTAAAGAGAATAAAAGCTTGTATCAAATGATACAAAGAGCTGAAACTTTCACTGTTAGGAATGATATTCAAAAAATTTGACTTAAAGCTAGGCACATCTTGACTTCCACATTCTGTATTATTGAGAAATGGGTGTTATTTTCTATCTGTAGACTTTTGTACTGATTGAATCTGGAGTTTTGTAGCAAGTACTCCAGAAACCTTATTCTTTATGTGCTGCATATATGGTTTATTGGTGTTTGTTGTTGTTGTTTTCCAACCAGTAAATGTCTTAATCCCATAAGAAAAAAATACAGCACTGAAATTAGCTGTGAAATTGTATTATAACAATCTCCAGGACAAGTTAGCCATAAATTTTTCCATGCAGTATGCCAGCCACTTGAAGATAGGTAGGTAGCTATGTAGGTAGGTAGGTAGACGGACAGATAATCTATTGACCTATATAGGAATTGGAAACCAGTTTAGAATATTGCCCTGTACAGCACTTGAATCACAGCAAAATTGTTCACTCAGAAATGTTCAAAGGGACTACAGCTAGATTTTATAATCTTTGAGCAGAGAAGACTTTTAGCTCCTGAGATTTGTAGACTGTTTGTAGCAATTAAATTTCTATGTTATTCTAGATTAGATCAGAGAGCTTTTCGTTTAGAAAAATGCAATACTGGAGTCCCTCTGATACTCAATCAGATTTATGTTCTTAAGCTGCTTAGCAACTTTTGTAAATGGATTATAAGCTCCTTGGTCACTTAGGTAACGTAGTCATTTCTTAGGAAAATACCCTGAAACCCCCAATAACTGAGCAGTAACATTAACCGTTACTGGAAAATGAGAGAAAGAGGAGGAGAAAACCTTTGAGCAGCCCATTCACAGCAACATGTTCACTGTGTGCTATAGCAACGTGTCCTGGTTGTCCTGGGCACCTTGGGGCCACGCAGGATGGAGTCGGTGATGCAGCATGACTTTTCTGCACCTATGCTGCTTGCTGAAACTGCTTGATGAGTTACCTGTGCTTTCTTCCCTCACACAGTTTAGCAACCACAAGTCTTCTGCACATGGCAGCACATGTGCATTCTCTGGTTCCTCCTGCTTCCCTGCTCTGCTCCTGTCTGCATCCTTTGCCTTAATTTCAAACTTATCTTTTTCTGTGTCCTTCAGCTCCCTGCCTGATGGGTGGAACCAGTGGTTGACCTGCCAGAGCCATTCCAGCAAGAGAGATATCTGTTAAAATACTCTAAAACATTCTCCTGGCTTTAACATGGCTTTTGAAGTTACCTAAATTATAGCTTTCAGTTGATGCTACTCCCAGAATCTCTTCAGTTTCTCTTGTTTATTTGGACATGACATCAGGCCTGCAACCTTATTTTGTTCAATCACCAACATAACAAACAAGTTTTTATGCATGATTTGCTCATTAGTGGCTGCTTCAAACACCCCATCTCCCAGCACATAATCCAATTTTAAAAATAATTGGAAAAATGATGTAGCGTAATTAGCATTCAGAAATCTGTTTTAATCCATATGGCTCTAGGTCAGTTCAGGAGAAGTAATTTCAATTAGTCATTAATTGCTGGGGCTGGGGGGAGCTTGCAGGTTACACAACCCTGCGGTATTGCCTCCTGCTGCAGCCACCCTGGCCCGACGGCTCCGTGCGGCAGGGAATACGATCTTCCAGAAAATATAGGCTTGCCAATGATTCACTTGGCAGAGCTTTTCTCTTCGATTTATTTCAGATGGAAGGATCTGATCTTGCACCTTTTAAAGTTGGAGCAAGTTTAGCAATTTACTTCAATGGCGCCAAGACTGGAGCTTAAATCCTGGGTTAATGCAGGCTGACATGGTCGTTGGAACTGGGCTCATTAGAGTTTCTGTGGTTCTTCCCTGTGTGTATGTGGGCATGCATGTGTGAAAGTGGAGTGCTAATGTTAATACCTTGGCCATACACCAATTGCAGTAATGCCACATAAGTAAAATTCACCCCGAAGCCTCAGCTGGAAGAGCTCTTCACAGCCAGGATCCTAATGCAGTTGATAAGTGACTCATTTGTTGCATTGCAGAAGTGGATACTCTTCTGTAAGATCTGCTATTTATTTTATCAGGATAAGCACCTGGCAAAAAGTAGCATTCAAAAGAAACTTCCAAGGAAACAAATCAGAACAGACATCACCAAGGTAGGAAATATCTTTATAAAACTGTCCTGTGCAGATGCACAGGGATTTTTAATGCTATGCAAATAGCTGTTATGTATAAGTCTAACAGGCTGCAGCGGAGATGAATCATTTAAATTAATCACTACATATTCTGTTAAGGGGTTATCTGAGAGTCTCGTTAGGTATCACTGCTAATGGTCGACAAGTTTAGAACATTGTTTTGAAATTCAGAAGTCACAAAGTTTACATCTGACGGAGAAGTAAAATCCTATACCACAACAGCTTGACTTTTTATTTTGGATCTCTCATTTAATAACTCCTTTGAGAAAAAGAATGACAGCATTGGGATTTATCTTCTCACTTCAAGATATTCCACAATTCATCTCGAGAAACTGTTTTCTTAATGTAAAATAGAATGATTTAATGTTCGTAAGTATATCTGTTTCTAACTTCTTCCTAGTGCACTTTTCAAGTAAGTCCACAGGGATTTTACAATTACCTCATTGCTCGGTTGGCCAACATTGTAACACTCTTTCTCATTCATGTCATTTAAATTTAATGAAAACCATTATTGATACAGGATGATGTTGTATAGCTGTATCGTGCGCATTTCTAAGATGTCTCATCCTTCAGCTCTCACAGTTTATGACCTTGAGTGCTGTCGTGGCACTGGGCACCACTGAAAAGAGCCTGGCTCTGTCCTCTTTGCACCCTCCCTCCAGGTATTTACAGACATTGGTGAGATCCCCCTGAGCCTCCTCTTCTCCAGGCTGAACAGTCCCAGCTCTCTCACAGGAGAGGTGCTCCAGTCCCTTGAACATCCATTGCACTCTTTCCAGTATGTCCAGGTCTCTCTTGTTGCAATTCATATTGGTTTTATGCAAAATTGGCTTAATCCTCACAGAGCCACAGTGCAGTGCCCATGCACGTGATGAAGGACTGCATGTATATGTTCACAATAGGCTTCGCTACTATAGATTATGGGCATGGGAGTGTATTTTGCAAACTCAGCAGTCTCGCACGGTATCTCTACCCACATAATTTTATTACAAGCATACACTCTTATTACAAGTGAGCCTGGCTGGACTTGAGCATGCCTGGAGGGGGAGGAAGAACAGAGCCTGGGTGCACCAAAACACAAAGTGTATGTGTGCACAGCAGCTGCCCTCCACTGCTGCTGCACCGCTCCGGGCACAGATGTCAACAGGTCCACAGAAGATGAATGTGGCCCCTGGCTTTAATGATGGGAAAGTGAAATAAAGTTAAATAGTGCTGAGGTGAAGAGGAGAGTGCAATGGAGGGAGCAGGGTTTCCCAGCTCAGGTTGCTCCCGTGGGGGTCCTGGGAGATCAGGGGGTGCAAGGCATGGCACTGAACTTGGCGCAGGAGATGTGAAAGCTGGTCACCTTCAGGTTTTCTTTGCTGGTGATCACACAGGATGCTTTTAAACCTACCAGAAAATACTCAAGTACTACTGCTGCACTTCTTTATGGCTTTAAAACTGATGTAAATCTACATGCAAATTAGGTGCAGCCCTCAACTGGCAATTTGCCACTGCAGCCTTCAATATTGCCCCTGAGTAGATCATCTTTATGAGAAATCCATCAGTCATCTCACAATACTGTAGGAGGATAATTTCCTTGCATGAGTTGCATAAAGATGGCACTGCGTATTCGGCAGAGTGCAGCCTGTATTGCTGCACTACCGAAAGTGAAGAGAGGAAACCATTCTGCTTTTAGAGTCTGGTTGGATGGTTGGTTTCTTTTCTAGGCTACTGAGCAACCGTAGGAATTTGATTTAAAGGATTAAAACAATAGGGTTTTTTTGGAACTGAAATTCGAATTCAGTATTCTCATGTATATGCGAGCAATTGAGATCCTTCATTAAAAAGTACAATTTAATTGTGTTGTGTACACTACCTGATACAATTCATTACAAATATTGTATTTCTTCCCACTTCACTGACTTACTAGTTAAATTTACCTATCTGTAAAAATGTCACAGAGAAAATAACTCCTGATGGTGAAATCTCCAAAATAACTGGTCATCCCCACAAAAATAATTTTTGGGAGGAATTCCTGTATAAGAGTCATTACAATTGCTTACTGCTATAAACTCCTACTGTTTACTGCTTGATTGCTTGTTTTGGTGAAATGTTAACGTAGCAGTGGATAGAGCCGATAATGGCGTAATGTGTATTTATGGGATATATGTCCAAATGATCCTTATTGCATGGTTATTTGAAAATAAATAGTGTATTGATTGAAACAACTATGGAACTAAATGGTATTCCAACACGTGGTGATAGCTGATAATTACTGAGAAGCCATTTTTTTTTTGTGTTAGTACAGCAACTATTCTATTTTTACCTCCTTTGTATAGAAAGGCAAATCCACTTAGGAAAATATGATAATGATTTCCAAGGGTTTCTGTATCAGTTTGATACTTCTCCCTCTGATGAAAATACAATATTCATACATATTTCCTGTCACAGGGATATCTACATAGTCTCATTTCAACACAGTCAATACCAATTTGAAAGAGGTTTTAAACAGCATTTAATGTAGCCATATCACTAATACTCTATTAATACCACATAATCTTCTGTCACATGAAAAAAAGAAGAGAACCCATCTCCATGAGCCCTACATAGGTAAAAATATCCAACAGTAGCCTTAAATTTTGGAGGTGAAATCTTCCATGGCAGTGTTTTTGAAACACTGGAATTTTGTGTATATAAATGAGATTTGCACATGCAGAAATTAGAAATGTCAGACAGCCACTTACACAAGAAAAATGCAAGAAATAAGATCCGTTTGTGCAAAACGTCACGATACCTTAGAAGGTGCTTCTGAACTGAGGTGCAGGTAGAATGAATGGTTCTTTGCAAATAAAAAGCCTCTTGCCTTGCTTATGTTATGCAGACTGTAGGTTTTATTTTTTATCTTAAAGATGAATTTTAAAATGTTAACTAACCATATCCTGAGCTGCAGTTAGTGGAGCTGGGTTTTACCGAATATTTGGGATGTTGGGATGTTTTAACCAAATATTTGGCATTGATATTTACCAATGGAATACTAATCCTAAATACATGGTTTTGACTCTTACAATAGGTTGTAAATATTGACTTGCGAATCTGTTCTCAGCATGAAGAAGATACTTTGTCTCTCTCTGTCTTGCCTTATAATCAACACATCTTACAATTATTAACCTCACTGTCTTGCAGTCTGATTTTGCAGTTGGGAAAATGTAGAATAAAGAAGTCTGAGGATGTGCTCATTCTCCAATGTATGGTATACACAAAACACAATGCAAAGCCTCCTCTACCTGCCTTTACCCTTTGGGCTTAATAACCCTTGCCACTACGTCACAGCTAAGAAGACCACAGTGTCTTCTCTTGTAGACATTTCTTTAAAGTGCAATTGGAGGCATAAAATCTGTAGTGATCTATAGTAATCTGTCCCCTGATCTCTTTTATAATTCATCACATCTTTTGTAGTTGCTATGATCTACATTGAGAGCTTCCAAACTACTGAACTATAAAGTTAAATCACATTTAATTGCCTGCCTGCAGCATTTGAAAGCAAAAAGCTGAATCATTTATTCACTTATAAACTCTCTCTACACAGTACACCCAACTAACTAGATTTAAGAACAGCTATCTATCTTAATACCTGCTAGTTTATAATGAAAATGAGTGTAACAAAAACCTATAAGCATTTAACAAACAAAAGAGGTTTTTTTTCTGCCAGGAAGGCAGAAAGAGGCAAACAAGTATCCCATTTTGGTAATTTGAAGGACAGTGAAGTTTTTGCATAGGAAGAATCAAGGTTATAGGGCATTTGTTGAAGCAGTTGTAAAGCCAACCCAGTTTCTGTAATTGCCAGTGCAAGTCTAACAGTGCAGCCTGCAGCGGTTGCACCACTACAGCTCTGTTTATTGATCCCTGTGATTCAATGTTTTTGCTCATGGGCATAAGTCAGCACTTTCAACAGATCAGCACAATGATGGAAGGATCAATCATTACTTCCCCCTCCTGAGCCATTTTAATTGTGATATCAAAGATGGAGTAATCCTTTCTTAGGTTAGAAGATGCATTTGAAGCCAGGACAAAACTGTGTTATAAAAGCAGATAGGTTCTGGTATGCAGATCTAAAGGAAAATCTCCTAATTCCATGAACTGACCTGAAAACAGCAGCCAGCGATGCTGAGCTCAGTTTAAATTGTTACAACAACCAACTCAATAAATAAAGTGGTTCACTTCCCTCACCTCTCCCTTGGCAGCAGCTGAGAACTGAAAGGCAAACCATCTCTGCAGGACAATGGCACTCCAGGGAAATTATTAAGCTCAGGCTCACAGTCTTTATTTTGACATTTGAGAATAACCCAGAGTGGAGACGTTATCAGACATGTGAGGACTGATCTCATTTGAACTTTAGCTGTGCCTTTTTCTTTCTTTCTCCCCTCCTTTCTTTCTTTCTCTCCTTCTTTCTCTCCTTCTCTCTTTTCTCTCTCTTTCTTTCTTTCTTTCTTTTCTTTCTTTTTGAAAAATTTCTTTCCTTCCATCCACCAGTGTTTAACCCATGAGAAATAATTTCTTTAAAAAAAAAAAAAAAGTCTCCAGAGCACAGCTGCTGGTTGTTGTGATTAATGGAGAGGTGTAATTAGAGGCAGCAGCAGAGAGCTATGATAGCAGCTTGTCAAAATGCAGGAGTGCTGCCTATAGTGGGATTGGGCTTTTTGTTCTTTTTCTTAGAGGCTTGTTCTCTTTATCTTTAGCTGTGCTGGATATTAAGACTTTCATGCTCCGTATGGAAGATTGCTCTATAGCTTGTGAGGCTGCTATCCTATGGATGGAGCTAGTATGGGAATCACCGAGAGAGGCAGGGAAAGGAGCTTTCATTAGGGGTTCTGTGCTGGCCACACCATCAAGACCATCCACTCGAGTGCAAGGCAATCCCCTGATCTCCTCCCATTCCATTTAGGTTCCTCTCTCTCTTTTAATCCTAAAAACAAGATCTTCTGTTGTAGGCTTTCTTCCCTCTGGAGAAGACATCTTGCCTCTAGGCTAAGGCTGACTCCAGACTGCCTCCTTCTACACAAAAGCAGCAGAAACTTAGAAGTGGACCTGGAGAATCAGGAGAGGAGTTTTGTCTGGGAAACTGCTTAGGAAATGTTAGACTGCTCAGCTGCCACTCAAGAGGTGCAAGAAGGACAGAAGAAATTGCAATATCTCTTGCCCCCTTTGGGCTGCAAGTGAGCAATGGGGTATAGCAAGGGGGAGGCTGGTGATCGTGATCTAGAGACCAACCACATTAATGCAAGAGCTGCAATTAAAGGATTTCACTGGAGAGATGCAGAATTTGCCCCCAAGGTCCTGACCGAGTGAGGAGGACAGCTGCTGCAGGCAGGAGGGGTCAGATTCTGGCCCTCACCATACAGAGGAGAACTGTGAGCGGCTGCAACACCGGGCATCTCTGTCCTGCAGCTGATGGAAAGGTGAAGCGAGGGCTCCCTGGCCTAATTAATTTGGAGTGGCCTCAAGATAAATGAAGGCTGAAAATACATAGCTTGCCTTAGCTTTGAAATTACATTCCAGGCACATAGTTACTCAATGGCTTTTATACAGGGCTCCAGCAGCACAACCTTATAGCAAGAGCGTGTTCCCCTGGTTGCTCCTGAGCTGCCACTCGATACAGGTGGCACTCCTGTGCAGGGAGCAGCAGATTTGGGACCTGCTGCAAGATTACTTCACTGTGTATTCATGACAAATTTAGTTATCTTGATGAAAGGCCTTCCCAGGAGCCTTTGCATTTTGGCCAGAATAGCACAGTCCCACGCTATGTTGTGGGAACCACCAAGAGATGCCAACCAAAAGCAAGAC
This sequence comes from Chauna torquata, assembly GCA_013399475.1. Classification (NCBI taxonomy): domain Eukaryota; kingdom Metazoa; phylum Chordata; class Aves; order Anseriformes; family Anhimidae; genus Chauna; species Chauna torquata. The sequence goes on along the minus strand of VXAL01013498.1, from coordinate 366,977 downwards.
TGTGTCATAAATGTGCAGTATTGGACCTGGAGACTTCTCATCTGACCCTCACGTGACAAAGCATAAGCACACGTAATTCTGGATACTTCGATTTCTCACAATGTCCTTCAAAACTGACAAAATGTCCTCATTTAGTTTTGCATTTAACTGAAATCACAGCAGTTGGCTCTTCTGTATTAGTGATATTAGATTAAAAAAACCCTCTATATGCACACATTGGGTTACACGTCCTGCCACCTCATTTACATCCACAAATGGGCAAAAATTCAAAATCTTCATGCATACATGTAAAGTGAAGTTTAAAGTGGTGAATCTGTGACCGAGATACTGTAAAGATAGGAGCACTGAGTGGAAAAAGTACACATGTAAATAAAATAATTAGGAAAGAAGTGTCAGCGTGCAAAGCAGGGGAGAGAGAGAATAAAAGAAGCAAAGCAAAATGCAGATTCATTGAGATGGGAGCACACAGCAGGCGTTTAGACAGCAAACAGGCAATAGTAGATGATTTTATGGCAGTCCTACAGTGAAATGAGATCATGCTACAGACGGGGGCAACCTAGTGGACAAAGATAGGTGCTTTTAAAAATTAAGATGTGCAGAATGAGGTTATTGGAGGTGGAGCTGGCATAAAACTACAGAGATGGATGGAGAGGTATCAACAAAGAGGGAAAAGGTAGGAGAGAGAAGAAAGGCAGCGTGTCATGTGCTCCCTGTAGAGAAAACTGTTATTACTTTTAGATAACTTTAATAGTCCAAATCCTTGAGATACTGTTATCAGGAGAAGGAGCTTGAAATATAGCACTAGATAAAAGCAAATCGGAGCTCTGATATAACTTCTGTAATAGCATCCTCCCTCTGTAAGGCGATGCAGAGAAAGTTCAGATTTTGATCTATTGCTGCCCTGTGCTGGGTGTGATCCAACAAGTCAGAAGTCAACACAGTTTGATACTCAGCATACAATTTTAATTGTGTTTTAAATCTAAAGTAAGGAAACTTTGGATTAATGTTTTTTTTTTTTCTCTGAAAACCAGAAATTGGGGTGGATAAACTGGAACTAGAGAGAAATGAAGTGGTTTTGTTCTGATTTGCTGTGAAGCACTTGTGCTTCTTTTTTTTCCCCCTTTTAGGAGCCAAAATCTAAACGGCTTGCACAGATCTTTTCAAGATTGTTTTCCTCACTTCACACCATTTTTATATGTGTGTGAGTGTGTGTGTATACATATATAGCTGTGTGTACATATATACATATATGTATGTATATAGATAGGTAGAAGACAGAGTGAGGCTCTTTTCAGTGGTGCCCAGTACCAGGACAGCAGGCACTGGGCACAAACTGGAACACAGGAGGCTCCCTCTGAACACCAGGCAGTACTTCTGTGCTGTGCAGGTGACGGAGCCCTGGCACAGGTTGCCCAGAGAGGCTGTGGAGTCTCCTCCTTGGACCTCTTCAAACCCACCTGGATGTGGTCCTGGGCACCTGCTCTGGGTGGTCCTGCTGGAGCTGGGTGGGATTGGATGGACCCAGAGGTCCTGCCAACCTCAGCCAGCCTGGGATTCTGTAGATCCTACATATATATGTAGATATATAACTGTATAAATATAAATTGCACTATTGTAAAGCATACTTTGCTACTTCTGCCTTGCTCTTTTAGTCTTTGCTCCTCTCGTGCATTTATCTTATATTTTCCCTTTCTTTTTTTCATGTATATGGTGATCCCAGCTATTTTCTAATCTGTATCAGCATTCATTTCTCCACCTCTACCCAGGCCATTGGAAACCAGAGAAAGTTATTATCTGAGAAGCAATCACAGCAAATGCACTCCATGAGTTAAAGTTATGGCTCCCTCTAATCACCGCATCATCCCTTCTGTTCGGAGCACCAGCTCAGTATTTGCTGTCCTGCAGTTTGGTTCCAGTAGGAAGAGAAAGTGACGATAGAGTCGTGTGGTTCTCTGGTCAGACCCTGTTTTTCTAATGCACATTTGCACTCCTGTTTCCCTGAATGCAGCAGGGCTTGCGCAGCACAAGACAGCATCCCTGCTCACTGTACTGCTCCTGCTCTAGTCAGTGTTCAGAACCCACAGCATTTTCTTAGCTTTATCTCTGGGCAGCTCTGGGCAATGCTTCCTTGCTGCCTTTTCTTGTCGTTTCTCCACTCTTTTTCCTTTTTTTCCACAATGCAAAACACTTCCCAAGGCAACCTCAGAGAGATCTGTGCACCTGCGTGTACTTGGCACGTAGCGGTGGTTTGCACGGAGGCTGCTTTGTTCATGCACTAACTCAGCTACCTGCCTTACTGAGAGCACTTGTTGTGTGAAGTGACTTTCCAAAAGGTAGGGTTGTTCTTTCAGCTAGTGAGTTAAACCAGGGCTAATCCAGCCTACAGGCGTAATCTCTGTGATTTGTTACCTGACCTAGGCTGGCTACCACGAAAACTTGCTACAGGCGTGCTCTTAGTAATGACAGGTTTTTCTTTATTACTCATTTCCTTTAATTTATTTATTTCTAGTTTCTATGTCATCAGACAGCGTGGCTGAGAAGAAATGTCTTCCAAAAGCTAGCTCCTGTTGTGGGTTCTTCCCTAGAAAGTTGGCAAATCCTTCTTGTTAGTCATGGCTGAGTACATAATAAATGTCAATGCTGTGTTTGCTTTACAGTAGAAGGTGGCAAACTCACCTATGAAACCAACTACCAAAGCGACCCACTCATAATTCATACCAAGGGCATGTTTAAAACAGCAGAAAAAGCCGAAGATTAGCTGTTGTGCAAGGTTATGAAGAGAATGACCAACTGCTCCTGTCCCACAGCCAAATCCTCTCTGACATGACCATAGCATCACTCCTTATGGGAATCTGTGTTTTATCAGAAAGACTGAAAACATTCTCTGATATTTAGATGGCACAATAATTCTGTGTCTCACTTCTTCCCAGTTTCTGGCTGAAATGGCTAGATTACTTTGTAGATTTTGCGCTGCCTTTTTGTGTTTTGACAAATGCATTAAGGCAAAACCAGCTTGAGGAGACAGATGTTGCAGCCAGTTCTGAGTGTGATGAGGTCGGCGATGAGGCCATCCTCACCTCCTTGTAGCGTGTTCTATGCTCCTGCTGTGCTTTCTGCTGGGCCTGTCTCCCGTTCTCATGGGGGGCAGGAAGAGGGAATCCTGAAAAAAAGCAGCACGAAGTAGCTAGTAAGCTAAAATGCTCATTTTTAGGTAGTGGATCATGTTTATTGTATAATGAAAAGGAAAAAGTCCTTTAATTAATATTAACAACTGAGAGAAGATTAGAGCAAAAATACCCTATTAATGCTTTCTCTAATCCACATATAATTGTGTACCAAGCTATCAGTGAAGCACTTAAAACCCAGAAAAGCCTTAGTAAGAACCAGAAGGCAATTGTCCGCTTCAACATCTCAGACATTTGGACATGGACATAATCCAGCTACGACTGTCTTTTATTCTGTGCTTGCAATGTTCTTGGCTGTCCTGGAACAGTTCGGTGACCGCGCAGTTTGGGCTTTCTAAGGGAGCCCCTGTGGTGTAGCCAAACACCCGAAACGTGGGAGCCACCATTGACGACAGGAGGAAATCTGCTCCTGTCCTTTGTGATGGGAATAAGGCTGTCCTTCGCTGCCTTCAGTGATCTGCCGCTCTGTATTAGAGAACAAGTTTCAGCATTATTAACATGGTTTTGATCGCTTTGTCTGAAAAAAATGTGGATCTGATCACTGCTAGTCTGCATCACTTTTTATTTAAGTTTGGAGAAGGTAAAGCTCTCCAGTGAATTAATTAATTTCACTCAATTTTGACAGACTGCTTAAATCAGCTTAGAAGTGCCACAGCTGAGTAAACCCATCTAGGAGTTTATGAGTGCTTCTTTTGGAAGGACCTGCTCAATACCAACAGCAACTGAAACAGTGCAGTGAGGAGAACCACTTAATTAAATAACGATTACAAGAGCAGACAATGGTAAATATGTACATTTATGTACAATATAAGGAAACTGATAGGAAGTTTTAAAGAGTGATGAGGATTCTTTTTTAACATTTGTACATTTTCAGTTGCCTTCATGATTCAGTGTAAGACGTAAAACATCCTCCACTGTCCATCCTCACAGACCTGATCACACTTCAGCTTTTGAGCTGCGTGTGTGTGCGTGAGCGCTGCAAGCTCTTCTCCTGCAGACAGAGGTGTGCAGCTGCCTCTTTCCAAGACTGGGGCACTAGTCTCTTCCAGATGATATTTTTGTGGTGTGCAATTAAATTAAAATATTCCATTAACGTGGTTTTGGTTGGGACAGAGTTAAATTTTCTTTGTAGAGACACACGCAATGCTGTGTTTTGGATTTTTTGATGAAGATAATGGTGATGTTTGTGGTTGTTGCAGAGCAGTGCTTACACACAGCCAAGGAGTTTTCAGGTCCTCGTGCTGCCCTGCCAGCGAGGAGGCTGGGGGTGCACAAGAAGCTGGGAGGGGACGCAACCAGGACAGCTGACCCAGACTGACCAAAGGGATGTCCGTACCACATGGCACCATGCTGGACAATAAAACCGGGGTGGCTGGACGGGGCAAGGGAGGGCTGCTGCTTGGGGATGGGCTAGACAGCGGACAGTGGGTAGTGAGCNTAGCTGCCTGCCGGGTTAAACCACAACACACCCTTACATGTGACAAACTGGCACAAACTCTTTGTCATCTATGAGGTTAAGACAGCAGACCTCTAGACCAAAAATTTCTTTATAATATTGGTCTGAGTGGACACAGTCTGTGGATCTTCTTCTGTAAAATGTGGTTTCCTTCCTTTCCTGCTGTTTATTTTTTTTTAAGAGCTGTAAAATCCTAGAAAACTATGCTGTTATTACATCTTAGCAGATCCCTCTGCCTTTATCTTTTGCAGAAGGTATTTTCACATGCTTTATTTTTATTATAAGAAAAAAAATATAATGCAGTCACCTAAAACTTAAACATGGGAATAACATTTGCATTATCCTTTCAATTACTCTCGTGTTTTTCTGAATCTCAGTGCATAATTGTAGCAGCCAACCTCATTGACCTGTTTAAGTTTTAATTTACCAGAGGTCTGCCATTGATGCGACCTCTCCAGATACTGTGCCAGTCTTAGCAACAGTTGCAGTCACAGAACTGTTGTCATCTCCTGGTTGCTCTTCCTTCTTGAATCATTTAAAAAGGTCATGAATTTCTTAGAAAATCAGGCAACAAAGCACCAACAAGTAAAGAAAGCCCTTTGTAAGTTTATATATGGGAATCAATTTACTTACATGAATTGGGAAATGATGCTGTGGCCAAAGGGAAAATGTGAAACCCCATACACAATGAAATTACTTCTTGTTGCTCATTGTTTTGGTCAAGCAGGTTACTGTGCCTGTAAATTTCTTTTACTATGAGGCACAGTTGCTGCAGATGACAAAGCAATCAAAAACTACACACCTTGTGGAACCTTGGCAATTTACATGGCAAAGCAAAGGTGATATGGGATTTGTGCCTCCTAGCAGCCAGTGGGAGATTTTTCCATCAGCCCCAGTGAAGCCCAGATTTCATCCAGAATAGCTTTGAAGAGCTTTTGACTAAAACAGACCCAAAGAAAATGTACAGCAAGACGGCAAATGAGAGTGCAGAACAGGATCCTGGCTTGCACTAATGCTTCTTGGTAGCATGTGTGTTTTCATTATCTTATTTGGAAAACAATCGTTTCTGTTTTTAAACTACAATGAGAGAACTGAGCAGCACAGGTAATACTAAAGTGTTGATCTAATGCTGTTCCATTACCCAAGTAATTCCAAAGCAGTAATGGGCAAACAGGATTTTCTTTTTTTTTCTGTCTGTTTTGTCATGGTAGAAATCAGTGCAGACTCTTGGGCTGAGGCTGTGCGTGTTTTGGAGCAAACAAGCTATTTCTGCTGGTTTACCATGAGTGAGGGCTGTGGAGCAGAGGGACAGGTTCCTCGGAGAGGCTGTGCCGTGTTTGGCAGTTTGAAGACTCATCAGGGTATAGTCCCAAGCTGCTGGGGCTGGCCCTGCCTGAACTGTGTGGAGAAGACAATTTGCTAAATATTAGCTGAGAAATTTTATAGATATTTTAAAGATTTGCTCCTGCTTCACATATATCACTTTTTTATGCTGACATCAACTGTACCTGACCTCTATTTTGAGACCCAAATGGAGCCACAAAAATATGAACAGAAAACATTAAATCGATACGGTCCGAAATCATCTATTTATTTTGGTGTGGCTGCCAAACTGAGACTCACGGCCCCATCTGTGCTGCAGTCCCGGCCAGGCGTCTCAGCTCATTGGGATGGCCATTTAATGAAAGCTGAAGAGGCAGTAACGGTGCCAGAGAATTCACTGGGAAAACCTGGGTGGCTCTTAAAGACCGACAGAAACGCAAGGTTACAGCGAGGCTCACAAGCGCTGTCCTGGGCCATTAGTTCTTTCATGTTGTGGTTTTGTGTCTCTGTAGCAGTCGCAGCAGCGGTGACCTTTAAGGGAGGGTTTGAAGGAGGAAAATCAGGTCTCCTCTCAGATTTGAGAGGGGAATTCTTTCAATCCATTAAGAGTGGCACAAAATGCAGTTCAAAACTGAGAAGTATGACACAGCAGCAGCCAAGCCTGTATTAGTACCGGAGCAGAGGCAGGGATTAACATCTCTGTAATAGTTTGTGTTTGAAGCAATAGGGAAGAGCAGCCAGTGGAGGGCCGTGAACAGCAGAGTCGTTTGGCTGAAGCAATGAGCCAGAAAAATTATCTGCAAAGAAGGATGGCTGTAAGTGAGGTGGCTGGGGATTTGTCAGGGTCAGAGAAATGCTTCTAATAGTTCAAGACAGAGGTTAATCAAGACCAATACGAGCATTTTGCAAAGTGCAGTTAAAAAGCAAAACTCTTAGATCTGTTGTCTAAGGAAGACCTTAGGAATGTTGTGCAGGAAAAAGCACAGGGCCTCACTAACTCCAGCAGAGCTTACATCAAATTATGTGAACTAATGATATGACCTGCCTCTTCACAAACTTGGTTAATACAGCTTTTGGGAAGCAAAGGCAATATTAAAGGGTTGTGTCTATGTAAGAGATCGTAACTTCATCTCCCTCTGCTTATTCTCATTTAATTTCTTAGGACTCTTTAAAACTGTAATAGTCTTCTGCTGGTGATGCAACAATGAAGATATAACCAAGTCTGGCTGTACTGCTAATCAGGGCCCATGAACAGCACAGCCAGCTACTGCATATATTTCTATTTTAATACTGTGAGCCCAATTAATACCAAATTGTTCATTAGGAATTAAATAGCTTATGTTTACATGCAAAAAATATTTGGGAAATAAATATTTAAGGAAAGAGAGTCTATTACAAGTGCTTTGTCAGTTTAGATACTTGGCATGCCAATTTATTTTTATATTTTATTGCAAGAAACTAAAATGAGTCAAAAAAGTAAATGGTTCCTCTTTCTACAAATTGCCCATGAAGCAAATCATTAAGCGGTAGGCTGTATCTGCTGTACAGAAGAGTTGCTCTGTGCAGCTGATTGCTGTGTTCCAGGCTGTGCAATAAAGACAGTTCTTCATAATTGTCTCTGCTACAATAAAGAAGAAGGATAATGAAGAACTTAGGTTGCATTATTTTTTAATAACAAAAAGGAAGGGATTTTGCACTCCAAACAAAACCTCTTGTTTCTCTCATGCCTGTGAATACACCGTTGTCCTTTAGCACAGTTCACAGTAATGTGTATCTAAGTAATGAGTGGATGGCAATAAAATGACGAGGCAAATAAGGCTGTATAATCTGGTATTATATGGTCACCTATAAAGGCAAGGACATTGCCATTGCCTCTGAAAGAGCCAAAATTTCACCTGCATCACAGCAGACCTTTGGGAGAGTAACTCTTAACTGCAGTGAAGTACTCTGCCAATGTTCAAAATCTTACAGTCTGTGTGATATGTATTTGAAGTTGCCAATTACTATTTATATTCTTAAAATAAAAGAAAAATGTTATTTATCAAAAGAAATCCAAATGAAATTTAAAAATGTAGCTTGATGAATAACGATGCGGGAAAAAAAAACAATTGGGAACAATTGCTACAGAATTGCTGAAGTCCGATAGAGCATAGTTCAGCTCATTACTGCTCTATGAATGTTTGTCAGGGGATGTTCCCTCCTCACATTTTCTTGGCGATTTTGCAAAACTGCATTGTCACCTCCCTCTCCCTTTACCTTCAATCCAATTTTAGATTGTCTCTTGGTAAGTTAAGAAACTTCGCCATCTCTTGGGATGGCTACAAAAGGCCATGGGAATTCCAGAGCTGGGTTCACTAATGTGTGTGCTGAACCCACGGTCACCTCTTGAAACCACTCTGAGTCTGCCCATGATGAAGTGAGCTTGCAAGGGATCCAAGACTGGACTGCAGCCGAGAGGGCTATGACCCAGATTGAGGAAAAAGCTGGATCTCTTCGTTTCCCACTGGTTTTAGTGCAGTTGAATGTGCTCGGTATCTTGTAATGCCATGTTCTGCTATAGCAACAAAAAAAAAGTTAATTACACTCTGTGCAAATATTTAGTCACTCGATGTAATACATCTGAATTTTGAGCCAGCAAACTATCCTTTCAGTCCAGTTATCAGTATTTGTCTCGGACTTTCTAACTTCAATTATTTTCTCATCATTGCATTGGTCTTCCTTAATGCATGGATTACATGATGGAACAGAAAATATGTTCTTGTTTACTCAAGAGAAAAATTACACAAGTACTTTTATTGCATGTCTTTATAAGCAAAGCAACTTGCTTAAGAGGATGTGATTTCTAAAGTGTCTTCATACATATTACAAACATAAAAGAATTATACAAAAAGAGTAGTATGGTATTTGTTAACAGATAATATTTTCTTTCCCTTGATTCAGTGCGGACACAAAAATAGTCTTGCTCTTAGGTTTAAATTATGCTTTAATTAGGTAGTTATAAACTCACCTGTGACTTTATTAATCTTGCAAAAATAATGGTTGTTTCATGTACGTGGTGGCTGGAGAATAGTAGTTTGTATTTGTTTAAAATGCTTGTTTTGTTAAATTAAGTGCTTAAACTAATTAAAGACATTTTTTGGGATGTCTCAGCTTTAGCCTATTAAATGAGAGGCACAAGAAGGTACACATACATACTTCCTTATTGCCCATAAATCCGCGCTTATTACAACTGTAAACTCTGGAATGCAGTTTTATGACTCCCATTTCATTGAAAACTATATAGGCTATTGCTGATGCTAGAAAAAGATATTTGAATAAGAGCAATTCTGAATTTTGGGTTTGATTGCTTTTAATTGTGAATTATATTGAAGTACTGTAGTCATTATCTTAAAAACTATTTAATTAAATGTTAAGTATCCAACTGTGCGTACTTTCAAAGAGCCAAAATATTCTAAGATGTTGAACAGAAGAGCAATATATATATATATATATATACACATATGCAAGTATCACAGGGTTTACAAAAACCTTCTCTCCCCAGTTTTCTTAGAATGTCCTTATTTTAGGGTGTTTCTGTTGCAGCTTTAATGATTCTTTTAGTCTCTATTTCTTGTGTGTAATTTGAATTCCTGAAATAATAAGCAGCAATTCAGGAATCCCAGCACAGAGAGTCATATTTGCCATATGAGTTTTAGATACACCTTACAAAACTCTTCCACCTGAGCTATTAAGTGATGTGGGTAAACATTAAGGATAGGACTCAGCTCTGGGGAGCAATATGCAGACATCCAGGGCAAAGATGGGTATGGAGACTTGAGTCCTGTCCCACCCTGGCTACCCGAGAGGAACAAATCTAATATGCCCAGACTCTTCTGTACACTGCTGCCAAATCTGAGCTCTTTTTCTCTTGATTTTTCTTCTTCAGTCTCTCACTCTACAGTTCCTCTCCTCAGAGAGACCGTTGTCCTCCTTCCATTTTCACTCCTGTCCCCATCTTTGCGCCAAATTGATACCAGATCCCTATCCAAATCCCTCTCCTCTCACTCTCTGTGATTTTTTTACAATTATTCCCCATCTCTCCTGTCCGAACTTTCTTTCCCTGGTTGACTTTTTACTCACGTCTTCTCTCTTGGGTTTTTCATTTTTCAGTGTCCTTGTTCTCGCCTTTTCTGCCAGTCTCTGGAATGAGCTTATCTCTTCTCTCCTCTGCCTTTCTCCACCCAATTTCTCAGGAAACCTGTCTCTTGATTGTCCCTCTTTCCGTGTAATAGTGACTCCCAGTCTCTTAGCTCAGCCAGTCCCTATTCCCCTCATGTTTCATATGCCTTGTGAATCTGTGCCCCCTCGAATGTGCCAACACTTAGCTGGTTACACAAACCAGCGAGAGTTCAGCTGAGGCTTCTGCCCCAGACTTCAGGCATGCCTTGGAGTTAATGACTTGAGTTAAAGAATCAGCATTAACTTTGAATTTTCTGGCTTTCGACTTTTCTTTTCACAGCTTGACATTTTTGTAATGCTTTGTTTTTCTGGTACTTCAAAAAAACAGATGGGGAATAATGTCACAGCAGAATGCATAACCCTCGCTTTGGCAAGTCTGCCACCCCATTACCACAGCTCTCCGGGGCTGGGTAATGTTGCTGTCCTTGGCTGTCCTGGAGCATTTCCCCTCCTGGCATCACATGCCAGAAGTGCCACCACTCACTGTCCTATTCTGAAGCCTGTGTGGCCACCTTGGAGAGGTGCCACCTTGGATAGGTGGCAGTGATGGACAGGCCTCTTGGCAAGGACCATGTGGCCTCCCAGTGGTGCCAAGAAACAAAAAAAGTAAAAAAACTGAGGTGACATGCTGAAAGACAGTCAACAAGGAGAGGTCGGCCCAAAGGCAGAGCACAGAATTGATTTACTAACCTCCTAGATGCATCTCACTGATTTTCTGCAGTACCTTGACAGAAACCAGATACTACAGTGATAGCTAATTTAAAGGTATCAATAGACAGTCACACTCCAATCTCCTGAATCCGAAATCTTTTCCTTAGTCACACAACCACTCCAACCCTCCTCAGCTACCCAATAGGCTTAATCTGTGCAATATTATACATATCTGCTTTGAACTGTGACAGATTGGGCCATGCAAACTGTTTCAAAGGTATGGTCCAACTTAGAATATTCTAGGCATGATTTCAGGTGGTGACGTACATGGATGCAACTTTGCCCAAAGACATTTCTTCTGAGCAGTGATTATTTGCTGAAGGGATGTGGCTCTGCTAGCCCCCGCTGGAGCACTATGTGCTGTATCTCACTGGTCAGGGGAGGCTGCATAGCTTCCCCATAGCCACATCTCGTCTCAAATGCCTAAAGGAAGCAAATGGAATTGAAAATGCTTGGTTTGAACTTAAACTGAATGTCACCATCTGGATGTTTAAAATGGAGTGGAATCAATTTGATCTGAAAAAAGTGCGATAGTGTAATTGGGGGTTAAAGTGTTATTGGGTCCTCATCAAATGCAATTAGAGAGAGAATATTCATGTTGTGAATAGCACACCTCTAATCTTAAAATATTTCAGAAGCTCCATATGTGTGTTTTTTTGCTCTGCATTTGCAGGAAAGTTCCAGCCTAGGTTAATAGTGTAGTGGCAGTACTTCACAGTGCTCTCCAATGTACAGAAGTAGCTATTAAACTGTCAACGGCACTAGAAGATGATATTTTGATGGCAATGGATAGGAACCCCATCTTCCTGCTCATGCTACTCAACATTTCTGTAGCTTTCAAGCACAGTCAACCACAATTTGTCACTGACTTGCATACGTGACATTGGCTGAATAGGTAGTCTGAGCTACAACTGTGTCAATCAATTTTTCAGGCAAAATGTGCATAGCATCAATAGACAGCTGTTCCCTTTTCTTGCTCTGTAGCTCTTGATTGCACTCATTCCTGTTCGCCATCTACCTGGAAACACCTAGAGAAGGTGCAGGACATGCCAACTTCATTGCTGAAGCTGTTCTGCTGATATCGACCTGCATAATCCCCCTTCACAGCTGCAGCCAGAGATATCATTATATATACAGAATGAAGATCAAATCCAGCCTCGGTACATCCAGGAGGGAAATGTTTCAAAGGGCCGAGTTGGCCAGTATCTGTCTAGCTATTGTCTCCTTTTCTGCCCAACCTTTCCCTGCATGTTGCATATACCCTGAAGGACGTTTTAAACACAATGCAGGTGAAGAAGTAGCATTATTTCAGGTGAAAACATTTTTTTTGGCCATTGTTAAAAATCTATCATGGGAAGATGTGACCTTGTGACCTCAGCAGTGATCTCTCTATGCACTACCTTGAAACCCTACCAAACCTGCAAACTGGAAGAAACAACAAATTCTAGTTTGTGTCAAAATCTAGCAGATTACCATGAGCTCTTCTGTCCCTGCTGCAGTTTTAAGCTGGTGATCAAGTCTTCAAAGCCCTTTGCCATTCAATCCCATCTGTGTCAGAAACTGAATAAAGTTGTGCTTTTCCCAGTCTGAACAGTCTAGAATAAGAATATCAGAGGCAGAAACAAGCTTTACTTGTAAGATCTCAGGAAAAATAAAATTATTTCATATCCGTGTACAAAAAGTTGTTTTTCTTTCCTGTCTTAACCAGCATGATGAGAAAATGGTTGGAGGAAAACGTGCACCTGCGTTATTCTAGAAAGGCCCAGCAGCAAACATTATGAAGTGTGCCATGAAACGTTTATCAGAGTAATTACCATTACAATGTAATGGTTCTCTGGATGAATCTTGAAATCAGTGCAAAACTCTTTGATTTAAAAACTACCAAAATCACTGTACTCAACTGATAGGAAGATATCCACAGTAGAGTTCAACGAACTACTTGAACACGATACAATGCTAAAAGGATTTTAAGGAATTTGTTCTTATCTTCACTACACTTCAAATCTATGACTGCTTTGAGTCTAATAACTTCGTATCATTTGTTTGACGAAAGCATATCTTCTAGAAAGGTATCTAGGAAATGTAGAGGTCACTAATGCACTCAGTAGATTTTTGTAGTAAGTAATCTCCTTCTGCATTAGAAGTATGTGCCTCAGAAGTACTTCTCCTAGAAGTATTTTCTGTCTGTAAAACCCTTTGTACACTACAGTCGAGTTAACTCTCAATATCCTTTTTGACTGCAAACCAGTTTGAATTACATATTTTTAAGACCTTTTTCCTTAGTAACTTCAAATAATTTGTGTGGCTATTTTTTACACTGTTATTTGCCAGTGTCCTATTTAAAATATGGATAAAAAATCTAATAAAATATTCCTGATAAAATGCTAAAATATGCTTTATATATTCTAATAATGCATTATATACGTACATAGGTAATTTATTTTAAAATATCCTTCATTATCTTCAATTATTAGTTTTGTGATCAATTGATCAGAATTATGATTATTTTATTATTATTTTCAGTTATTATAGATTTCTAGATGTTGACATTGAGGAATATAATGGTGCTACAGCTGCTTCTTTACAAAACTTCAAATAAAAAATTAAATGTCACATTGAAAAATATCACCTTCAATCTCTCTTTTAAAAATGATGTTGCCATGTATGACTGTTTTTTTAAAAGTAGACTATACATTGCAGCATTTTGCTGTATCTTATATTAAGAACAAGAACATTTTGAAAGTCAGGTGTTACCTATTTAGCAGTCCAAGAGGTCATTACCAAAATATGTGCATAAACATGTGCGAGCAGCATACTTGGAGATCTCCTCTTAACTTTGCTCGAGAAGCACTCAGAAACAAGTAGCACAGCTTCAATATTTAAGTCAAGAAAATGAAACATTCATGCGCTGCAGCTAGATATTGTTGCTGTAGCTGAAGGGACCTGTGCCTGCCTGCCTGAGGTTGGGAATGCAGAACAGGATTTATATTCTGGCTGTAAAACCTGCGTTTAGGGACACAAATTCCCACCAATCAGACTAAATAAATCAGCAGGCCCAGGTTTTATCATCACAGATAACCCTCATTAATCCAGCAAGCTTTTCCTGAAGACAAAGGACAAAATGAATTGCTTCATTTGTGCTGCCTGAGTGGCATGCTAATGTGGGGAGGTGGAGGCATGAATAATTCATGGTGTGCAGCCTGAGCAGGCAGCTCCTGGCTGTCCCTGTCACCACCGCAACAAGTGGCAGCCGCCTGCTGGCTCGGCCATCGCAGTCCCGGCACCAAAATGCCTTCCGGAGGCAAAACTGGAAAAACTCTCTGCCTCCCCTGTGCCCGGCAGCGCTGGGTGGATTTCAAGGTTAAGCCTTGTGCAAAATGGACCCAGGAGGCGCAGTCCTTTGTAACTCAATTGTACTTGACCATAAACTACTGTTCCTGGAAGAAAGCAGGGGGCTTCGGTAAGTTTGTGCAACTTTTGACGTTTTCTGAAGCTGTCGTAAGTGCTTTCCAGGTTATGGTAACTTTGATGTGTAGTGTTTTGCCAGTCTGCCTAAAACCAGTATGCAGTCTTTTTGCCTTTAGAATGATTTAAGGAAGGCTAGGAAGGCATGCAGTATCTTCATTTTTAACTCTAGGAAATGTAAACAGTATCTACAGAACTGACACTGAGGTTACAGTCAAGCCTTCTTAAATTAATGTGTATTATTTAAATTTTCAAATCCCCGTAACACGCTACTAAAACAAAATATATTTATGATCCAAATTTTATTTCTTGCAACCAAAGCTGAGACTAATGTAATTCACTGTCAAACTGGAAAATCTGAAAGAATGTTTGTTACTCTTCGTAAAAAAATTTGGTTCCCTGCTGTAAGTATAACTTGTGTGGTTGCTCTTTTTTTTTTTTTTTTTTTTTTTTTTNATTTGGTTCCCTGCTGTAAGTATAACTTGTGTGGTTGCTCTTTTTTTTTTTTTTTTTCAGCTAAATACATTTCTGATTGGTTTGGGAACAAAAACTGGGACTTTCATGCCATTCTTACAATGCATTAACTATTCTGTTGTATCATAAAATAGTTGAAAAGCATTAGTAACTTACCCAGCTTTTCTAAGGATAGGAAGGAGATACATTTTGTATATAAATCATATGGCAGTGATGAAGTAAGGCTAGACTTACAAATTCTTTATAAAATCAACATAACCAATTTTTGCTTTATTATTCATTATCATTCAATCTACCTATAATATTTGTCTGAAATGTTTGCCAGATTTTTGTTAATTTCTGGTAGTGATACCATCAGCATTGCCTGAGAGCCTT
Organism: Chauna torquata; assembly: GCA_013399475.1. NCBI lineage: Eukaryota > Metazoa > Chordata > Aves > Anseriformes > Anhimidae > Chauna > Chauna torquata. Next base: position 351,770 of record VXAL01013498.1, on the reverse strand, counting down.
CAGGTAACTCACTATTTGGCACAGTTAGAAAACTGATATAAATAATCATCTCCCAAGAGGAGAGGCTGTGAACAGGAGCATGAATATGGAATGAATCATAAATAAGTTTCGATTGTGGATAATAAGCTCTTCCTGTTTTTATTTGTTTGCTTTTAATTAGATAGTCCAGATTCTGCGGCTTCTACTTTATTTTCATTGTTTTGATCATAAAAGCATTTTATATGACATCCAAAAGACAACCATATTTTGAAGGGATAAAAGTACAGGACAGTGATATGTAGCGCTGACAGTAATTAAATGTCCTACCTATGTTTTAAGCAAAAAAAAAACAAACAAAAAAAAGAGATGAAAATAGGGATATGTAAATAACAGGAGATAAGCAAACAATGGATGTAATCCTGCACTCCTTAATCATGGGAATAATCCTTATTCACATAGGTAATCCTGTTGGTTTCAGCAGACTCACATCAGTAGGTGCTGTAGCATGAGGCCCATATTTTTCAAGGAGATAATGATGTCTGTCTTACCTGGATGTTCTGTAATGTAATTTTAGCAACACAGTTTTTAGTGATGTGTTTGAATGCATTAAAGTGATAATACTAAATTATACTTTACCAAATGTCTCTTTCACTTCTAAAAGTATAAAAGAGAAAAATGGAATAATGTATTAGATGTGTCAGTAAGATGGTACAAACCCAACATATTTTATTAGAGATGTGCTTGCTTGCAGTGGAGTAGCACTACGCACCCTAGTAATGGTATTTGTAAATTATTTTGTGGTACATGACATACATGAACACTGCTTCCTTTAGGTTAGGATGCAAGTTCGGCATAAATTCACTGTGACACCTGATATTTCATAAAGTACATATGGCTCTCCATAAAAGTGGCGTTGATGAACATTGTTCACCTTTCTGTTGTAAAAGTACGTGGGTTTTGTGGTAATGTCCTGTGAATATTTTTGTTGCTGTTACGGTCTCTGACCTTGCCAAAATAACATCTGCAGTTCCGCCTTGGGAATAATACATTTGTATAAACACTGTGGTTGTGTTACCCTTGTCTCAGCCCAGCTGGGGCTAGCTATATAGTGCTGCCCTGCAATCCAGGATGGGTCTGGGGAGCACCTGTGTGCCCTTCCCCAGGCAGAGCATCTATTAATGAGGGAAAACTAATTACTTAAAAGCTTTCAGTACAATGGGGTTGAGAAGTATAAATAGTCATGAACTGTTCCTGGTGCTCTCCGAGCCACCAACCTGTGTTTGTGCTGGATGCCAACAGTGGGTATGAATGTCACCCTACAACCAAAGTGATCACCGCTGTGCTAAGATGCTTATTCTGTGCAAATACTCTTGTGTGTGCACCGTGACCAAAACAGAAATGAAATAAAAGTCTAATGGATGATGTTTCCGGATGATATGCAGGACTTGCACTAAAGTGAAGTTGGTAATAAGCATCTGTTGGCTTTTTGTTGGTTACAGTGAGATATCAGGAATTAATTGATTCTTCTCGATTCAGCTTCAGTACATGGCATGGCATGTAGTTTTGGTACTTTGTATTTGCAGATTAGGTGTACTATATTTTTAGTACCTATCTGCAGAGAGAAGTCATATAGAAGCAGTTTCATGCTTAGGCTCTGTGGCTGTTATGGACAGTGGAGGGCTGGAGGCAGTAAAATGACCAATGCCAAAAGGCTGGAAGGGCAGGCTGGCTGCAGCTGCCAAAGGAGAGACTGGAGCGACCTTTAGCTGCAGCATTTTTTTCCTTACTCCATGCAGGGTCCCAGCAGGAGCACTAACTCTCCAGGTAAGTCCCTTTCTGTCCCCTGTCCACATCCCACGGCAGGAGCAACACAATTTGTAATCCTTGCAGCACCCCACAAGCTTTGGTTGCACATTAACTTGAACTTTATAACCACAGTTTTCACTGTATTTTTTTTCCTAGATCTGTCCAGAAAAAAAAAAAAAAAAAAAGTGCTCTAGGGTCGCTCAGCTCATTTTGCATCAGAAATAGTGTGTGTGGTGATTTGGGACAGCCTGTTTTTTTTTCCTTTGCGCATACAAGCTAGGTATAGTAACAGGCGTTTTCCATACTCGCTGACATGTCACTCTCATGCCTTCTTTCAGTAGAGGATACCCGTGTCTCCTTGTTTCCCACCCAGGACAGAGGGCAGGGGGATGTGTAATCTGTTATTTCCCCAGGTTAGAAGCCCTGTGAGAGCAGAGCTATGGGTGTGCATGCTGCAGGTGATGGTACGAACAGGTTCTGCGTGGTTTGGCAGCATTTCCTCCTTTGTGTCAGTCTTACATTGCTGCTGTTTGGCGGTGGGGACACAAAGGCGGCACATCGTGGACGTTCTCCCCAGCTGTGGGCATTGCTACTGTTCCTCCAGTTCTAAGCCCAAGTAGACACAAAAGTTTTAAAGTACAGGTAGAGGAAATCTTCCAGATGTTGTTTTGCAGCTGGGTGGGAGCTGGTGGCAGAGAAAGCAGAAAGACTGGAAAAGCCAGCGTGCAGCCCACACAACGTGCGGATTGAGCAAAGTCTGGGAATGTGGCCCTGCGAAAGATGAGCACTGGCAGAACCACTTATTTTACTGGTCCCTCAGGTCAGAGCCCCGTAACAAACTTCAGCTAATGTAGCACGATGTGGTCACTGGCTACGGAGCAGGAGATGAGTCCCATGGTTCAGCGTTTCCTCGTGGTGGGACTTGCTGGGTTTGTTGCATGTAGGACCTTGGGACAGCAGTGCCACGTGTGTGGCTGGAAGCAGTCACCAGTGGAAGGGAACCTCAAGGCACTGTGGATGACTCAGTTTGGGCTTTATCCTTATCAAAAGACTAAACCAACACCACTACCCTAATTACGTGCTTATAGCTGACTAGCAGCTTCTAAGTGGAACAGCTGAGCTGGTACAACTATATGTATTAAATAGGACAACAGCACAGATAAAACTGCAATACATATGAACTTTTGAAAATAAAGGTATTTACTTGTCCTCCATCTGTTCCTTCGCTGTAAATCCAGTTCTGTGACTGAAGCAGAACTGGAGGAGTGGCTGCACTTCCTCTCCTTGTGGTTCAGCCCAGCCCCAAGCTGATATCTCCCCAGGGCACATTTCCATGCTGTTCTTTCATACAACGTTGCCCTCGTTTCATGTGTCATTTTTGTCTGTCTCTCCAGAGGGGGAGAGGTGGGCAGAGGACAATCATAATCAAACCCATGTGTGTGGTCCCCAGCCCAAACCTGTCTCAGATTACAATCAGTGATGTGTAACATGCATTAATCACAGTCATGTGTGATGGTGTAACACATCAGTCACACTTCCCATGGCTTGTAAAATTAATGAGGTGAAAGATTCATCCTCAAATTTTGAATTGCATAGTTCTTGGGGAAAGTGCATTTCTTCCTCCCAGTGGGCTAGTCACTTATGGAATTAGCCAAGCTTCTGAGCAGTTTTTGTTTTGTGTGCACCCATTCATGACACCTAGTGATGTCCAAGGAAGATTTGGTTTCTTAAGCAGAATAGCAGCCAGGGGGCAAGAGAAGAGAGCCCCAGAGTCTTTCCTGGTTGAACTGCAGATGATGAAATCATTCAGAGCTACAGAAAGGGAAGTTCTGAACCTGGATGTCAGCCTTTGTCTATTTAAATACATAAAGGCAACTACAGAAAGGTCACCCAATGGTTGAAAGTAATTGCTAACAGGCAGGACACAACAGCATTTGAAGAAATCTAAGCTGTAAAGTATATTGAGGTCCACACCACAGCCTTGTCATGTAGCTGCAGCTGACAAACAAAGCATCTCCTTCCCATCTGGATTCACTATAGTAGATGAGTAAAAGACACTGATCGAAAACTTTTTATTTCACAGCCTTTGAGAACACATATTAACTTGTCTGTGGTACACGTTGCTGTATTGTGCTGTGAGTGCGATTAGCTGGAAGAGTGTGTTCATTTTCATTCATTAGTTGACAGTGGTGTCTTTCAAAATTATATCTAGCATTATGAGCAGTAAATGATGGTATGCTTTCAAAGGTTAAACCATTTGATTTTTAGTATAATTTGCTTACGTTCAAAGAAGCTACATTAGGAGTATTATTAGGCACTGGAGTCTCCCTCTAACCGTTATAATAATGAACAACTGCTGGGAACTGTTTGATATTGCCATGGTTTGAGGCATCACTGGCCCCAGAGAGAAATACATCATCTTTCAACCAAGTCTTTAATTGTTTCCTGAGTTGATAAAAGAGTTAATCTATTACTGGCAAGATATTCACTTCAGTTGTGGGTGAATCTTAAAAGACGTTTTTAGTTGCTGTCAAAATCAAGTGACCTGCATGAATTACTCTGACTAATACTGTGGTGTTTTTCTGTAGCAACCACTTTGTCATTTTTGGTGTTTTCACATCTCTCGGCAACACATTTCTGAGAGCTCTGTTCTTGCTGTGAAATTATGGTTACGACCTTCTCTTCTGGCATGTCTGACACCTGGGAATCCACCAGGAGCAACTGGGAAAATGCTGCACAAATTACTGTTGGGAGTATGGCAATAACCGCTGCCAGTTTTGAACTAGCATAAACTTTCTTCCTGCAAAAGATACATGGGCTCTTGCTTGGTGTTGTATCCTGACTTGTTGATGGTGCATTGCCATTAATAATTAGGGTCCTGCATAGGGATTTATCACAATTAAAAATATGTCTTTTTTGCCTGTATTTAATCCTTTCCTAAGGATTAGACCATCATTGTAAATTTTGTAAGGGACAGAGGAAGTAATGATGCAGAACAGACATATAATAAACAGTGACAAAGTTAACTATTGCCAGTTATTTTGGTGGTCTTTTGGAAGATGAAGAACTGAATCAAGAGAATAGAGGTAGATTTCCCTTGTATCTGTAGTATAATCCTGGATAAACAGGGGAAAAAAGAAGTGTTTTTAATATCAGAAGACTGAGCAGAAGGAAAGGCTAGCTGCAGTTCTCATGGATAGTGTGGAGCACCTCTTGGGTTGTGTAAAATAAAGTTGGGAGGTTGAGCACACAACAGCCGGGAGGTCTGGGGAGGCATCTTGCATGGCTTTGCTTGGAAGTCCCCACTGAGAAGCGAGTGGACTCCGCCTCTCCCAGCCCGTGTCCGCAAGCAGGCAGGTACTGTCTGCACCTCTTTTGCCAAATGTCTTTTCTGAAACCACTAAGTGCTGCTTTAACTATGCTAAGAAGGAGCCTGCTGTCCTCCACATGTCACCAAAGGGTGCTGCAGTGGGTCTTCTCCTCTCTTCCGCTCATCAGAGCCCGCCTGCAGCATCACACCACACAGCTGACCCAGGCACGGAGCCACCACCATCCACAGACATGCAACCACCCTGAAAATTTTAGGGAGCATTAAAGCTTTTATCTGGACTGCCAGGACACACCAGAAGACTTGCTACCACCTTTCAAATCTTGCTTACAAGTGGCAAAAGTGTCCTGATTTGCGTGGCTGTGAATGAATCTTTTTGAAGGAAAGGGAATCTGGTGAGTCCCACCTGGCTGACACTGATAGAAACAACACGAGTGTGTGTAATACAAGAGTGGTGTCAGGCTTTATCAGCCAAAGTCTAGGAGATAAGGAAAGGTGTCCTGAGCCAGCGCAGCACTGATGCAGCGCTGCTTACCTCCAGCACTTCAGCCATGTAGATGGAACAAATGCATTCACAGCTGTCAGACAATCGTATGTGTAAATCAGTCCTTCCCGTAGCTCTTTTGTGTAGCTAGGGCTATTTTGTCAATGTATTTAACATATATATTTGGATTTCCGNTCAACAGGCAAAGTTCTCAGAAGGAGATTACTTTTTTTCCTGTGTTGTCAGTTTTTGTTAACAGATCACTTTTTAGGCTGAATTGTTCTGAAAGCAAGGTTTAATCAACAACTACATGGCTGGCTCTCTGCTAAAATATGGTTCAACTGACCTTGTGCTCATGTGACTAAGTGAATGAAAATGAGAGACCCATTAAAATGAAGGCGGGCAGTCACCTTCATTAATAACACTGCAGTATTGCGAAACCACCTGAAAATCAGTCTGCAGTGATGTTCAGTGCTAGCCTGCAAAAACAGTACAAAATTCCTAAGCACAATTTTAAAAATGACTTAAAGCAAGGAGACTTCATTCTTGCTTCCTTTATCTAGAATTGGATGTGCATAATACAGCGTACTCATGCTGGGTATGATACACCATTGAGGGCACTGTGGGTATCTCTCCCATACGATCCTTTCAATGTAGAATATATTGCTGGGGGGAGATACAGAACTTAATGGGAGGAGAGAAAAAGCTGTGTACCAGAATGGACACAGCAAATTGTTAACTGCTGCTTCAGAAGATTTAGGAGGGTTGCTATGGTTTCTTTTATAAAAATCTTCCAGCCGCAGAACTGTCTTGCGTATGATGCTGTATGTAGGTGTGAAGAGGTGCATCACACGTGCAGCGCACACCCGTGCGTGCCTTGTCAAGGCAGCACGCAGTACATCGGCGAGTGCCGGGCATCTGCCAGCTTCCTCTCTCCCTGTCCTCTCCTTGAAATTAAACTGTCATAATGCACACTGAAAACTGCCCAGTGGTAACAGCCTTCACTTGGTGAAAAGTTCAGCACGCAGCAGGACATTGCTAAAACACCCAAACTTATTTTTCTATCGTGTTCTCCTCCTTTTGTTATCTCATATTTCTGAATTTCTTAATGCTGAAATTTTTAGGGCAAATGCTGCTTGCTTCTTCTTCTTCTTCTTTTTTTTTTTCTTTGCCTGCATAGTGCCTAGAACAACAGCTCATGACCTAGTTCTGTCTTTTAATTACTACTGCAATATGAATTTTAATTCCAGCTAGAGTCCAGATGTACTGAGGATATGGAGCACGTGTCAGGGCCGGTGCCATTTATCTTGTAGGCCAGTGTTTCTCAACCCTTTGAATTCAATGAGTCCTTAACCTTTCCGAAAAATTCTTAAACCATCATCACGTATTTCACTGTTGTCTGGTGATGGGAAATGGAGATAACAACTGTTAATCTAAATGCTAATATGTATTTTCTTTTACAGCTTAGCTTGTTTGACTGTTCTTTAAGTTTCGACTAAAAATATTAATGGAGATGAATGTGAGCCTTGGGCTTGCATCCTCCAGTGCCCAAGTGAACCTGGCCAGAGGTACTGACAACTTCTAGGAATCCAGCTTATAAACAGGGAATGCAGCTTATAGATACTTAATATTTTTTGCATCCTTTCATAACCATTTTTGATGACTTATGGACATTGATGGTACAAGGAGAGTGGGTCAGTTCTCTTGCACTGTGGGTATTATACATCTGGTGGAGATGATAAGTTGATGAACAAGGTATTAGATTTAGCGTGCTCCAAAAGATTACTTTTTGGAACAATTTAAACTTTATTTACTTAAAGGATCTCAGCCTTTATTTACTTCTCTGTGCTTTAGAATAAACACTGGCTGCACTTTAAGCATCCCGCAGATTTCCTCTATCAGCTGACATTTAGCTAAGGTTTCCCTCTTTTCCTCCACTAAAATGGATAGTGAAGGCAAGTTATTGATATGGCTTCTACAGACTGCTCCAGAAAGGACCTAATTTTGATCATTCTGTGATTGCAGCTTGTGACAGATGCAGGAATCCTTTGGGAGGAAAAAAAAAAATGCATGTATAAAAACATAAGCTGTTTTAGGTTAGACTGTATCTTGAATGTGGGATACACTAGTATTTAATCAGCAGAGAAGTTTAATTGTTCATATTAAGGAAACTACAAAATGGAAAAAACAGCAGTTTCTAATGTACACATAAGCATGCCCTACCCAGAACATGCACATAGCAGGCACATGTGAGCGGAGGAGCATTTCTTTACAGTGGATGTAGAATGCAGAAAAGTAGAATTGGTGACACCCTGGAGAGGCAGAGGAGGAGCAGAAAGCTTGAACAAGCACTGGCAACATGACTGGGAGAAACCCAGGTAGAGGCAGCGCATGGACATGTCTGGGCTGAGCATCGTCTTTGAGAAAGCACATGGAGGAGGTCCTTGCCTTCATCATCACAGTATCCCCTTACCCAAAATCTGCCTGCCAGACAGACCCTGATGTTTGCTAGCCACTTCCATTCAAAAATTTCAAAGAAGCACAGGCACTTCAACTTGTTACCAGAGTGATGTATTGTAGGTACAATGTATAATGCAACTTCTTCTCAGAGTAGACATAACATTACTGCCATATATTATTAGTGATATTTTATGTATAATGCAGCTATATTTAATTAGCTAACTAAAATGTATTTCCTGCCAAGGGGATGGCAAGCAGGAAGGGAAATCACCTTCTTGGAGAAATGCCTTATAGCAGGGTGAATAAAAAAGCAGATAGTACAATCTGAGAGACAGAAATTTAGTACATTAATCCCTAAGACATCCCCTCCCACCCCCCAAAGGAAAAAGAAAAAAAAAAAGCTGTGGTACCTTGTAGCTGAGATTTTAGAATACAAACCAGCAATTTAGCTGTAAAATAAATCTCTTTAAAAGGAAACTGTAATGATATCACATTTTAGAACAGCAAATTCAGATTAATCTAAAAGTTGAGTAAGATAGCACAAAGCCTCCCTTAGTATTACCTTTGGGAGAAATGTTCCTCACCCAAAGGGCTGAAGCCTTGCCTTTAGCACAACATACAGCCATGGCCCACGGAGTCATCCCTGGTACGTCCCTCTCTATCATCCTCTTTATGCCCACCCTCACAGTGGCAACATGAGATCATTAAATAAGGGATGATCTTCTCTCTCTGGAGGCAGGAGGCCAAGTTTGTTGGCCAGCAATCCATGCTGGTCCCTTGACTCATCTTTGTGTGGTTGACAGCAATTTCTATGCCACCATGCTGCCCAAAGCCAAAATCTCCCTCGGCAGCATGCAGAGCCTTTCACTGGCTGCCGAGCTCTTTGCAGTCGCTCTCACTCACTTCTCTCTGGTGGGACACGTGGGCTGACTCGGTTATTGGGTGTGGGAGGAGGATGTGGCAGCGTGAGCCAACCACTCCTGCAGGTCTCTTGTCTCTTGCAGGTGGGAAGATAAAAGGGCTTCTAAATGGGTCTCTGAGCCTTCTTCCATAAAACCAGGGACCCTTCTCTTGCTCAGGGCTCGTCGGGGGGCTGCTGAAAGGGCCCCCCTTGCATGGCCTCTGCTGCTCTTGCCCATGGGGCTGGCACGGGTGCAAGGGTGCGGGACCACGGCTCCTGCAGCCCCAGCTCAGGGCAGGTCTGTGACTCCAAAACCATCCCTGAGCAAATGGCACCGCATGGGGTGCGCATGTGGGGAGTGCCCCAGGTTGGGGACCCCGAATGTGGGGCTGGCAGGCTGGGGCAGAGGGACAGAGCTGTTCCAGTGGCTCACACTGAGTGCTCATCCAGCTGCAAGAAAACTTGTGCTGCTGCCTGTGTTACAGAGAGCGGAGCATGAAGTCTTGTCCCAGGTCTGAGAGAAGAAGCTAAGGAAAGGAAGGAGTGAGCAGAGGGATTTTAGTACAGGCTGGGACTGCCCTTCCAACCCTCCCAGCTGATAGATGGTCATGGCAAGTTACTGTGTAATGACTTGGTCTTAATCATGTGTGCTCCTTTACTGTCTGGGTCTCCAGTGTGCTGCTCTGCCTCTCCCTCACATCCCAATTCTGCTTTATTAATTTTAATGTTGCTTCTCTTCCCCTTTGTGCTCCTCAGGTAGCAACAGAGTTTTAGCTTGTTTTCAGAATCCAGCAATAATATTTCCTGAGACAATTCATTTCTTTAATTTGTTGTTGTTCTGGTGTCCGACACCTCCCGCTCGTGCAGAGCTCTCCCTGGACTTGAGAGTCTCTCTGCAGTACATGCATCTTCAACACAGTTTATTTTAATCAGAGCTCCCGGAATTCTGTAATACTTCAGGCCAATTTCTACAGTAAATCTGAACGCATTCGGCACAAACATGTGCAGCCAGTGATCAGACATAATTGCCAACAGTTTCACACCCACAGATTCCTTGCTTGACTCCACATTCCTGGAGACCCATCTTTCCCGTCACCGTTTTCAGCAGGAATCTCTCAGTTGCTAGGAGATGGAATTTTTTATTCACTTATACATGAAATATTTTTAGTATGAAGTGGAGAATTACCCATAGAGTATTCTGGTTAATATTTTCTGTATTAAAATGGAAGGACCAAAATGCAGTGAGAAGCAAATCTCTAGAGATCTGGAGGCCAGGTTTGATACAGGTACTATCCAGGCATTCGAAATATTACTTGAGCCTGTGTGCTGCATTTAGTTGAAGCTCTGACAATTACAGGCTGTCACAGGAGACTTCTACTTCTACTCCTGACTCCATTGCCAAGTCTCATGCTTCTCATAATATTACCATTGCTGTAAATAAAGTCAAATCATTCTCTGTTTTCTTTACCATTCTAAGGAAAAAGGAAGTGCTTGACTTCTAGCACCTAGCATCAAAATGAACCCAAGCCTCAGAGGAACTCTTGGTTGCATTTGAATCAAATATATTTTCAGTGAATTTCTGGTTATCAATGCATTGAGTTTAAAAAGCAAAATCTCCCGTATTTACTGTCCATTCCCAAATTCTCACTAGAAGTTCATCTAGTACGTGAAGGCTAAAAATACCACATATACCTAAACAACTTAGATCCTCTTAAAATTTTACAGGTGATAATCTATAGTGGACACAGTACTTTAGCATACCATTATACTATGTAGAGTGTTACAGTGCTTTCCATAATGCATTCTTTTCCTTATGCAGTCTAATACTTGTTTTCCTTTTTGCCTGTTATTACATGCTGAAAAGATGTTTACATTAAGCCGTTCATGAATCTTGGTCTTTTTCCTAAGTGATTAGTTGATTGCAGCTCAATAATGTTTGAGTAGTTTAAATTAGTTCTTGCACTTCATGTTTGCAGTGATCTGAGCCTGTATATATACAACTTCTGAATTGTGTCCAATTCTGGGACTCATTAAACATGCATGTGTCACGCAGGCTGCGCTTCCAGGCTCCATTTCCAGTATAAGCGCTTGCTTTCTCTTGCTTGTCTCCTTTTCCAGCTGGGGTTGCACAAGCTGATTGTGAGAAAGAGCAGCAACAGAGGATCATCCCTGGAAGTGCTCTCCTGTTGAAATGAAAGCCCTCTAAGCCTGGGATTCCCAAACCGTGAAGCGCACACAATAGCTCTATTAGAACATTGTATAGAACATTGCTTCCATATGTCCATGTCTTGTAGAGGTTCTTACCTTACCTCTAGGATTTTACCACCAAGCCTCTTTCAGCTCAGGTGAACTTCCTTGTCTTAGGCACTTACCTGATCAGCTGCAGGGCAGTAGGGCTGATGCACAAAGAGGTGGGACTGGATTTGACTTCTGGATGTCAAGGGGATATTAAAGATTGAGGTGCAGGAGAAGTGGTAGGAAGGTGGGGAGATGGGAAATATTTTGAGGTCCTCGGTAAGAGTGGAAGGTTTTGCTATGGGTGAATAGAGGAGAAAATGATTGATGCCTGACTTGCACAGAGCCTATATCTTCTTTTATCAAGTTAACCTGGGGTGATAATAAAATGTTCATAAATAGGTGGTGATAGGATGGAAATCTCGTAGAATAAATGTGGTTTGTGAACAAGGACATATTCAGTGTTATAAAACTTAGTGCCACCTGTGTGGGTTTTACAGCAGCAGAAGGGAATGTCTGGGCTGCAGTTCTGGATTCTTACTTTTTAAAATCTACTTTATTAAAGTACTTTTTGTAGTGCAAAATGCATGAGCAACCCCTGGAGCAAAGACTTCCTTTTAGCAGTGGATTGCCTCCCCTACTTCTTTATATGCTTTCTTTCATCTTTTGAACCATGTATTGCTTTAGCTGGCCCACCCTTCAGCCTGGCTGTGGGTTTGTTCTGGGAAGTGGGAAAATAAACTTTTGAAGCTCAGGTCAAGAGTCCATCTCCTGTTTCTTTAGGCCTTTCAATGAGCCATTCACTTTAAACTAGAGAAAGTAGCTGATTCATCTGGCATGAAGGAGTGGGTTTGCGCGGTGGATCCCAGCATCTGGGAAGAAGGTGGGAATTGAGACGTGCACTTCCCATTGGCCCATCAGCTGGTGTGGTCACCCTCCTCTCTGCTCTGAATCCTCAGATTTCTCTCTCTCTCTCTTTTTTTTTTTTTCAGTCTCCAGCATGTGAGACTTTTTGCATGGCTTCATGGGACCAGGGCACCTCAGAAGACATCCCTGGCTCAGTGCTGAAACTGGAGAGTGGCCTCCCCCGTAGCCCCTCTCCTCAGCCATGAATGAGGCACAGCTGGGCCAAGGGCTGCAGCTCACAGATCAGCCTGAGCAGCTGCACCCAGCGAGTAGGGCTATAAATTGGGGAAAGGGGTCAGCACAGCACCTTGGTTGTGAAGCTGGGGGTATGGTGGTGAGAGGGAGCTGTACAGACAAGAGGACAACTGCTACATGAAAATGAAGCTTATTCAAAAGCTATAGCTCTACACAGACATCCAACCCCTGCTATGCGCTGCTGTGCATCCATATGCCAAGATCCACCAAAACTCAAACAGAAAGAAAATGCAGTATTTGCATAGAGATTTCACCCAGATTCTGCTGCTTTGTAGTAGATGCTAGGGAGAGGTGAAGCGTCTGGACAAACAGTGCCACTGCTGATGCGTTGTATTAAGGGGGCTCATTAACTCCACGGTACTGTTTGTGAAGATGAAGAGTTTTCTTTTCACAGTGCAAGAGTTTTAACTGTGCCTGGGCTAAAGATTACCTCAACCTGCTATAAATTGAGCTGTTTCACTAATTGGTTTCTTGGTTCATTAGCCAAATTGTGTGTATGAGGGAAATGCAAAAGCTCAGAATAATTTCCCCTGCAATTCTTAATTTAAATGGTGAATAATAATTTAATTTTGAGCAAAACATGTTACGTGATTTGCAGTGATGGAGTTAATTTTTTACTTTGCGATGTTTTGCCACCTTTAAAGCTTTCTGGGAAAAAGATCCTCAGCTGTCTCATTCTGGCATGGAGTGACACCAGGTAGGAAAGTATGATCGTTATACTATAATGTAGTTATGTCCGATTTTATACAGAAGCACTTTGTCATAGGCAGTTCCTCATATATTGTTCTAAATAGTGAGAGAACAGATATAAACAGCAAAAATCTTAAAAAGTTAGCTTTACTGCAGTGAATGCTGGCGCTCTATTTCCACTATAGCTATTTAAGTAACAAAAATATGATGTGTTCCTGGTTTATTCTTTCCAATGCAGTGTACTCAGCTAAAAATCAAAGATTAACTCTGAGCACCTAAAGTGAACAAATTCTACTAATTCATCAAAGCAAGCACTACAGAATTCAATCTGTTTTATGAATTTTCTACCATTGATTGTTATGGCATGATTGGGGCATGGGAGGTCATTTGTGAGCGCTGAATTGCTAGTTGTGTGACGGCAAAAAAAAAAAAAGGCTGAAAGGTTAAATTAAAGAAGCTGCTAGAAGCTATTTTTGTAAGATGAATGTATATTATCTAGATTAATGACAGTAAACCTCCAATTAGCTGAATGTTGATGCAGAATTACAGCTTTATAAGGTAAGTATATGTTTTCTCAAGCCAAAGGGCTGGGTAAGAAAATATTTAGCTTGCAAACTGTAATAGGGTTATAGGTAGATGAACATTTTCTGTGAATCAGGGCATGGTGACCTCACTGCTATTGCTGTCAAATTGTTACAATAAATCCATCTTTGCTTCCAAACAGCCATACAGACAGTGCACCTTGTTCTCCAGAGTATCCTCCCACAACATGGGCGGGGAGAAACCTTGAATGTCCTTTGTCTTTCAACAAGCAGCTTCACTTTTGTTTTAGAACAGGTTTATTCTTCAGCTCAGTGTATACTGTTTTGGCACAAATAAGTTTAAAATGGGACCTCTAAACTTGTTTCTGCTTAATTTATTGAATGCCTCTGAAAATGCATGTCAAAGAGAACAGTGGTTATGAACTTCCCTTGTGTCTTGCATTTTATATAGACTAAAATAATTGAATTATGGAGTTATTGGGATATTACTCCTTGAAGATGGTAGAATTTTCTTGCAGATTGTTTATGTGAAGGGTGGGTTAGTCTCTTAGATGCATCCTCTTGCAGTAAAACACTGCATTTGCTGGCATTCATGAATACTTGCAGTTTACCATTTGGCTGTGTATAGGAGTTTAAAGTCATTATGACCTTGATTATTATCAAGGAAAAGATCTAGCCTGAAAACAAACAAACAAGCAAAACACTTCAGCATTTTCTCTTACACTCTTCTCTTTCTCCTGTGCTAGAACATATAAGCCAACCCCTCAGCCCCTTGAATATTTCTAAATGGTGCCCACAGCCTCTCTTGTAGAGGCACAGTGATGGGAACATACCAGCAACACTAAGTCAGAGCAAAGTTCCGGTTACATCATGATTCTGATTCTGGCCAAAAAACTGAGGGCAGAGAATACTGAATTGCTCCTGGCACGCCTTCCTGGCTTCCTTGGACAGGGGGTGGGGACCTTCCTGAGCTTGGAGCAGCCTCTCTGTGATCTTGGTTAATGCCAAGGCTGGACTTACCCTCCGTAAACTTGCCTAATTGCTTTTGGAATTTGTGTTCTATGATGGTTTGTGGCACTTAGGTTCACAATTTAATTGTAGTGTGTGGAAAAAATACAGAATGCATGTTAAATAATCTACCCAGTAGTTTCAGCCCCCTGTACCTCTTCTCAAGCATCTTTTGAAAGCTGTTTGTGATTTTTTTTTTTTTTTTGGTCTCTATTATATCACTCCTTTTCTGACTTTTGCTGACAAGTCCCAACTTACTTAGTCTCTTCATATTTTGCAGCAATGGTCCCCTTTCTGGGCCATTCTGGGACAATATTGTTCTTACTATACTTCCGCTATGTTAGCATGGAAATTGAATTTAAGGAGATGTTGAGGTACAGCTCTGTGCATTTTGCTTACTTACCTAGTTTACTGTATATTTTCATTGGTTCTTGGCTCTGCTTATTTGTCAGCCTGGTCTTCTGCCATTTCTATATAATTCATACTGTGATGTTTTTTTTTTTTTTTTTTGCGTAGTGTCCATTGATTTATCTTAATCTTATCGTATTTCTGAGATGCCTGTGATATCAATATCCCCCTTTTTAAAAATAAACAGATATTCTGCATTAGTCAGCACTTCTATGCTTGTTAGAACTCGCAGGGTATTGCTTTGGTTGCTATTTTTATGCTCCATATATAAATACAGTCTTACTTGTGTTGACTGTTCTTTGCAAAATTATATTTTTTGACCTGAGACTCTCCTTATCCTCTCTGTCCAAGGATATAGAGGCTTTTATATCCATCAACTTTACTGCAGTTTTCAGTTGGAGGAGGATGGAAGGCGGGGAACAGAAAACTCTCTCACTTTTAGATGCATTAAGTGTGCTGTTCTATTCTGGTGTAGATGGAGTCAGGCTTTCCTTGTCGGCCTCCTTGGTCCCTGAAGTTTTCCCAGTAAAGCTTTCATCTTTCTTCCTCTCCGTTGCATTTCCCTGTACAGGGACTGCTCTGTTGGGGTGGGACTATTTTTTTTATTTTTTATTTTTTTTTAATGAGGGCCTTTTTCCCTTCTGTACACCTCTGTCTTCGTCAGTTTCTCTGACTATCTGAGGAGAGATCGCTCTCCTTCTGAAGGCTGTGAGTTGTATTTCCAACACACGTAATCAAAGACAAATAGCTGTATATGTTGGTTGACCTAGATCAGTGGCTGGACACCAGTCTGCCTTTTTCTTAATTCACTTTTTCCTTGCTTTGATCCACACTGATGTTTATTTTACATTTATAGCAATCTCCAAGACATTTAGCAAAGGCTTTGTATATAAGTTAAATTCCAAAATCCATAGCTTCTCCTCATAACATGTTTTTGAACTGAAATCCTCTTGAAAGGTCACTTAAAGGCTTGAAATACTTGAGCATTTAGATTGTTGTTGATTTTTCTAATGGTGATTGATTAGCCATCAATCTCTTCTACCAGAAACAGAATAAGTGATTGTATTTTCTTTTCTCGTAAAGCCCACTGAACTTCTCTAACACAGCTGCTGGTGCAACTGCAGTATATGCAGATGGGTACCCATGGAAATTACACATGGGTCAGACTAACTAGTTTAGAAATTGTGGTGCAGAGGAGAAATCACTTCATATGTGTGCACTGTAGTTATAAGAAAATGCTAATCCATTTCTAATCGTTTATGATGACTATTTCATTTTCACAGGAGATGCGTATGGCAATGTTTAAGTTAACAATAGTTCTATACATCCCCATTGTGATCCTATGGTGACTTCTTTTTTGTTGGTAGCTGGTTTGTGTGGAGCTCTTAAGTGAATGGTCTTGCTTATCATACTAATTACATGTTTTTAGTTCTTGTACAGTTAACTGTGGATGTGTTTTATGGGATAATTAATTTATAGCTTAAGTGTTGGTTTGATATCCTTTCACCAAGTCTGGCTGAAATAAGGACTGTTGAGTTCACAGTTCTACAGGCAATCCCAAATACTGCATAATTTTTGCAGGCGTTTTATGGCAGATTAAAACACTGAGTTGACTTAGGAATGGTTGAAGATGATTCCTTTATAAAATAAATAAAAATACAGCTCTCTCCCCCATCATATCTGAGAAGATCAAATTGCTTCCAAGACTCCTCTGGAATGTTAAAAGAGAGACAAAAAGCTACCAAGTAGCTAAAAACTTCAGTATTTTTCTTATTTCAGCATTGAGCTGTCTATGTGTGAGTTTGCAGTTTTAATTAGTCTCCTTTAAGCAGCATGATGTATTGTGTACATTTTCATGTGTCATCTCGGTACTGTTTTCTCTTTGAAATCAGTATGTCTCTCCTGCTCCACTTTCAGTTTGTCCTTAAACTACTTTTCCATTTAGCTTCCTGGCTTTAATGATCCAGCTCTGCATTGACAAGAATGCAGAGTTTTGAGTTATGGTAGAAAAATGTTAATATTGTATGATGATATTTTTTTCTTGGGGGAAGATAGTTCATGTAAATAAAGTAATCATTGCTGAGAAGTTAACTTCAGTTTTTTGGTTTCTCCAATACAAAGTGCCAAGTCTTTTCATGAAAATGGAAGATCAGAAGCACTTTTGGGAACTCAGTAGCAAAAATATAATAGCTCTGTGTATCCCTTTGTGAAAAGCTGCAAGTCTGTTTTTTGTAGTGAGTGATTTTAAAGAAAAAGCAAATTATGTATCATTTCTGGAAGAGAATTAGCTTTATCTAAGGTAATCAGCGTTTATTAGAACTTCTGCATTTGGAGAAACAGGTTTAAAAAAAACATACTATCTTGAACTTTTTGGTGTTCACCACAACTAAATAAAACCTTATCCTTTGAAGAATATTTAATAGTTCTTTTTATGTTCTTATTAAATGTTCTTCATTTCTGTGTAGTTTTATATCTTCTTCTACTTGGCAGCTGCACAGCAGCTGTTTACTCACTGTCTTTTGATTAATTCTCTTACTATTCTGGAGTGTAATATACCTAGTTTGTTTAGAGAAAGGGAATATGTTTCATATATAAAGCCCGTTTTACTGCAGTTACTTCATCTTTGCAGATTTAATTAGGTCTCAGTCCCTTCCAAATCATGCAAGACAAAGGTCCTGTCTAACTTGTCCCTGAGGCATCATTACAAAATGTCCCCAGATGGAGTCTAGTTTCTAACTGATGACTTTACCATATAGGGACTATTTCTAATCTTACACATTGATGGGACTGTATTTTGTCTCTGAGCCACCAAAACTGTTAACTGCCAAATTATCCTCCATTGTAATATGTGGGTTATTTCTCCATAAAATGGACTGACTTCACAAATGACAATCCCTTCCTGCCAAGCTCTTGCATTTTAAACCATAATTATTTCTGGCACACGGTGCCGTCCGATGAGCCCTTGCTAATCCGTGTTATTATCTTGGATAAGCTGCTAGTGCCTGGCTGATTTAAGATGGGAAGGGCGAGCAGAGTGAAGCAGGGGAGCCCAAGTCCCCGGGCCCGGGCGCTGCCCTGCCGTGCAGCCGGCTGGCGGCAGCTTGCACAGCCCGGCCGCGAACCACCTGGTTTTTGTTTTTATGAGCAATAACCTCCATCAGGTCTTTAAAAGAAATGACTCAACACTTTCACCTTCTGAAAGGGAAAAGCTGTATTTTGAAGTCTATAATGCATGAAGGTGTCGGAAGCCTAATCTAGTATAAACTGCCTTCAGTCAGCCCTCTTAAGCACCCGGGAAGAGAAATGAATATCTAAAAAGCACCAAATAACTACAGTTGCACTCAGATTTCATGGCTGTATGTGATAGGAGTCAGTGACATAAAGCTGTTTATTTCTTCGCAGAAAGCAGTGTCTGTTATCAGAGCTTGCCGTAGACAAAGGTATTGGAAACTCCTCATTCAAGGCGACCTGCTCTATTACGGCATCACTTCACACATCTGGGCTTTCTTCCCTGTTTCTCTCTCCGTTATTTTTGACCCAGCCCATGGAGCTACCTATGGGGTTGGCTCCTCAGAGGACTTCATTTCCAGCAAACTGAGCATGAAGTTATAATAATTTTGGTTTAGAATATTCCAAATCTTAATCCAGTAACCACTAACTAGAAGCTGTGGTAGAAAAGCAGGGGCTTTGAAAGAATACATTTTGGAGATGTTGGACCTGTGTCTGGGTTGGTTTTGGGGAAGACAATAGCACCTTATTGATTTAGCTTTACTTTTTAAAAACAACAGAGAAGTAAACTGGCAGTGCTGCCTGAAGCAGGGGGGACCTTGCAAAACCTGGCATTATCCTGGTGCGGTCACTAGGGCTACAGCACCCAGAAACATTAACTGATACCCAAGGTACAGAGACATTGGGTGCTCAGTTTTATTTTCTGTTATTGAAGCAAGTACCAAAAAGGCAAAACACCACCACCCAATTGTGGATTAATAAACTTTCCTTAAATGTCGAATGAAGTAGATAAATCTGCATTTATGTACCTGCCAGCAGTAACATGCTGGCCAGAGTGTTAATCCCGATATTACTGTAACTAATGCAGTAATATGTTTAGAGTAATAAAACAGTACTAAATCAATGTGATGTAGACTAGACTGACCTTCCAAAATAATGCTTTCAGTCTAGAGTATGAGCAACAACTTTGCCCTTTTATTTTAAGTAACTTAAATCACCTGCTGAAATTTGTTTGTTTACATGATAGATCACTTTTACCCCATTAATCATCCAAATAGTGTATTTATTCATTTATTAATGTATCTTTTTTTTCTTTCTTTAAAAGAAGGGCAATATCCTGAAAGCTTGTGATTTGATTTGTTTAAGGGGGCCAAGATGTTTTAACCCAAAGGAGCATAAGTTCAAGCATGCCGTTGTCTGCTACTCCAGGTATCTCTGCAGTGTGTCCATGTGTAACATCATTATGCGCTGTAGGATTGCGATTAACAGAATGTATTAAGCAGTGTTTAAAACAGTAGTCCTGAATTTGCTTTTTCTTTCTTGCCATTATTTGAACTTAGTGTTTTGAGCAATTAAAGCAGCACATGAATCTTGCACTGATCCTCTGAAGTTGGCTTCAATTGGTAGGATTTCAATTTACAGTAAATACTTCAGTTGTAAAAATTGGTCTTTTACTCCCAATTCTCCTGAATAATGCAGTACTCTGTAGAATCAATACCTGTGTATACACATCTGCTTATCATTCTCACTAACCAAATTGCGTGAATGTATCATGGCAAACAAAACACAAGATCTCTAAGCTCCAGCAGGAGAACAGATGTCCATGGTTTAAAACAAAATGTTACTGGCTTGGGATCCTGTTTGCATCCTCATTGTGGGGCAGCAGTCAGGGTGCTCTCAGCACACGTTTGTGTGTGCCCCAGTGAAGGCCAAGCTGTTCTCCATTTTTCCTCAGGGCTAAAAAGTCACCAAGATAACTTTTTGGAATAGAAATGAAAAAATGTCCAATGCAAACAACTGAGTAATAGCTTAAGCCATCCCCCTGACCTAGAAAACCACTGAAAGGTAGCAGAAGTAACATCGAGTAATCCAATAAAGACATCTACCTGAACCTGTTGGCCCAGAAGTTAAGATAAAAAGATGATGCAGTTGTGCTGTGTGAAAGGAGAAGTGAAATCTTGATTTCTGGAAGGAGGGACAGCATTGTCTGCTTAAAACGGAAGTATTTCACTGGACTCACAGCTACATATGGTGGTTTTGTAGTGTCTGGGTACAGCAAGTAGAGGAATGGGAGATGTGCTTTCGGAAGGATTCAGAAACCAGGTAGAACTAGGTGTTGGGTTTTGCAGATACACATATTAACTGAGTTGGTTAATGTGACTGGCAGTGAGTAACCCACTGGCAGAATGAATGTGCAAGTCTGTCGCGAGAAGGTCACGTTAATCACTGCAACCTTTTCCGTAAACATACAGGTTGTTTTGAAGGACTTCTTCTTTGGCGCTTTTGCTAGGGTTAGAGAGGGCAACGAGGAGGAGAGTCGTGCTGCATCATGAGAGAGTTAAGCTGGGATCCAGCCCAGAACAGAGCGTGGACACCCTGAAATACAGTTTGCATGAGGACCTTGGCAATGCAGATGGGCTGTGGAGTCTTATGTCTAACCCAAATTTCCAGCTGAAACTTTCCTAATAGAAGATTCCACCCAAATCTCTCCTTTGCCAAGGCCTACAGGCTTGCACTGGCTCTCCGCATGAGGATGAATCTCCCCCAGTGCACAAACATCTTTGTGCTTGGCTTTAGGTAGATCACCACCTGGTATACGAGAGCCATCCTACCTGAGCATCGGACTGAGCAGCAGGTGCATCCTGCACAGGGTGGTGAGCTCTTAGCATGCTCCTTGCTAAGCTTGAAAACGCTCTTTAATGTCCTGTAGGTCATTCTGCAGCTTCTAGTGGGAGAATTTAATGGTAGTTAATGTTGGTGATGACCGAGAGCTTTTTGAAAGCACATTCAGCAAAGACTGTCTCCTCTAAGTAGTGGATATGAAGAGACCCGAGGGATCAGTTCTCATTGCAGAGCACCCAGCAGAAATACTGAAATTGAGAGGGACCAGAATTTGGCTGGGGAGCTGTGATGGATGCAAAGTGCTGCTAAATTACTTAATGGCTTATGCACTGGCTCTGCATCAGAGATTGTTGCTGAACAGAAAAACTGTAGGACAAACAAAGTGGTGGTGGTAATTATCCATAACAACTTAATTTTGTCTTCGATAGATAGTTACTTCAGCATTTTGTTATACCAACTTAAGCTGTTCAGTTATTACTTCACACCACATTGTTCCAAGTATTCTGTAGTAAAATCCGGGTTTCCAATGACATGTCTATCGTAGTAAGCAAATTAGGAAGATGACTACTCTGGTTATGATTTGCTATGTGACTTTAAACAGGACAGATGTTGTACGTGATCATGTCTAAGGTACAGCAGTACTGAGGTCAAGCAGTTACAGCATAATTAGGTCAGCCTTCAGCACTTAACTTTCCTCTATGGTTTTGAAAAGCCTCTCAGTTTTCATAATCTTCACATGAGGTTTCTGTATTTTTTTAGTGAAAGAAAACAAAAAGATGAAATTGAAAATACAAGCTATCAAGAAAGAGGTGGTTTTGTGAGCAGCAGAGCTGATGAAGCCCATGACAGTAACCTGAGTCTCACCTTGGTGCTGCTCTCTCCTCTCCGCATCTCCTCACCCATCCCATTTTATCTGTCCCCAATGCCTCCTAGCAGCTCCTGGACAAAGAGCTGTGACCCCTGTGGCACTGTGGATGTCGTGGCTGGCTGACTGGTGTGTTTGCCAGTCAGCTGTGGGTCAAACAGAGGAAACCTGGTGAACTTCCCTCAGTGGCAGCCTCTTTTCTACAAAATCATTTTATTTATTTATTTATTACAGTAAGCGTGTTGGAGATCAGCTATTGACCCTTCTGTTGCATTGGTTGAAACAGCCCATGGTGCTCCAAAGGCCCAGGTCAGACAGAGAGAAGGACTGAACATAAATCAAGTTCCTTCTGGAAGTCAGGCTAAAAATCAGATCCAAGTAGAGAGCACAGTACAAAAGGGTTTTGTTTGTTTGTTTTGTTGTTTTTGCTTTGTTATGTTTTTGTTTTTAATTGACTCACCTGTAGTAAATAATTAGGAAAAAAAATCAGGACTTCTAAAACACAAGGACAGCTTTTCTGCAAGCATAATTGTGTCTTGCTGTCCAGGTATATACGTGGATATAGGCATGTGAATGACTGTTCATAGGAGTAGCTCCTGGGGAACAACTACACTAAATATAACTACTCACATTTTGAAATATTTTCCAGATTGGTCTTGTATCACGAGGTGTTGGGGAGTGCATGTGTGTCTTATGAATGCAACACTGCAAAACAGGGAAGTCTTGTAGCAAATAAAGGAAAATGCATTTTCTTACCCATCTGTTGCAGCTCTGATGGAATAATTTGGGATCGGAGCTTTTAGTTGTGCACAAGAAATGGCATATACAAAAAATCAGGTGTTTTGGGTTGTTGCTAGGCAGCTTTATTGCTTCTCAGAAAAGCAGCCGTGGCTGCCGGGTCCAGCCAGGCTGCTCGGGCAGTGGGACCAGTGGGTGCTGGTGACTCCCAGCCCCACTTGCTCTCATTCAAGCGATGTCTGCTGCCAAAATAAGAGCCTGAAAACTCTTAATGTCATTCCTTGCTAACTGGTATTTAAAAGATGCTAAAAGGCAAGGTTCTGAGGGCTTTTACATTTAATCATCAATTCTGAGCTTTTCTGCACCCTCCATTTCTAACTTGAAAGCCTGAGTGATTAAAAAAAAAAAGCAATTACCAGTTATCTGTGATGTTGAACTGTTGAACCTAGTGATAAAAACAAAATCCGCTATGCCCTGTTTTATGCTTCTATTACTATGTTTTTATTTTAATCTCTAGAATGATCTGTGTTTCTAAACCTGTTGTAGTGGAGCTCGAAAAGGCTGATTTTCAAGATCAAAGCATGGCCGTGTGGTAAAAACACACTATAACTAGAGATTTGGTTTAACTTTTCTTCAAAAGGCGAGTGTAGGTATTATCTCAACAACTGGAAAATTTTATGTGGTAGAATAATTACTAAATTCAGCTGTGTAAAGGGTGGTTACATTTAGAGTTGAGGCAAGTCAATGGTGACTGAAATCAGTGGCAGCTGTGTAGTCTTCTTAAATTATGTAAAATAAAATTATTTGCTTTGTCATTGAGCTAGAGACTTGGAACTCTAAGTATGTACTTATTTAAATCCTGGCTATTGTATTTTTACCCTGTGAACACTGAATTTTTCTTTTGGTTCTAGCCTACTGCGTCCACTGTTATCAAGCAGTTTCTGATGTCTGTAATCACAGCAGTTAATGTGAACAACTTTTCAGCAATAAATAATATCGCAAGTATTATACAAAACTGAATGCTTCTATTATACAAAAGTAACATGAAAAGTCTATATTAAATCTGGCATGACTGGTGCTGCACTGAGTTTTGTTCCATTGTACAGATTGTTTAGTGTCAAATTTGGCTTATGTGAACATCCTTTTTTTTCTTTTTTCTTTTGGAAACAAAATTGGACTAATATAGCTGTGTTTTGGAATCGCTACTCTTGATGTCTTGACAAAAGCATCTGTATCCACAGCATCTACCACTTTCTGGAGCCACCACTGTATTAAAAGTATTAACAGGAAAAAAAATTAATAAAGCAAAATCTCCACAGCAGGATATATATTAAGTCACAAAATGCATGCATAGCAGAAGTGCACAGGTTTTCTCTTGTCCTCTTTAGAATTTCTTGTCTTAAAGTTATGCTCTTACAAGAGCAGATGAAATGTAAGAAATATTGAATTATCTCTAGCTCCTATTATGCATAAGCAGCTTTAGGCAAATGCACACATTTTGCAATTGCTACCAGTTCTGAGTAACACTGGTGGAATTTTTATTTACAAAACTCATTTGTACCATCAAATTGTATATGTTATGACCTTTACATGAATACACGTAGTAATGCTAAAATAACACTTCATAGATATACTTTTTGGTTGCAGCACTGCTTTTCCTTTTTTTGCTTATGCATAGTATTTGTCATATTCACAGTCACTGAAGAATTTTTTGGGCTATCTTAAACATTCTTATGCTTTCAAAAATGTACGTGGTCACAAAATGTGGACACATTAGTAAAATGCTGTGAACAGGACTTTGAGAGTCGACTACATATAAAGATCTCAGACGAGCTCCAGCAGGGAGCTCCAGTGCTAGACCATGTTGTTTAGACTAAAGAAATGAAATCTACGTCAGTTTAAATCTTTGTGTACTTCCATTTGAGTCTTTGGCCTGAGTTATGTCCACACAGCTGGGCTTCGGCAGGTTTGGTGAGTTAGTTGCTGCTTCCAGAAACTGAGATTTGTTAGCATAAGCTTACGCTGCCTAGTGAAACCTAGGAATGTGTTCCTCCCCATACCACTAAAAATTAAACAAAACAAAACAAACAAAACCAAAAAAACAACCAAAAAAAACCAAACCCCAAACAAATACAAAACAAAAACTTGTTGGAGGAGGAGAAAGGGAAAAAGGAGAAAGTGAAGAATGTGCTTAGTTAAATCTGTGTGTATGTGTTGGATATGCTGGGGGAGATTCCCCACTTTATTAAGTGAAGATAAAGAGTAATAGCAATGTAAAATGGAAACACTATTTTTCTCTTATGCATAGGTTTCAAGATATAATTCCTGTGCTTTTTCTAGCCCCCTGATGAGCACCTTGCTTCTAATGGCATGGATAATGAGAGATTTACTACTTCTGGCTTTTTGATAGCAGACCAGAACTCATTTGTCCGTTCCATGGCAGATCCTGTAATCATCTCTGCAGGCAGTCAGCTACAGCTTCAAGGTGTGCAAGCAGGGAAAGATAATTCAGTTAACAAATCTCATGATGCTACTTGTAATAGAAGAATATCCATCCTGACATCTTAAAAAAATATTTTTCTATTTTGTTTACATAATGAATCCCGTTCAGACTGAAATGATTTCAGGCTGTGTTGCTTAGTCTGATTTGAAAATCTTCCCAGCAAAGCTGCCTTAAAATACTGTTATCTTTGTACAACTGTGTTCAAGCTCTTTCTTTTGTGGCAAGGTACTTGTTTTTATTGTGTTCGGCTTTTTTCACTGCAAGAAAGATTTCAAGAAAAGAGGTGGCAGCTGCTTTCTCTCCCTTTAAATCTATGTTGCATTTGACCCCCATTGTAAGTAGGTGCCTGGTACTTGTAACTAGAGGTGCAGCAAAAATACTGTAACAGGACTGATGTACTCTCCCTCTGCCATCCTCTCTTGATGGGTAAGTACGGTGTGGTTTCTAGCTGTGTTCGAGCTATCAGAATGACAACGTGTGCTCCTTAAGTATCTTAACTTAGGAAAAATATTGCTGTCTATTCTAACATGAAAGTGGCTGAATGTCAAATCCAGTGGAGATGAAAATTGGGTGTATTTTTATAAGAACATAAGAAAGTAAAATCCATGTGTGTCTGTGGGGTCACCTTCCTTCCTGTGCATGCCCGTGCCCCATCTTCACTGGGGTGCTGTCTTCAGACCGTCATCAACGTGACGCTGCACCTCTTCCTTGGACTTCAGATCACTTCTGAAGGCTTAGGATAACATCCCTGAAGGATGGCAAGACTGTGCCTGTGCCAGGGCCTTCTGGAGATGCATCACTCTCTCCACTAACAAGCAAACCCAACATCCTCCAGTAGATTCCCTATAAATAAATTTAGTATCAGCAGGGACTTGAGTACAATGAGGGATTTTCAGTACTTGTCTATCTCTACTTTTAGTAGTGTGCATGTGAACTTTATCTTGGTTGTTCAGATTTATTTTAGAGTTGACAATGCTTTTTGCAATTTTATGATACTATTTCTTTATGACACATGAAGAAGACCAGGAGATGTGGATTTGGTTCTGGTGTTTATTCTGACTTGGCTTTCATCTTAGGCATATCTGTGATGTCCGGATGGTTTTTCTGGATGACTCACTTCAGATTTCAAAAAGTGAATTATGATCTCTTCTAGCCCTTACGGAGAGGGAGAATAGTGAATCTTTAATGATGACACTCTTTTCCTCAAGGCTTCCTCAGGTATTTGTATTAAGTAAGTCACAGGAAAATTTAAACAAATACGGTGTTTTAAACAGAATGAAGTATAAATGAATTCCTTGAAATTGGTTTTAACAATACGGTTTATCTGCAGGTAAACTAAAATATGAATAAAGCGTACAAGACAAAAAGGTTTAAAAAACATTTTAAGTTATGCCAAAGGCATTGTATTAACTCAGTGACTGCTCTTGTGCCTGACCCTACAGCCAAGCCATCCATGTCCTTTAGCTCCCAAGTCTTGAGGGGGAAATTTGTATGTCTTTGAGTAACTGATGGCACTGGTCTGGGGACAGAGGTGACCTCAGCAGCCATGGACCTGGGAGAGAGCCCGGTTCTCCCTTGGAGGTCTTTTAGATGAGGGGCTAAGGATCAGCAAAAAAGAACTTTTTTAGTGAAATGGAGAAGTTTTCCCCTTCTCATACCAGTGTGTATGTTCTGCAATGCTGTTTTATAGTATTCTGAGGGAAGTGCTGGAGGTTCCAGGAGTTCATTTTGAGGTGATGCTGGTGGCTCAGAGGGAATGTCAGAAGTGGTCAGCAAGGGGCTTTGAGCAGAGCAGAAGACATCAGAAGTGCTCACGCATTTGAAGTTGGTCAGCATATGAATAGTAAATGAATGAAACATGCAACTTTCATGACAAAAACTGGAGAGGAGGCCAGGGCCAGTGCTCTAAAGTCGTTCCAGCTCTGCCTGGTGTCACTCTGGCTGTCACCAGGGGCCACCCCAGCACAGCAGCCTGCATGCTTCCAGCAAAGACCTGAAACACCGCTAAAATAGTGCTATCCATAGCTTGTTTTCATGTGAGTCTCAAGTTTTGTACAAAACCTTAGTTGGCTACAAACCAGACTGTCCTGTGCATGCCAAATGCTCACAGTGCACTATTTTTCACCAGCACCCTCACCTCTGCGATTTATCTGTGCTTCAGCAAGCTGAGTTCTGAGTACATCTTTTCTGAATCATTATCTGAGCTGGCTGCCAGTTGGCCCGAGGCAGACATACAGGCACTCGAGACAGGGAGAATCGGTTCCAGCTGCACTCCGTAATTAGGAAAACCCTGGTCTGTAGCCGGATGTCCAGATGCCTTGCCAAGGAGCATATCATTTGGTTCAACAAACAGTATTTGGGGGAGGAATACAAAGAGTGAAGATGCAATAGGACAGAGTTCGTATGCCAGCAACTATTCCTCCATTCCTCATTACATCTCTGGTTCTTAAGCTGGTAAGGTGGTCATAGTGGGAAGGGAAGGTCTGGGAAGGTCAAGCAAATCCTCAGGATTCCAGCACAGTTAGAAATAAGTTTCTCATACTCCCCACAGAGATGGAAAGTACTTGAAATGCCATTTCTTTCATGCTTTCACACCAATGAAAGACTGAACTTTGCATTTCATTGTGTAGCAAGAGTTACAGTGCAATGTGTTTTGTCAGCAATAAGAATTTGCATGAAAACTCTGCGTGGGACATGTCTCAGCTAAACCCTTGTGCTCTCTGAAAAGTCTTCATTATAAACATAGATTCAAGCTCTGTTTTAAGGGTTTTTGCTTGTTCCAATGACGTTAATTAGCAAATGTGCAGCTTCCAGGAATATATTTAATAATGAGAAAATTACCAGAGCTTTTCCTACCACTATCATTTAAAGTATTTCAGCAATCAGATTACAAGACTCACCAAAAGTTTGAGTATTTTGCAACAAAAGGATTCCCATAGTAATATAAGAATGTCATTGCACAGGATAGGGTACAAAATGCAATACAAAACTCCCCTCTGGATGATTTAGCAAAGAAAATACATATTTCCATCTCTTTTTCCCACCTTGCTTCTTCCTATATCTCTTGCTCCAGAAACAGCTACTTTTTAAAGTTAAACAAGTGAGAATTAACTAGTCTATTTCAAAAAGTCTGTGTGAGACTGGAAGATCTTACCTACAGATTATCGCTCATCACAGGAGGTTATTTTGTTAAGAATAATTTACAGTTTCTACACAATTTACCCTGTGGACTTTGACAACATGTTCTTGTCTGACCCTTTAGTATTCAGTAATTCCTCTTGTGCTGAAAATACATTTGAATGAAATTCATGAAAACCATCTGGCAAAACACGTCTTTCTGGGTCTGATTTATCTCAAGCCAGCCTTTTGGATTTCTTTGCATGCTTCTTGACATTCACAAGTTGATGTTCTCCTGTTGTAGCTTTGCAGCTTAATCTGAGATGACTGTGGTTTTCGTACTGTAAACTATTTGAGGAAAATGTTGATAGCAAAGTTGTTTTTTTAATTACATCCGCTTTGTTTGTGAAACCTCTGGATTTCTTGAGGTCTTGCCTTAACTCAATCCAACAATTTCTTCTTTATCCTTCTCTGCAAGTTATTTCCTATTTAGTTGTTTAAAAAAGTAAATAAGACAGCATACATAGCAAGTTTTCATCATGAAAGTATTCACATGTAATTCACCAGGGTACTGATACACTCACAATTACCTTTCCATAGAGCCCACCCAGCAGTTCCTGCTCTGCTGCTTGTGGACATGGATGGATTTTGTCATTCTCTGAAAGAGCATCACCTCCTCTTCACAAGGAATCACAAAGAGGAGTGGGCTCCAAGGGCATCTCACCCATGTTTTGTGCCAGCAGTTACCATGATCCAGTGTTAGATCAGGCTCACTGCATTTTCACCGATTTCAACTGTGCATTATTTCTTTACCAAAAAATGTACAGTGGGCCCTCCACTCCAGCTATGTTCTGGATTCTTTTTTTCCCCGTACTGTGGCTAATGAGTCCAGCTGTTTTCTCTGTTGCTTAGGACTTTCTGTTGCTCAATGACAAGAGCAAATCTCTTTTTTTTTTCATACCAGCTATGCATACACACAATGGCATTGGTGTCTCAGAGGTGTACCAGCAAAGTATTAAAGTATACTTTATTAAAGAAAAAAGTTAATCAACCTGTTAGTGTTTTGTAATTGCTGTCTCATGGTGGGACTCAAGGAGAACTGCTGTTGAGGGATAGACCTTGTACCTTCCCCCTCTTTCCCTTCTACTCTTTAGCTGTACCCAAAGTGATGCATGAAGCCTGCTATGGTGGGTGCTCTTTAATGGGCACTTTTTAAAAGGGGAACTGATTTATATTTCTTTGTTAATATATAGTTGCATGTAAACTGAAATTCTGCTTACTAAAAAATTATCAACTTTTGTGGCAGACAGCCTAAGTTAAAGAATAATAAGAAAAAAGGTCTTACCAGTGGCGTGACTTGTTGATATAAAGGAACAGCCAGAAACGTCAAGAGATTTCAGTCCCAATAGGGAATTTACCAAATAGAAAGTAACGTGATTATTGGCATAACTACTAACAGCAAACGTAATGCATCATTGCAATGTCCCAGACTCCATATTGAAGTCAAGCAATTAGTCCTTTTTAAAAGCTGTAGCAGAGCTAGCCCTCTCAGGAAACAAAAGCTGATCACAAAGTTAGAGGTTGATGTAATGATGTAATAGGTATCACTGAACTGGAAATGTCATGATGTAATAGTACTTGTGAATATGTTTTAAAATTACTATAGTTCTTTAAATGTGAAGACGACTTAGTCCAAATGAAATGAATCTCATAGCATCCAGTCCATTAATGTGCTCATTTGTGCTCTCAAGTTCTGCAGACCATGCAAAAGTGAAATTTGTTGAAGCCCATATGTCCCATCTCCCCTGATTACTCCACACACATGTCTAAAGCCAGGTAAACGAGTAGCAGAGAGATTCAAGCTGTAATCAGCCCTGGACAGATTGTGAGACTGTCCCCAAACGCGTATTTGCAATAGGATCCCAGTGGTGTTTCGATCCCTTCTCCTTGGAAAGGGGAGAAATGCAATCCCTCCCGTAACCAGCTCCCAGGGCAGTCGGATCACTTACCAGAGCTCTTTTCCTCCTGCCTGCACTCTGTTTGAAACCACACTTTATCACTCATCTCCTCCAGGATGCTGACAATAACGTTTCTTTCCCTGCATTTGTTTCCCAGGAGCAGCACAAAAACAGTGGGGCTGTAACAGGACAAGCACAGGCCTCCAGCAGGAGAGTGCTGTGGAGAGAAAATCAAGCTCTACGGAGGTATGATAAATAACTAATGGGTAGATAACAGTCAGCAGAATGCATTCAGGTTTAAAAACAGTCACTGATGGCTGAGCAGAGTGTTTGGACTTGCTTTCGTTTAGCTGGGCTCAGCTTAGGCAGCCAAAAAGCCAAATAAGATGACAGCTAAGTGGCTGTGATTCTATGTGCTCTTGGTGAGGTAAAAAGATACATGTTTTGTTGGGGGGAAAAAAGTTGTTAAAGACCTCCCAGGAGACTAAATCAAGTGGTATCCCAAGTATCAGTACACTCTGTCTCAGATGTTCTCTAGATAAAGCCTGGGGTTTTCAGTTCACCGTGATTACTCAGTGTAAGTGCATATTTTTTTCACAAGATGCAGTGAGGCTTGAAAACTCCCTCTGAGCATAGGATCAGCTGGTCAAGCCTTAAAGTTTCATTTCTTTGCCAAAGGTTGGGAGGAAGGAATAGTACGTATGCTCAAGCAGAATAAGAAAAAGTGAATTATCTAAAATTTGAATTTGAAGCTTATAGAGAACATTTTTGACATGCCTTTGGACTCTTGCAAGAAGTTTCCATCTGTACAGCCTTTAACAAAAGAAAAACATGTCAAATCAACTACTTGCAGCAAGAGATGCAACCACAAAATAAAGTATTTCAAGGAACATTCTTTTTCGATGACCTGTAAAAATCTCAGGGAAGTTGAGAGATTTGGAAGCTATGAAAGATCTTAAACCTGTAGGTAGAAGTAAATGCAGTGCGGAAAATACAAGGCAAATGTTGTTACATACCATGAAAGAAACAAAGAAGGAAGAAAATGCTTTCCCTGGGGCTGTGAAATTACTGAATTGTCAAAACCACAGGCAACTGGTTTAAAGAGTTGATAAAATTTACCTGACGTTTCACCTCTTTAATAAACTCTTAATCTAACTCTACATATTTGGGTTCCCAAATCAGCCTTTCCAAGAGCTACGAAGAAGCCATTATTCTGTGTTATCTCCATGTATGGGGGACAGAAGCTCAGGAATGCTTTTCCCCTTGGGCTTCAGTGCAGGGTGAAATACTTGTTAAGCACTGGCATTGATTAGCAGATGATATAGATGGTCAGATATGACTGAGATGACTGCACAATAAGCAGGAGCAGCAGAGGCTAGCAAATGGCACCTAAACCCCAAATAAATTTGAATGAACTTTCATTATGGAGCAAATCCTCAGATTTTGCATGACATTTCAGTGGGCTTTTTTCGATCAGGATCGGGAGATCTAGGAACATGGGGCAGGAGCAATCTAATCAGCCAATTTACAGCACCAAAGAGATGCTCTATTGCATGTGACCTTCTATGATTCCATGACCTATATGACCGGCTTTGTGGATAATAATAGCAGGAGTTTTTAAGCTCAGGTTTACTTTCTGTTGGATGCCTTTAACAGAAAAGAACTCCTTTTGTCAAGTGAGGTAATATGTGGTCTATCAAGATGTTTTCTGTCATGGTCAGAAACATGAATCTGGGCCACTGTCAGTCAAACTTGGACATATGTGGTTTTACAGTTGACAAGTGCCACCAAGTAATGATAAGCAAGAAGGAACTGATGAATTAAAATAGCACTTGCAGCCCTTGTAGAAAAGTATATCACTTTTGTGGGAGGAACCATGGAGAAGTTTTTCCACGTTTATAACAGGTGAGATTGTAGAGCAGCCAGGACCCTGATGCCCATGTATACTCTGCAGCCCACGATAGACCAGCAGGCTAATTAATGATCCATAATACGCGTGAATGCATTTAAAATTCCAGCAGACCGTCATGAAAGATCAGACTCTGAAACTGGCAATGCCTTTGACGTGTCCATTTTTAAACAAACATAGCAGCCACAAATCCCAATTGTAACAGGGGGTTAAATACTGAAAATAATAGTATAGAATACACAATTTTAATTCAAATATATATTTTTTACATTGGATGAGGTTTTCAGTGAAGCCTCCCAGACAATTCAGAGCTGATTTCAAGAATGTGCGTTTTAGAATGAGAGGGACAAAATGTTAGTATGGATAGAAGGTTAACAAGAAATCTTGAGCAAACTGTCTTGCGTGATAGATGGGAGATGAGAAATAGTTGCATGTGTTATGATAGAATATGTTGATAATTTGGATCTTTTCATTTGCAGGAATATCTGTCATCAACAAATACAAAATTGATTTCACCAATAGTCGTTTCACAGATGATTGAGAATAAATCAAAAGAAAACTGGTCCACTTTGCTGATGCAGTCTGCGATCCCCCAGTCCAATGCTTGTCGCTTGAAGCAATCTTTGGCTAATCATGGTTCAGTCAACATTAACAGCGCATTTATGGTACTTCCCAGCAGATTAGAAATTCAGGCATCTTTAGATGAGAGCACCTCTCCACCGGACTTTCCTATCACAGATGAAAAACGGTGTCAAAATCAGCAGAAAGGGTTTGCTTCCATAACTGTTACAGCCAGACGTGTTGCTGCAGGCTCCAGTGACCCAGCAAGGGGACCCAGGGCCGTGCCAGAGCCCCGTGTTCTGTCCCCCACCTTGAGCGAGGTCCCTGTTGCCCTCCGCCACTGGCCACTGCCAGGCCAAGCAAACCAAAATGTCACTCCATCAAAGGTTTCTGAGTGTTGCTCAAAGTTAGGTGAAGAGCTGCATGAGAGGTTTTTCAACCATGGAAACAAGGAGAATGGTGTGGGTCTTCAAAGTAGCAATGGGAGAGAGAAAGTACCACCTTCATTCATCTCATCTGTCCACCTTCAGGTTTTTCAGCAGTGTCCGAATACCATCTATTATGTAGACAAGTCACTCAGCGTGTGCCTTGACCAGCCTCGAATTAAATGCCAAAAAGTTCATAGATCATCATTGTCCTTCAATATAAATTGCAGTTCTTCTAGATTAACAGCAGATGGAGTAGATGGCATAGCTAATGGAGAACCAATAGAGGAGATACTTCAGACAAAGCTCCTAAGAGAAAACAAGACTCCACTCAGAACAAATTGGAGTGCAGATTTAACAGAAAATACTGTAACTAATAAACGGACAACAAACGAAGGCTGTTTGGGTACTAAATACTCTTTGAAAACTGTCAGTGCCTCTGAACTTCCAGCTTTTGTGGATATACCCAAAGGACTTAATAACATAATAACAACAAAGCAAGATGATGATAAGCAGTCTGGCAGCTATCACACTACATTTTCTCTCCATCTTCCTAATTCAAATGATGAGGCAGGTAAGTAATTTCCATAAACCTCAGTCTGGTGGAGCAGAGGTTCAGGCAGGAACAGACCCACCACGGTGATTTTATGTGAGCAGATAACAGTAATTTTTGCTTCTGCAAAGGCATGCTGAGTCAGAGCACAACCCAGACATTTTCAGTTCCAGGACTACCATGAATATATTTGCCATGCTAGTGATGCGTGCGGCTCACCAGATGATAGAGAAAACTCTGCCTGTGTTTTCAGCATGAAACCTCTATTTTAACCATTTATAAGTATAATTTATTTATTTATTTTTCTCAGCAACATGCAAATGCTTAGCCCATTTATTTATATATAAAGGGCTGAATTTCAAGATGAGATTAAGAATGAGATGGCTGCACTGAGCTTGGTTTTTTGCTCCTTACAACTAAAAATGATCTTGCTTTCAGATTTTGTTATTTAGAAGGTCATACTAATAAGCCTAGGCCTTTACAAGTGATGACTCCAGGTAAATGTTTTGCAGATCTTTAACACAATTGTTCCAAATATCTCCAAGCATTTTGCAAACATAAAATTTTCTTTGCAACATTGCTCTTGGGAAAGGGAAAGACACTGTGGGGACTGTTTTGTGTCCAGAGTGGTATAGCTTCTCTTGCACTGGACTGCAGCAACTATTTTACAGTGCACTTGAATAACCACAGCTGAGCTTATTGACTCACCAGAAAGGGAGTGTGGATGGGAAGAATGTCAATGAGCGAGTCTGGTTTCTACTTTTTTTTTTTTTTTTTTTTTACCAAAAGCACTAAGGTTAAAACTTACCCCCTGTGTATTCTGCAACCTTGGGCTACATTTAATTGCAATTAACTTGTACTTAAACATTCTTTTTGATCTAAGGGCCAACATATGAGCACAAGCTATTTCGTAAGTTTCATTTGTACCTTCATCTTCCCAGTTTATAAATGGAAAAAAAGAGAAAGGTGAGAAGTTGCATGCTGTCTGATGGGCTGGAGCAAGATGCAAAACCTGGGCTGTGCCATTCCTTTGCACCTTGCTGTTACTTCTGCACTTGCTGCTCTTGCGATTATCAAGACACGAATAGTGAGAAGGCACTGCTTTATTCAGAGGCCTCCTGCTTTAACCCTAAAGAATATTATCAACGGGGCCAGGGTCTTCCACAGAGAAACTTCATTGAATAGTAGCCTAATTTAAAGTAACAATGTCCTTCTGAGATTTTCATAGGCTGTGCTGTGTATTCAAGGCTTTGTTCAACACCATCTGAAGTCTCTCTGTGATGCCTCACAGAAACAAGGATTAGAATAATATTGAGGTTCATCATGAGCTTCGTGATACAGTGGTGGTCATAAAAGGATCACTTTTACTGGAAGTAATTAGAAAGTGAAATAGGAGGTTGCTTATGGTTCCCCAGTTTTACTGAAAAAAGGAAAGAAGTGAGGTAAGTGGCTGAGAAATACTGGTTTTGGAAAAATGACTTCCACCATTTGTGTACACAAGAATACAGGTGTAAATAAACATGGGAAGTGTTACCTTCTTAACTGCTTCCACCATTTGTGTAAGCAATAATGTAGAATGTAAAGATATATATTTCTCTTGATCAGATCCTTTGTAGTATATAAGAAGGTGTTTATCAGCTTACTACAACTTTCCTGTGTGAAATTTGTATAAACAGCCAGTATAACGCTTCAAAACAACAGCCTTTCTCACCAGGATCCCAGAAGTAATGAGCTCTTGCATAGCTGTCAGCCATTAAATGTGACAGATCATAAGAAACCCAGTTAAATTCATGAGACATCCACACTGCACATTAAAATGAAAGGCAGTTGGTATGATTTTAACCTGGGAGAAAATGAAAAACCGGTTCTCTGTAGTTTCAAACCCG
Source organism: Chauna torquata (assembly GCA_013399475.1). Lineage (NCBI taxonomy): Eukaryota > Metazoa > Chordata > Aves > Anseriformes > Anhimidae > Chauna > Chauna torquata. The sequence goes on along the minus strand of VXAL01013498.1, from coordinate 316,403 downwards.
ATGAAGTGAGAGATGGAAGGGATCTGTTAGGTCCAATACTGCAAATCTGGTATGGCCCTACAACCTATGATTTTTTCTTTTTTTTCCCCTAGGCTAGTTTTAAATATCTAAAGAAATAAAAGCTATAATGGGACACTTACCTTCCTGCTTTGTGCTGTGGCACCTCTGTGTATATAGCTCAAAACTGCAAGACTTGTATTGCACGATGCTACTTTACGAGCACAGCGAAGAAACTACACCATCGGCAGAGTCCCTTATACCACTACAGATTCCCAATTCTTTTTAGGTACTTCTTTCTCCAACGTTTACTAGTCCAAATCCATTCATGGTAAGGTCTCTTATATGTTTATGCAATTAAATGTCTGTGAAATGAAATGTTTAAGAAGCAGGAAGAACTAGCAAAGAGGAGGCAACAAACAACTTTTGACACCATATTAATACTTTAATGTAATTATCTTATGGATGAAGTAACTGTAGAGAGCTCTTTGTCCATCACATTTCTGATGACCCAGAAAGTTTGAATTTATATTAGTTTGCAGCTGTAGGCAATAGCTTCCTGCCAGCAGAAATAAAAGTGGTAATAATACCACCATGGCCAAAAAAATAGAAAAATGACATTCAAGGCTAGACTTTTCTGTATGAAATCTGTAAAAGTAGTTTCCAGGATGTATAGGCTGTCTTATTGGTACCTGAAGAGGAATGAGCACCCACTTACTTCTGTTTTGCAGGGGCCAGCTTTGCTGTTTCCTATGGGGTCAGTTGAATCATGGCCTCTTCGGAATGCCTTTTCCTAATTTTTCATGTGACCTCACTAAAGTAATGATGACTCAACTTATAGTATTGCTGTTTCATGTTCAAATCCAAATATTCAAGACTTGGCTTTACATGGCTCTGGAGAACCTAATCTAAGGCCCTTCTTTCAGCAGGAGGTTGGGCCAGATAATCTCTAGAGCTATATATTTCCACAATTTGTCACGTATCAGAAGGATATTTTAGGCATATTATGAAATGTAAATCTTGAGCTATGCTCATGGATGGTAATTATACTAAGAAATCCAAAACTCTCAGTCTCAGTTAGCATTCAAAGCCATGTCTCATGCTATATCATCCCAAGGACGGATTATGACCTAGTGGTTTCACCACTATGGACTGTATCTTCCACTGGCTCCATTGCTTTGGGTACTCCACTTCCATTATCCAGCAAGAAATTGGACTCTGAGTACTGGAAAATCCATGTTGCATGTGAAGTCGGTCTTCAGCTGTGGGAGGGCATAGAGTCTGAGGACATAAGTGCATTCACTTTTAATGAGTGGTCAGCATCTAAATCTGTTGGGCAGCTTAAGGAGCATGTGCACCCACTAATGAGAAATGTCCCCACTGAAAGCCACAGGAGCCATCAAAGAGAGAGATACGGCCAAGCATAAGCATAGGCCAGGCTCTGTGAGGACCTTGTCACAGGCAATCGATGTGGATCACCTGGCCTTCAGTCACGGCTTTTAACAAGCTGTCAGAACTTGCTAACACTGTTTTTAAGTCAACGTGGCAATTTCCTTTACTGTCTGTAGCTGATGTCTCATAAATACAAGGTAAGTTAAAAATGAAAAGATTAGTCTTTTGTTGTTGTTGAGAACTGGAGCATTTGTAATCTTAATTCCTCACCTACCCTTCATGAAGAATATATTCCACATGAATATCTAGTTTTCCATTCATCTTTTACAGTATATTACCTACTTGGCACTACACTGAATTATTAAAAAAGGGGCAAAGAGAAGTAAAAGGGACAAATTTAAATTCATTTTGACCTCTTGATTAGACAAAATCATCACTGTATTAATGTAAGATTATAAATGTGAACATCTAAATTTATCTGTTTAAGCTTAGATTATCGTAAGCGTTTTGATGCCTAAGCACCTCCACAAACCTCAGCTTTGTTATAAACTGAAATTATTTCTGCCAGCACTTCAACTCTTATAATGTCTACACCTGTGTTTTTCTTTTGTTGACATACCCAAAACTGCCACGCAGAGTAGCTGTGGCGGAGGGAAATTTAAATCCAGTTGAGTTGGTGGGTGCTGCACTGGCTGTCACACCCTATGTTCAGATGTGGAGAACATGGAGGGTGCAGTACTCACCGTGTATGTAAGATATCTGAAGGTGGGGAAATGGGGATTATGATGTGCTCACGGGTCAGCATTTGTGGGTGAATATGATGCAATGGGGACAGTTGTGACTGCGGGCACGGGCGGCAGTAAGTGCTGGGCACAGAGGAGTTTCGGGGGGCTGCACTGCTAGCATCCCTTCTCCTGCAGAATTCAGGAATGGAGTAGTGGTGAGAGGCAGCACTCAAGAGGGGGAAAATACATTTAAATCATTGAAGAAGACAGAAGAGAGAGCTAGCATTGTAGTTGCTTTTATTTTTTCCCAAACAGAACAGCAGGTGAGTTGAAAGCATAATTTACTTAATTAAAGAAATACAAGTAAGTGGATAGGGAAAAATGAGATGGGATCTGGCATTTTGGGATGTCGAAGGACTCAGATGGTTATAGACTTTTGTTTCCTTCTTAAACAGGAGTTTCATAACAAGTGCTCAACCCAGCAGCATGTTTGCTAAGGAGGAAATAACAAAATTTTAATTTGCTTCAAGAGCTATTGTAAATTTTTTATATAGTGTGCATGTCTACATATATATGTATTGATACTTGTATTGGAGTAAAATCATAACACTGGGTGCTGTGAGATTTCAATATACTGCTATCTGCAAAACAGTATGTTTTAAAAATGTATTGAAAACCTCTGGTATTTGAGACATTTGTATATCAGGAAAATATTTGGAGGTCACCTTTAAACTAATATACACTGATGGTAATCAGGATGGGCTAATGTAGGCAATCTTAAAACTGAAGAGTGTTAGTAGTGTTTACTTTCAATTATTAAATAGCAGTTGAAATGTTGTGATGAATGAATGTGGCCTACCTGGTGTTCTCACCTGACCTTCTGTTTACGGGAAAGTCACCACACAGTAACCTAGAATACAAGATTAGCGTGTGTGTGTGTATATATGTATATGTATATATATTATTTATATATATATAAAAACAAGATATAATTAGATGAAGGTTGTTCCTTACAGTATGGAATTTATTTTATAGAAACTTGAGTAGCTACAGCTGATGCTAATTTACTCTCCAGCCTGAGAATGTGTACAGCAGTAGTGATGGTGAAGATAGAAGAAATGTGAAATATGTCACAAGAGATTTTATTTTAGCATGCACCTGCTAAACATGAGGAGTCAGATCTTTGGCTGATGTCAACCAATAGAAATAACTGCCTTCAGAGGAGCTATGCTGATTTACATCAGCCGAGAATCTGGCCAGGGACATTACTGACTTGGCATTATGGACATAGCAGCTGGTGCTGACTTGTTAAGAACAAAGGACCGCATGCCAAAAAGCCCATTAGAAGGGGCTCCTTTGATGTTTCACTTCATCTGGTATAAATTTAAAATGGAGGAGGTTGTCAATTTTCTTTAGTCTAGACATTTTGTTTCATTGGATCTATATCACACTGCAATGTGACCTTTGTGTACTATATCAGATGCTGAGAAATTGAAGACTCGGTCCTTACAGATGTTGAAACCTCAGTGAGGAATTGGCAGTCCTCAGTTATGAGTGACTCTGGAAAATGCTGCCAGCCTTCAACACAGAACCCAACCTGTGTGATGGGGAATAGCAGTTGCCCCACCTTACCTTGGAGCATTTTTTATTTCTGTTTAGAAGGAGATGCCCCCTATTCTCAGGAGAGCCTTTTCACTTCTACAGAGTGAGCTCCTGATCTTTATTTCAAATGCCAACTGCCGGTTGCCCCATCATCTGGTGTGACAGAGGGAGAGGTGATAAGGCTCATTGGGTCTAAGAGGAAAAACAAGGGAACAGTGCGGTGGGGTATTCCTTCTTACTCCATTTATTTAGAAAAACTCAGGGACTCAGAAGAGTGATGTGTCCTTCTACCCCGTTGTATGGACATGTAGCTACCATTGGAGGTCGCAGGTGGTGGATGTAAGCAAGAGGGTGAGATGATGCTCAAGGTTATGTAAGCCAAAGCTGCCCCAGACTGGCTTTCAATGACAGAACTGGTGCTTCAGTGGTGGTCTGTTAGATGTCACAGTGGCCCTGGCTGTGATTAGAGCATTCATAGTTTTTTGTGGAGCAAATTGTTCTTTAACAATTTCTCCGCAGTTTCAGGCAGCCATAGATCTTTAGGGGTGGTTGTTTTTTCTGTTTTTGTGGGGTTTTATTTAGTTGTAGTCCCCCCCTTCCCCCCTCTTGTTTAAACACATGATCATAAAATAATTTGACTGCAGTTGAAGGAGCTGCCCACCTTCAGGAAGCATGCCTTTTGCTGATTAAAGGCTCAGTTTTATAATATGGAACATAGCAATCAACCTGTTTGGTAGAAATGCCAGCATTTCCCTGAAGACAGAAGGATGCCTACCCTATTAATGATGTTATGGGCAGCATTTCCAGAAACGAAACTGATTAGCATTATTTTCCCAAAGACAATCATATTGTCTGCTGAAGACCCAAATTAAAGTTAAGCTCTCCTGATTTTGGTACATGAAAGTTAAGGATTTGATTTTTTTCCACTGTTCTCCATCTTTTTCAGGGTAGACAAGAAGAAATCTTTTCTATCTTGAGCTGCCACAGTTCGTAAAAATGTGAGAGAATTTGAAGCAAAAGAATCTGGAGGGGGCAAGCCACTTAGCGCTGAGGGCAAGCAGTGGAGGACTGGATACTAAAATCATTAAAATAGTGATTAAAAGAAAGAGATGGGCTATATGGATTTGGTGACTGCATTACGCCACTAGAGTAAAAGGCCTAATTTTCCCCTTCTTTACACTTGGTTTAAAGCAGGAGCAATTCTTCTACAGTCTGCAAAATGAATACTTGGCTCGGTCTGGCTGTGGTACATTATTAGAAAGAGCTGAACAACTAGGTGTCTTGGACATGATGAGAATACCAAGTGGTCGATACATTTCTCACCCTGCAAATCACCATTTAAATGTTCTAAATCAGCCTGAAATTTTTTTAGAAGTCATACTGCATCAGATTATTTCTTGAGTCGCTACAATAGCATGTGATAGCTTCTAACATGACATCCTTGAAATACAAGCATGGAAGTCTAATTCTGAGATTTTGTTACACGGATGTTAAGAGAATGCCTCTATAAGTACAGCAGCAAATTTTGAAGTATTTTCAATAACCATTCTCCTGATTGTTAATAATGTGAACAGAGACCCTCTCTGTCTAAGGACTGGTTACCTTGGAGTCCTTGGTTTTTTGAAGACACAGCTTTGGTGTAGCATGGCCAAAAAGGCATGACAAGAAAAATGAAAAAAATGATTCAGGGTATGACTCTAAAATCAAAGACTAATTTTCTTCAATGAGAAAATAATTATCAGGTGCTTGACCAACCTCCAAATTATGAAAGGTTTCAGGAGTTGAACTCGATGATCCTTGTGGGTCCTTTCCAACTTAGGATATTCTATGATTCTATGACAGATTTAATGAAAAGGGAGTATTTTTCCTTTCATTCTGTCCCAGCACATAGGAAGCAAAGGGGAAAAATGTTAACAAAATATACAAATGCTATTCTTGATGAGCTGGGTATTGGTAATGCATTGGTATAGTCAGTCGAATCAAATAATGTGGGTGGATTATTTCCTGACCACTAAAATATTCTGCAGCAGTTGCACACTCTCATGATTCAGAGTGTAAGATGATCTCCTGCAGGTGCCAGGCAGGAACGTTTCCTTTTGGCTGCTGTAGTCATTACAAGTTACACTCTTGTTCCACCAAACCTCTCCATGCGCTGTAGGAATCAGTGTATCACATCCTGTCCTAAACACCGTGTTGCTATGTATTAGTTCCATATTTAAAGTGGTGTCCTCTTATTTAACACCAAGAGAGAAGATTGATGAATTACTTGTAAACAATTTGTAAATTTGTTTTGAGAAAATAAATTGGAAGTCACCACAGAGAGACTTATTGCTAGGTGCCGTTGATCAAGTGCATTATGGGATTGTTTGATCTGAAGCCAGGTGTTGGACTGCACTCTAATTTTGCCAAAAACCTTCTGAAAGCAAGCTGCTTCTTGACATCAAGAGGCTCTTCCTACTTTTGACTGATTATAGGTTTGAAGCCTAATAGCTCTTAGGTACACTTAATAAGCTTTCTCTTTTAAATGATTACAACTTTCTACAGTCAAATATTAGCTTCTGCAAAAAAGAAGGCATCTTCCTTCTGAGAAACGTGTCCACAGCTGTCAACAGAATTTTAACAAGCCAAAGCAAACAACAAAAAGCCTTTTTTGTCAGTGATAATTTTTTAATCTAGCCTTTTATCTTGAGGTATTATTGATATAGGTGAGATAATGAAGCCATATCCTTGCTGGGCAAGGTTGTTTGAAAAAATATTAATACGATGACATGTTCATTGGGAGTAACAGTGTGGCTGATTCTCTTTGGTTAAGCTTGCAAAGTTGCATTGACTTTGGGTCTTGACAGTTCCAGAACTGGAGCTGAGGATGTGGCCCAGCCCTGTTTTTCAGGATCCAGCCTCAGCTCACTATTGAAAGGTAAATCCAAGACCTTGTTAAGCATTACATTTTGATTAGGGAGCATGGGCAGAGCTACATTTTTGTCAGGACTTTTTTTTGCAACTCAGATAGTTTCCATGGATGTTAATGCTGAACAGTCTTGACATTGCCTCTTGCAAACAAGTCACTTGACGAACATCAAAAGGCAGCTTGGGACGTAGGTCTCACTGCTGATCAGCAGAAATTTTAGTAAAAATGCCTGAATTTTGTAGCATTCCTTGCTGATTGTAGCTTGTTGACTGATTAAAAGCAATGTCCTTTCCTCAGCAGTGATCTGAACGATAAATCATCCTTCCTATCTTCCATGTCTTGACAAACACTGAAATAACTAATAATATTGTTATTGCTCTCAGTGCTTCCATTTTTCTTTGTTACCAGCCTGTTGAGATGATGCAGTCTGCTTACTTAGATATAAGATCATACGGCTTAGCAATGGTAATACTTGATGCATGGTAGGAATTGAGTCATCAGTCTTTGTCATCAGGAGGCTGCAGTCTTGATTTGGATTTTGGATCACTGCTTGTACAACCTACACCTACGCATGCCTGTTTCTAAATACTGGAAATGACAGAAGTTTCTTACATTTAAGGTATGTTAATTGCTGCCCGTCTCTGCTTGGGGTATGGGTATTGTCAGCTCCTGTCAGAGGTCTGGGCTCAGCAGCCCAGGGCATGGTCTTTTATTAATAAAAAAGAAAAAAACTGTAGGTGGTCTATAATGTAGAGCCTACCTATGGTGGTGATGCCTGATCTCATTAAAGATGCGTAGGGAATCATCACTGTGCACATCCTTCCCCAGCCACCTCTTGTCAGGCTTGCTTGGTGGTCGTGGAGGATTTGTGGTGCTGTGCATTTGCTAAAATGAACTTTGGTCATTTCAAAGAAGTATTTTGTCATGAGTTGTCAAAAATCCACACTGAAATACTAGGAAAAGTGTTATATGGAAGTATGAAAAGCTGCTTTATCCTGCTGCAAAGTGAAAAGAGAAAAAAATTATGTAGTAACAATGGAAAAGTGTACGTTTGCCTGAATTGACAATGTTTCAAGGAAAGGCAAGCTTAACCTGCTCTAATAAAAGGTCACTTCCTGTTAGCAAAACCCCCTGAAGGGAGGGGAGGAAAATGTAAAAAGATACTTTACAGTAAAACAATACGCTCATTTTACTCAGAGATCAAGGATTCTTTAAAAAAAAAAAAAAAAGAGCTTTTGAAAATCTACTCTTGGTTTTACAGAATATTTTTAACTCCTCCATTATTGTATGATTTTCACCAAGTATTATTTAAGAATTGAACTGTTGTCTTTTTGTTTTTTTGCACAGAGGTGAAAATTACTTTTCTCCAAATGCAATTACAATTTTGTTCCTTAACTTCTCTTATAGGCAGCTAAACTTTTACAACTAGGATACATATTCACTGAATTTTACTAACGGAGTCATTCTGCTTTCCCTTTCTTTGAGTTTTGTTCTCTTGTATCTCCCACGGCATTACACTTGCATGTCTTTGTTCATTAGTTTTAAAGTCTTTCTTCAGCTGGGATAATAGAAAAAACATATATTGCTAGTCATCCAGTTGCAATTCTAGCTATCCTCAGAGGGGTATATATATTTCCAGTTTGCTGCGTGGGGATTCAGATATATGATTCCAGATAGTCTTAATGAGAGTAACAGCCCTAATTCCCCGCACAGTATATTAAAAACGGATCCCGAATGTACAGAGTGAAACTCTGTGATCTTACCTTTCAGTACCTTTGCCTTTTTTTTTTTTTTTCCCGAATATCTTTTGCATCTGCATTTGTTAGTTAAGGCAATTGACAGCTGCTTTGAGGATGAGAGAGTTGGTCTTCGGACTTCGGAGCCCATGTCTGTGTTGCTTTGCTGTGTTTTCCTGGGGATTGACTGTGCCTGGGTGTACCTTTTGAATTGAAAGGTTAATTCAAGAGGGAGT
>VXAL01013498.1:278819-307329 GCA_013399475.1 Chauna torquata | reverse complement strand
TTGAAAGGTTAATTCAAGAGGGAGTTAGAGGAAAGGTTTTACCAAATTGGCTCTGTTATTATTCTGATTGCTTTCAATGTCAGACAAGAACAAGGCGCACCTTTTCTTATTGCCTTAATTAATTACAAAAAAAAAACAAAAAAAAAAACCTTACAGTGTATCTAATAATGATTAAGATTTATTTATAATACTAGTAAAAGATCTAAGGTAGACAATTTTCGTGCAGAAAGGGTGCAGTGTTCTTATAACAGAATTTCTTAAGGAACCTTTTTATTATTCTTTCTTAGACATCCATTTGTTACGATAAAATGCTAAGAAGCAGCCATGAACTTTGTGTAATTTCAGACCATGTTCCCGTTTTTGTTCATACCTGTATTTTCTTTCTTTCTTTCCTAATCCATGTCTTTGCTGGGAATCCCCAGGCCTTGTGGGCAGAATGCCACTGGTGGCATTTCCTTTAGCAGGGAAAGACTGCAGTGCAGAAGGGAAGGCTGTCTCCACTTGCACTATATGTAAGAAAATTCCTGGGGCTTAATTCTCTGTTTCTGAAGGTTACTGTACTTACACTTGGCAGCCAATATTCGCAAGTAGCTAGTCTGGTAGTTAGGGGTAAATGGAGGATGAGTACTCCAGGCACCTCTTCTTTCTTTTGTTCAGATCCATGTTTTAAGATGTTACAGGCTAGGAGATGACTTCTCTGCCAGCTCTGGTCCCCACTGTTTTTTCTGCCGCCTTGCAGCCTGTTCTCACCACCCTGATGATCCATGCTGTAGTTTTGGATACTGATGCCTGGCAGCAGCAAATAGCCAATACTTGGAACACAACAGTGGTTGCTGAGCAGTCTGACAGTCTCAGTGAAGAAGCTGTTTGGCTTCACAACACACACATTTGTTGTACAGACCATTTCTAGATATGAAGGCAAATGATCTCCTACTGTGATGCTGCTTTAGATGAGCAGAAACTCTTCTGCTTCCCCCTTTCTTTCCTTTTCCTCTCTACTTTCTGCTGTCCAATAAGCTATTTTAATTTAAAAGATGATTTAAAGAGATAATCTGTTTTCCATTCAAGTTCTTTCTGTGGCTTAGCTGCCCTCCTTCCCCCCACCTCCTTATTTCTAGTATCTTGGCTGCCTTTGTGAAAAGACTTCCTTCTCTGCAGCTCTGCAGTTACTTAATGCTACCTGCTGCTTTCTTCATCTTCTCCTACTGTGCTGCCTGTTTCTACCTCTTGCCACAAACACTCTTTGATGCCCATGACACTATTAATTTGTTTCAATGTCTTTTCCCTCTGTATGTCATGAAACATTTGCAGAAACATAGTTTGTAACTGCAGGTACAGGACTGGTCAGGGAATGGGGGAACAGAACACTGTGTATGCATGAGCTCCAGCTGAGGGTCTGTACAGAACTGAGTCTGTCTGGTTTGTTGAGAGTATTTGCATCAAAACTATTTTCATCTGAGAGAAGGGAGATGAGGTTTGACAAAAGAGAAGGCAAATATTTGCAGTATGTGAAAAGCAAGGAGAAAAATCAGTTATACCAGAGAGATGAGGGAGAGCTTGGATGCTAGATTAGCATTTGGGAGTTTTTTGTGCACCTCCTTGCTTTAACCAGATTTTCTGCATGGCTGTGAAATTGCTTAGGATGGGGTTCATCTCAATGAACTTAATTAGAAAAAAGTTAATTTTTGTGTCCATGCTGATCTTCTGGGTTCCCTCACTAGAGACTCCCCTGAGAAGTTGACTCCTCCCGTAATGGCAGTTGAGTTTACAGAAAGAAATGTAAAATTATGTTTAAAAACTTTCTGATCTGCATGGTAAGGGAAAAGACTAGATGCTGTACTTTAATACCTTTGATTTTCCTAAAAATACAGGAAGACCAGAAGAAAGCATGAGTTATTCAGACCATTAAAATGTGTAGGAAACAATCCGTTTGTGGCAAAGAATCTTTCTCATCTATTAGGAGTAGATTAAGGATGGGAAAGGTGACTTGAAAACACCCCGTTCCTCTCTGAAGGCTTTAATTTTACTTAATGACTGTAAGGAAGGGTCTAACGTAATGTGCCACTTCATCCCTTCTTGTGGGTTGGATTGGAGGACAGAGATAGAAGTAATCTTCCTTCTGTCCTCAACCAAGACATAAGAGTTGAAGTGTTTAGAGAGGTGCAGCTGTTGAGAATGAGTCAGAGGACAAAGGAATAATGTGGCCACGTTTTAAAAGGTGTTTGTCATGAAACACCACTAGTTTGTTAAATGCGTTATGTCCACTTAAAGAATGGGACAATCCCTGCCTGGCTTGTTTTTATGGTTAGGTCTGAAACCAGTTGTTTTCTTTTTTTTTTTTTTTTCCCTTGCACCTCCCAAATCTCTCAGTTGCCTCATTTCACCAAATTTTTAGAAGCTATCAGACATTTCAACCTACATAAATCTTTAGGTCTTCAGCCAGCCTGTGACTAGGACAGCTGATAAGCAATTTTTGCACAATATTAAAAAACAAGAGCAGAATCATTCTGTGTGCGTGGCTGTGTGGGTGCCTGCCTTACAGAAACTTCTAGGAGTAGTTTATAGGGACCTAAAACAGTTCTCATCTGCTCTTTGTCTTCCATCCGTTGCTGATTCTGATGCCCTTTCCATGCTGATCTGAATTCTTTGAATTTCCTTTCCTGATTTAGTGTTTTTTGTTTGTTTATTTGTTTGTTTTTAATTCTGTTTCTTCTTCCTTCAGAACTCTGCCTAAAATGCACATATGAGAATGAACCCTTCTGTGTGCTCATGTGCCCACGCTTCCAGTTTTCTTGGGTTTTGCTGGCATTTGTGGTGGTCTGTTTGAATTGTCTTTCAAGGTTTGTGTTGCATAGAGCTTACCTGATGAGTTCTGTTCCTTTGGACGTGGCAGAGTCTTGTAGTTGTAGCTGCTGTGCAACATCCTTCTCATGAAAACAATTTCAGGGGAAAGCGTATCTTGTACAAATTGTATCTTTTGGTGCTGGTTCCTGCCATGGCTTTGTAGAGTGGTAGAACATAGACCTAAACATGTTAGAGATGAGTGGTGCTTCTGAGGCAGCCACCCCACTATGTAGACCTTAAAACCCTGATCCCAAACCCACTTGGACCTCAGCTCTCATCACAATCATGATTGGATCCATAATTATAATTTTGACCGGGTTTAACTGATCTGAAACGTTTATCTCAAGTGAATAAGAGACAGGAGAAAGCCACATGGCATACATTTGTGTTAGAGATATATTGACTCCTTCCACACTGTCCATCAGAGTGTATATATATTATTTAGAATGGGAGCTTATTTTTATGAAGAGTATCCTCTGACTATTTCTATCAGTAACATTTTGTTGCAGTACAGCTGCATGGCAGTCACAATAATATTTGTATCAGTTACAACTTTTAAAATACATGGCTGAAAGCAGTTTTGCTGGAAATAAAAATGATGAGGAACAGAGGGCTGAAAATAATAACGTTCCCATGCTATACAATTTTTTTTTTCTGTTTTTCACAGGAATGCAAATGCTGTCTGGAAGCCAGAGGAGGCAGTGCACCATAACCAGAGGCACGACAGCCTCTGCCTGTCTTCTGAATACAGCATCCAGAAAGGCAACCACTGCTGCTACTGATGGCTCGTTGAAAAAGAGAGATCCCTCCAAGGGTACCTCCATATCTAAAGAGATCCAACCACAGGGCTTCCTGAAACCAAGAATGTTTGTCTCCAATAGTATGTGCAATACAAGACCTTCATCAAGAGTCCTCTTGGATGAAAATGTTCACAGGCAAAACCAGCTCCTAAAAAGTAAGGTACAAATCCTGCTGTTGTTGTTAGGAATATGGTTTCAATAATAAGATGAGATCAGTCTCAAAGAAAAAAGTGAAATAATGGAAAGTCAGTCCATTTTTATCCAGCTTTAAGTGCTGAGTATGAGTCATCTAGTGAGAGATCACATCAACTAATCAAACTGTATACATTGCTATGGCTAATAGAAAACAAAATGAAAATGAGAAAGATGGGTTTATTTTGTAGGTAGATTCAAGAAAATCTTGAGAAAACATTAAAACTGCAGAATCAAGCATTCCCAGTCCAACCAAGAAACACCATAAATGAGGTTATTTTTACAACCTTGTTTGGATACCTTTTCCTTCTGCAATCTCTCTCTCTCTCTCTCTCTCTCTCTCTCTCTCTGATACAACAGTCTGAACTGTCTAGTGCAGTCATAGCATGAAATATCTCGTTTGGAGAGATTATCATGAAACAAAAAAAGGGTTAGCAATTGATTATCAGCAACATACTGTCCTCTCATTCAACACCTATGTGGATGTCTTACTTCCCACATTTATTCAAATAGCTAAACTGGAGATGACACAAGTAGCTGAACTCTTGCGTAAGATAGTTTTGCAGAAGACAACTGAAGCATACTATAGATGAATTTGACTTCAATATCAATAGGTTTGTGAGAAATTTCCTCCAAGGATACCTTGATAATGCTGTAATGGTCATATAACCCTTTTTCTTACAGATTTTTTTTTTTTTTTTTTTGTAGGCAGGTAGGGAAAATGTTTTCATTATGGACTATAAAGCTACTGAATATAACACCCATTTAGATGAGAGAAGCCGACGTTGTGTGTTCAGTGCCGGAAGTTAAATCATGCCATTTCACTAACTACAAGTGACTTCATTTTAAGAAAGTGAAGCATCTACTGAGATTTATTAAAGACAAAGTTAATTGACACCTCTGAAAACTGGACTTATTGAGGAGTTTAATTTCATGTTCACAGGTTTCAAGTTTTTTCCAATAAGAATTATATTAACAAGAACAGTGTTAAGGAGGAAACACAGTTCAAGCTTTTTATAAGGCAGATGTAACCAAAACAGATCATTTTAACATTTTTTAAGTACAATATAATATGTACAATATGTCATAAAGAGGAAAATATTTTAAGCTTATTGTAACCAAAATTGAAATAAAACAGTAATGGGCTTTATTCCCAGATATGTAGTTCTAGAAATCAAATTATTTGGCAGGGAAGAAGTACTCCAGTGTGACTTTTCGAAATAGTGCATATGGACCTTTTCTGAAGTTAATTTGTTGTTTTGGATTACATTTAATTCTGTCCTTTAAATGAGAATCTTGTCAACTGTCTGATTTTTGAGTACATCCCCTCTTTTGGTCCTAACTTGTGCAGGAAGTATCAGTCATAGAGCATTAAAGCATAGTTCTAAGAGTAGGAAATCAACTTTTTTCTCAATGTGGGACTTTGTGAATTGACAGCTTTCATAATAATATGCTATAATGCATATTAATCCTTGGTTTATTAGTTTTTGTCATGAAGTCATTCCACTAGCTAATGAAAATGTAGAAGTGAGAGAAAGCAAACTGTATTATCCGCAAAGAAAAAAACGAGAGCAGGATTTATGAAAGCCTCGGTGTGGTCAAAGAGAAATGATATGTGATTAAGGTCCATAACAATATGTTATTTCCTGCAATACGTGCAGTAAATTGAAATAAAATGAGTTGCCGTGTGATATCCTCTGCTTGCTGTAATGCAACTGTATTAGAGAATTGTCTTGCTTTTGGGAAGTGACTACCAGCAAACGGAGCTAAGCATGAGTGGTGTAATTACGCCTTGATGCGATGTCTGGCTTAATGTGAAAGATACTCTGGGTGTCATAGGGCAGTGAGTAGCACCTATGATTAGATTTGATCTATTCTGCTTAATGAGGCCTATTAATAATACCTCGGCATTCTTATTTCAGAAATTGCCCTCTCTGTCTAATGAGGTGGAGAACCCAATAAAAAATTAACCATGCACTCTTAATGAACTTTAAAATCTCTTGAAGGCGATTACGAATCCTGTGGTTCAAGTGGCAAAACGGAGGAGCGCAAGGAGGAGGAGGAGCGGGTGCAAGCCAGCCAGGAAGCACAGTCTGCTGCTCACTGGCCACACATCACTCATGGGAACCACAGCGTGCTCACCCAGCCAGAGGTCAGCTCTGAGCCTGAGGAGAGTCCACCAGCCCCACTGACGCTGCAGGTAAAATACCCATTTGTTTTTATGGGTGGTGGTAATGCAGGGATTGATTTTTTTTAATTTAATTTTTTTTTTTTCATGGATGGTGGTTGCTTCCTGAGAACTAGCAGAGGGCAGAAGCTGTCGTTTCCTTGATTTTTCTCCTTTCTGGTGATGCTTGGTTGCTTTCATTAGTTGCCGAGACTTGGAGACCTGGTTGTGCAAGTCCCAGCTGCAATTCCTGTGGAGAAACATGGTAAAAATTTGGGGTTTGTAAAGGTCCTGAAGACACTTTTGAAATCGCACCTCAAAACTGGCAGTTTCCCAAATGGGCACAGCATCCAGTGCCACCAGCAGCTGCCATAGGCACGGCTGTGACCCAGGTTGGTACCAAGCCCCAGCAGCAGACATGTTTTCCTCCTTCTGGTCCAGTGCATGTCACAGAGCAACCTCTGCTCCTGTCCTCTGTCCTGATACATTCCTAACCATTGAAGCAGCCTTTGACTGGAAAGCATTTTACTTCTGGGTCATCCATGAATGGATCTGCATGATAACCTAAGTAAACAGGAAGGTTTGTGAACAGTCAGTGACAAACTGGTTTGAGGATGGAGTGAGACAAAGAAATAGGCAAAATATCAAGAACTTGAATATGGATAACTTGTAAAAATGTGTAATTCAAAACCTTTTGGATATGTCTTTTTAACGTGTTGGTTTTTTTTTTTCCCTCCAGAAATATTCTCCTTTGTCTGATGTGGAAATATACACACTGAGGCAGCTTTCTAACAGTGACAGGGAGCAAAGGCAGATAGGAAGGCAATTTGTGAACTTGTATACAGACAAGCAGTGATTTTTCATTGGGAATCTCTTACTGAACCCAGTTAGATAAATACAGTGAATACTACAATTTTTGTCTTCCTTTTTCTAAAATGAAGTGGTTTCTCTGTCTCATTTAGGAAGCACTAGAAATTCATAAGCCTCAGTTCATTTCCCGTTCACAAGAAAGGCTGAAGAAACTGGAACATATGGTCCAGCTGAGGAAAGCCCAGCAGAGTGATGCTCCCATAAGCAGCCAAGGAGCGCTTCTTGTTCACAAGCTTTCCTCAACATCCACTTCAAGCAAAAAGAAGCAATGCACCGTTCCTCACCCGCTCAGCGGTAAGTTGAATTCTGACCTGTAATGGGTCAGTACCTGTTTTTGAAACCTTGCCATGTGTACAGTATTTCTGTATTAATGTTGTGAAATAACATGATACCTGCTGCTCCTGTTTCACCCCGCCAGTGTGCTGCTGTCTGTCCTGGTGCTCAAAGAATAAACTCTCTGAAACACAGGGATAGGGTTAGTGCACATGCGCTGTTTTCTGTAGTCCATGGCAGCCTTCCCTGGGTACGTTTTCTCATTGGCATGTGCAGTCATGTTCTTCAGCACGATGCAAGTTGCTGCTCGTTGTAGAGGCGATAGCAATTATTGGCATTTTGTACCTGGCACAGCTCACAGAAGGACTGATTTGGGGAGAGAAGTCTCAGGTAGGGGGACAGGTGGGATTTGGGTGTAGGATCCCAATCTGATCTTCTCAGCAGCTTCAGGTGTGGGCTTGCTGCTTGACGGGTGAAGCCCTCAGCAGTGAGCTGGCTGTGAAGGTAGGCTTGTCTGCCCAGCAGCTGTATGCGAGGCTGCTAAATCAGTGCATCTAAACTCTGCAATTTCCTAGTTTGAATGACGGTTTATTGCCCTAGTGGGAAACAGCCTCAATATCCAGCAGCTCCCTCCCAATAACATCTCTGTAAATATTACCTAGGCGCAAGATGCTAAACAAATCACATACACTTTTTTTTTTCATTACCATCTGGCTTTAACTTAATTCAGTTGACAAAAGAAAAAATATTTATTTGATAGGTTGGCATTCCTCTTAACTTTTTGGTTTTAAACCTGTGGCTCTTTGAAGCTGCATTATTCTTCTGAAAAATAAAACAATTGAAAACATCAAATAGCCATATTATGGTAAAGTTTGTCCTCATCTCTTCCTCTGACAAAGCACAAGCAAGCAAAAATACACCTGAATGACCTAAAAGACCAGTGATGGTGTTTTAGAGCATGGATTTTAGGATGATAGGCCAACAACTTGCAGAGGTTGGTAACATTCACCAAGTCCTTCAATGAGAAGGTGATGAAGCTCTAATGTGTACTAGTTTGTAGTTTTTAAGACATCAGCTCTGCTCATACCCCCTCAAAATTATGTTATTTCTCTTGACATGCTTTGTACTGGGGAATATTATTGTCTCTCGCTAGATCTATGCCATTTGCTGTGGTATGATGGAGTCTACCTTACATATGTAATGGGATTTACAGTAAGAACTAAATAAGCATATGTAAACAGAGCACAAAGCATGAAGTGTGTTTTAAAGAGTCGATAAAATTCGTTCACCACTTCAGTTACCCAAGGTAATTTGTTTGGGTTCAGATGGCTTGGGGCCACGCTGCCCAGCTGCAATGCAGTGTGCGGGCTCTGCACCAGCCCTAGCGAGGCCTCCCGGCTGGAGGAATTTGGCATTTGTCTCAGGAGAAGTGGCAAATATCTCCTCCTTTGTTTGGTCATCTTAAAAAGGCCCCCAAACTGCTCTGCAAACGCTTTATAAAACAAAAAGTTGAAAATTAAATCTCTTTCTCCTTAAATGATGATTAATTTTTATGCTTGTTTAATGAGTAATAAAAGCATAATATTGAAATATATTCATTAATCATTGAAGTAAATTACTACTTCCCTCACTTAGTGGTTGGTCGTTAAAGATAAATTTGTCTAAAGAGAATCTTTAGTTTCCATAACTCATCTGCCTTCACGTAGCCACATGTAACTTCCTATTTGTAAGATCTTAATATTTTTATGACATGTGTTACGTGTTTGTTGTTGAACATAACTATAATTAATGTTGTAAATCCTAGATCGCTGATAAAGCACAACTGTGTGGGCTGCAGGTCAGAGGGCTGTGTAGGAGTGTACTGAGCATATTTAATTTACTCTGAGTCCTGACAATTGGTATTTTAGGACTTCTCGTGGTGGATGCTATTGTGCAGAAGGATTAGTATCATTAATGAGTCCCAGAGCATGGGATCTCTGTTTAGTACAGATGTTCCTGAACTTTTTTGGCTGCACCTCCTCTCGCAGAAGAGACAAGGGCTTCCCTGGTGTGCTCACCGAGGGTGCTGGATGCCTGTGTCCTGGTCATGTCTCTGCTGTTGACAACCCCTGTCCCACCGGGGTCACAGCCCTCTCTTTCCCTTCTGCCTACCCCTCAAGTGGGAAGGAAAAGAAGTCGTCATTTCTTGTTGTCATTATTCTGCATTCTCTGGAAAAGCCATTTTAGCATGTAAATTGTGCATTTAAAGCAATGACAGGCTTTGTGTTGCATTTAAAAAAAAAAAAAAGAAAGAAAGAAAAGGAAATGAAGTCCAGATAGCAGATGCAAGTACAGTTTCATTTACTGAGATGGGAAGTGGACGTCAAAATCCTGGTGATCTAGGGATGCCAGTTCACGTTATAACATGGTGCAGAGGAGGCTGTGGGCACGAGCAGCCATGTCACTGCCTGCTCTGTCACTGTGCCTGGCCCAGCCGCACCCCCGTGCTTTAGCTGGATCTGAGCTGATCTAGCGGGAGCTGTTTTTTTATTGTTTAAAACTAGGATTCCCTCTCTGAGTTTTTGTTAGGTCAAATGACTGATCCAGCTCATCAAGCAGTGTTGTGATTGGGAGGGCGGATGGGAGATGGTGAGGGAGGAGAGCAGCATCATCTCTCTTGGCACCAGCTTCTTGTTTTTATGGGTCTAATGAGACTGTACCCTTCCCAAAGCGGGCTCCCAGGATGCTTGTGTACCGCACCCCTGTACTGACAACACCAATAGCTGCCTGCCAGCCTAATTGGCTGAGCAAAGGCGACATGGCAGGGTTCATCGCTGGCTATTGCACTGTTTCATAGCCAGCTTTTGAAATGGATGGGAGCCTGGGATTTATGCAGATCACAGCGTGCCCGGAAAAGGAAAAATATCATCCTATATCAAGTTGTGCCTGTCGGTCCAAACACACTGTCCTGAATGTTACCTCCTTCTCTGGCTATGCCCACTTGTGGGTCGGTCCTGGTCCAGGAGCAGCTGTGACACTGAAGCCACGCTGGGGACAGGAGCTGGCGGCTGCAGCCCAGTGTTGTGTTATTGCAGCCGTGAAGGCCAGAACAGCTATCAGATGTCAGCAGTCCTTAGAAGTCAAAAGGAACTGGGCACCAAACACTTCCGAGCATGCAGGACTGTGGCTCTGCCACATCCCCACAGCCTCTGGTATTTTAGTTGGTGCTAGTGCTAATGCTTCTCCTCTCTGCTTGTCTGAATAATCTCTGCCAAATCCAGCCCACCTGCAGGTTTCTTGGTCTCAGAAGCTGTCTGCTCTTTCACGGCAATGCACGGAAACACCATTTGAAATTAAGAACCCAGGAGAATAAAATGATGACCTGGAAACTTGCTTAAGCATACAACATCACATTGATGGCACCCCTAGGCCTCAGGGTGTGATCTTGTGGTTGCTTCTTTTCAGTCTGATAGTTTCCTCTTTTCTTTTTTTTTTTTGTTTTTGGGATGTGCGGAGAGGTCTTTATGGCTTTGAGGTTCACAGGGCTCATTGCCAGCACACCACTGTGCATTTTCCAGTGATCTTTTTCGTAAGGGCAGGTTGGCTGAGGAGTGTAATTTCCACTGACCCCGACACAGTGACCCCAAGGATGGATAGTGAGCACATTTGTGGCTGGGCAGGAGGAGTGTGTCTGTGTGACTTCAAGATGCTGGCAGAGCAGGTTGCTGCAGCACACACACCGCAAGCATCTGCAGTAATGTTAGTTATCCGATTCGCTTTCCACCACCAGAGGACATTTCCTGGCGTGGTTCCCTAAGTGCACATCTGCGTCCATGCAGAAAGAGGTCAAGGTGGGACTACCCCATCAAATGGCAGCCAGCTCTTATTCGGACGTAAATGAGGGTGGAGCTGCAGCCCAAGATGTTTCCCTTCTGCACTTCATAAATTTGTCACTATTTTGCTTATTCTCTCTGAAATCAGCTTGTTACCTGTGCTTCACTCCTGACTTGCATCTTTTATTTCAATGTCACCCAGAAGAAAGAGCCGTGACCTTCAGAAATTTTTCTCTGCCCAAGATTGTTCTATCAGACTTCAAAGTCTTTATTGATAATTTGAAATTATTAGATAACACAATTTTCCAATGCTTGACAGTGTTGTTACAACTTTACAATTTCTTAAAGGAGAAAGAAATAACTGGCATTCAACAGCATTTCCATATAAATACCAACATCTGTGCAGCTTCCGTTCACCTTTTCATCCTCAAAAACCCCAAGTTATTTACCATTTTTAATTGTAATTCACACAATTTTACAAAATGCTAAAAGTAATCTCAGAAAAATAAAAATGTTTATCCTGCAGAAGATTTTATCATCACAAGAGCACTTTGAAGGCAAAGAACATGCAACTCTCAGACTAGCCTTTGTGCTGGGTAATACATGCTGCTACATTTTGAGAGTGCTAATTAGTCCAAGATAGACTACTCTGCTGTTGACTATGTCGAACAAATTAGAGATCCCACTGTGACGAACTGAATAGAAACAATGTTCAAATAACTGGATTTAAATCTCGAAAACCGTAATGTAATTACTTCAGTGACAGGACTACCAGCTGTTTATAGGCCTTTAAATCTGCATAATGAACAGCTTTCTGATCTTAGTGTACACAAGCACTTTCAGAGGTTTAAAAAAATTTTCAGGCACATATGTTTTTTTCATACCTTCCATTTTGCTTTCCTTTGGGAGGGTGGTGGTTCACTGGAAATGGCACTGTGAGTAGAAAGTCACCATTCAACTCCTAATGATGTGCCTACTGTGTTTCTCTAGGTTTGTATCCAGTATTGCTCCAAATCTTGTATCTTTAGTAATGTTTTGGTAACAAGTTTATACCTCCTCAGCCATGCTTCTAAACCTTTCCAAAAAGCCTCATAGTAACTGCAAAAGCCTGTAGGGCAAGGATTGCTGGTTTTGTTTCTGCTTTCAAGGAGCTGGTTTCTTGAGCAGCTCTGCATCAGGGAGGTTGTTGTTTGGAGTGCAGATTCAGTGGGGAGAGAAGATGGCAATCAGAGAACTTACGGTAAGTGTGTGGCCAGCAAATCTTGCACCTGTAGATGTACATCCTTATGCTCTTCAGATGCCATTGCTGGTTGTTGAGATGTTTGCAGCCACCTGCCCATCTCTGCTTGTGTGTGACTTTAGTTGTGCCAGATTTCTTTTCCCTGTCAATATTCATAGCTAGCAGTAGTGCTATTGATCCTGTTGGCACCTAGCCACTTGGTTAAGGCTGACAGTTCTGAATAAAGATTAAGCTGCAGTCAGGTAACTGAATTAGGAAGAGGAATGACCTATTTTTATGATGTTATTATCCATCATATTGATTACGGGAGTGCCTATGAGTCAGCTAGACATGGGCGGCACCTTGCAGGGCACTGGCATGGGGGGGAGCAAGGTCCTGCGGGGACTTGTTGTGACAGCAGGGGAGGAGGTGGGTGCACCGAGTGGGATGGCCAGCACGTCCTCATCCTTGCAAATGGGGGCAGACAGCCAGCATCTGTGCAAGGAGACAGTAACCGGAGAGGAGGAGGAAAGGGTATGGGAGAGCTCAGGGAGATGAGCAAGAAGGGCAATTATAAGCAAGACTGAGGTCAAAAGCCTGTGAAAGTGTGTTAGAGCACATTGCCAATTAGTGTCAAGCAGAGAAAATCCAGCCAGCATTGCAGAAAGATTTTTGGGCATGTAAAAGCCCATCTTTGTGGGTTTCTGGAGCTTCTTGCAATGGGGGGAGCATCTGAGAGAGGTCCCTATGCACAAGGGGTCCATCTCCCAAGGTGGTGTCAAGGAAGGTGGAGATTAATTGGAAGATCTTCAAGTATGAAGTTTTCTGTGCAAACAATTACATTGTTGAAACAATGTGCATTATCGTGGGGTGACTCACAAAGTTCAGTCAATTTGCTGAAGAATAATTTCATTAAAGTCTTGGAGGAGCCAAATTGAAAACTGAATTTTTGATGATGGACTTTTTAATCAAGGGATAAGAGGTCTGATTTCATCCATGATTAGAAAATGAAACTAAAGAAATCAGGATTGAGAAGCTGGTGCAAGTTTTACCAAAGACGAAATAAACCTTTTGATCAGTTTACCAAGATCTGTCATACCTTCGTCATTAATGCCTTTTTTTTTCTTTTTTAAGTAAACTGTAGGTTTTTCAATTCTATATGCTTTAGTCAAACAGGAATGAATTAGGAAGTCCGGGTGAGATACTAATTTTTTTTTTTCTGGATGAAGTCCATAAATATTCAAGTATTGTTTGGATAGAGGGGACTGAAATCTCCCATATCATGCCCAAAATGAATTTAGCATGAAAAGATTTTCATAAACCTGTAGTTTTTATGTTTTCTAGAGAAATTAATGACGTTTTCCATTGCTAAGACTGAAATGCTATGGAGGATCAGAAGTCTCAATAGCCGCAGTGTAGACCAGACCTGAACAGCTGGAAAACCCATGAATGACTGGTCTGTGGGTCCTCTTGGGAGGAGGACCACTGTCGAGCTTCAGCATTATGAGCAGAAAGTCCAGGCAGTCTTGCCATCAAACTGTTAACTAATGGGTTATTGCATTTTTTTTCTTTGAAATAGTACCAAAAACTCATCTGTTGACTGCAGCTGAAGTCATTTATTACATGAAGTCATTGACATGCAACGTGCAAAACTTTGGGCAGCACCCCTGGGTGTAGGCACTAGTTTATTTCTCTGGATGAATTCCCAGCCAAGTGTTATGGGCATGCTAAGCTGAATGCTACCTTGACATTTATCTTAGATTCACGGTTAATTTATTTTTTAGAGGACTGTTGATTTAAAAAGCAGTGTTTAAAAAAAAAGAAAACCTTATACATCTTAAGACTTCTCCAGGTGAATGGACTTCTGGTGAATTGTTTTTTTAGTTCAGTGAAAAAGCAGTTTAATTAAAGAATCACCATTATCAGTGCTTGGCAATACGTCTTCAAAGGTACATTTTAGTTCCTAACACACTGAGAATTTACATTCGTATTAGGGGAAAATGTATGTATATTCTGATGGGCAGAGTTTAGCCTTTGATAAATTTTGCCTTTTTTTCTTTTTTTTTTTAAAAGTGTTTCAGTGATTTAGTGGTAAACAGGAAGTCAGGGGACAGTTCCCAGACACCCTATTATCTGTTCTTTGCCTAAGCAATTAACAACTTCCCAGGCAGGAAAGTTGCTCATCCTGTCTGAGGTGGAGTTTAGCATGAGTTAAAATATATTACAGTGATGACCCTTCATTTACAGCTTTTTACATTTTTTCTTTTTTTTTTTTTTTTACATTTTTTACATTTACATTCATTTACAGCTTGCTGAAGTAGCTTCTTTCTCCTGCTATGGAGATCTCTCAGATCACTGTTGCGCACAATATTGGTGTAAATACTGGAAGCTCAGTAGCTTGACAGAATTTGAATAAAACACCAAGGAAGTTTTTCATGCCTATCTGTCTATACTTTTTTTTTTAAAGTGTGGCGCATCACTGGAAATACCAAATGTCTGTTTTGAAATCCCTTCTTTTTTTATCCTTTTGTATAGTTTTCTCCAAAAGCATTACAAGGCTATGATATCTGATAAGGAACTTTGATAAAATGCAACTTAGAAGGCGATCAGCTTGAGAAATTGTCCACTTTATGCCCAACTTGTTTGGGTTTGGGTCTTAGTTTGGTAAGAAGGAGTGTTAATTCAGGTCTTATTGGTGTGCTTGACAGGTTATTATAGCTCTGAATATGTGCTGCTCCTCCTCTTGGAAATGTGTTTTCTTCAATACTATGTTCAGTATTGAACATAAAAATCATATGCACATTTAAACATTGGTAAATTTTCTCATTTAAAACGTTTTATTTTTCAATTAAAATTCTCATCCTAAAATCCCTCAAGGATCAGTATTATTTCTGTTTGATGCTTGTACATGATTTTTTTCTCATACATAGTGACCTGAGAGTGAGCTGAGAGATACTTTGCAAATGTTTACCTATAAGTTTTACCCTTTTGACTCCGTACTGCTTCACAGAGGGTATATTTATTACCAAGGCAGATTTATTATTTTTCTTGGAGGATTTTCCCAGAGTCTCTTTTTAATCCTTCCTTCAAAGCCTCTGGCACAGCCACATACATAGTTCCAGGCAGAATTGTGGGCAGTGACGGGTATGACGCCCTTCAAGACCATTTCTGTGTCATCTGGAGAGGATTATTCTCGCAAGTTCTGGTGGCTCTGCACAGAGGTCTGGAAGTGTTAATGTGTTATTAACAGCTTCTATTCAGGAAAAAAAGGGGGAAAAAACTCCCTACAACAGTTAGTTTTGTTCCAGAAATCCTACCTCTGAGAATTCCTGGAATAAAAGTTCATAAATTTCATCAGGTGTAGCTCAGTCCATATGAAATGTTATCAGACTGGGCTTTGCGCTTGCCAGTCACGCTGTCCGATAATATCGTGTCTCAGGGAAGGTCCACCTTGCCTGCCTGTGGAAGGGTTTGGTGCAGGCTGTGCTGTGCAGATTTCTGCTGCTCTTCTGTGCCCAAGGACATAGGAGCACCCAAGGAAATGGTGGTCACACCAGGGACTGCCCAGGCATCTTGTACCGAGGACCGTATTTTTTGCACCACATAGATGCAAAAAGATGCTGGGATTTGCTGGGCAGCATGAGGTGCCTTCTATTTTTTGTTTCAGCGCTGTGGAGAACCCGTGGTGATGGCTTTATACAATTTCAGACTGTGGTCCTGTGACATTGTCCAGGTTAGAGGACATGCCTTGGGGAAGGGATGTGTCCCACAATCCTGAGCTGTCAAATGAGATTTTCAGCCTTGAGCAGCAAGGGACTACACTGGGAGCCATACTGGTCCCAGCAAGCTGGTGCCACCGGTCGCTAATCCGCCAGGGCTGTCTGGGCCACAGAGGCAATCTGTTCCCCTAGGCGTCAGGATATTTGGGCAGCTATAGCATCCATGTTTGTTTATTTTAAATTAATGAGCATATAAATGAACATAAAAACACTATTAAATAAAAGTCACATTACATTTTCCCAGTAAATTGAGTATACTGCTTGTGTCTACTGAAGATGTAATAATAACGATTAAGTGTAAAGAACCATCGAGTGGAGAAAAGTTACTCGCAGGGCAGCGGAGGCTTCGCAGCCTCCTCTCCTTTCACAATTTGTGTTTTGAAAACAGTACCAGTTCAGAATAGAAACTGCTGCACAGCTCCCTGTTATTTTTACGTAGAGATACAGCAGCGATCTTCAAGGACGTAGCATTTTCCTGAGCAAGGCGCTAATCTGAGCACGGCTTTGCCTCTTGGTGTAGCCCCATATGCTGCTGCTCGAGGCTGTTCTGTTGCTACGATAACTCCTATAAACATCCCTGAAACATTTGGCGTCTTCAACAGCGGGGAAGCAAACCTGCCGGGAAAGGGGGCTTTTTTGGGTGGTGGTGGCTGGGTTTGCTCTGGGCCAGCATCTGCACTGGGCAGGTCTGGAATGAATTACTCTCTGTATTTATTTCCTTGCATTTGATTATTGTATTTTGTCTCTTCAGTGAGATGGCAGAAAGAGACCGACGCGGTGCCTGCTGTGATATATATTATGTCTTCTAAACTTCCTTGGCGAATGGAAGTGCTTAAAAGTTTGCACACATTTATCTTATACATATGTTCCGCAAAAAAACACTTGCAAATGCCTTCCGCTTTCAGCTTAGTGTGACTACACAGGGCACTGTACTCTGTCCTCCGTGCCCCATGCAAACTGCCTGGACCTGACTGGGTGTAGGCAGTGCTCTGGTCTTCCTTGTGTTCAGAGACCAGAACATAAAACTGTTTCTTTCAGATGCCCGCATGGGGAAGCTGAGGTTAAGCCCATCCGCCTCACCTGGGTGCATCAGGGCAGGGATGCTCCTTCCCTCCCGGGTGGGTCCTGTGGCACGTGCTGGGACCCTGCCAGTGTCTCCTCACTTTTTCCTTCATCTTGTTGGTGTAATTCTGAATATCGTGGCTGTGCAGGCAGAGTCTTCTCCTTCCTCCTCTCCCTGGTGAACGTGGGTAGACCCTCCCTCCTTCATCAAGAATCACCCCTGATTACGTTTGCTGGCTGCTCACCTTGTACAAATGACATTTAGAGACTATTTTAGCAAGGAAGGTGTTAAAATTACCTATTATTGGGACTCACTGAGTACGAAGATCAGTAATTATTTTCCTGTATCAAGGGAAATGCTGATTGAAATTATCTCAGATATCCTCATAGTTGATCAGCAAAGAGTAATACAATTTTCCTCTGCCTAGCGCTTGGCGTAATTACTCACAGCCCTGCAAAATAGGTGTAAATTGAAATGGAAGTGATTGTGCCAGGCCAGATTCCTGACACAGGGTGGCTGGGGATGTGGCCCGCTGCACAGGTGCAGTTGCCTGCCTGAGCACGTGGGAAAATGGGTCACCTGCTGCAGCAGTGCTGGCGGCTGGTGCTTGGGCTGAGCGGAGAGCATCCATCCTTCCCTTTCTGTAGGGCAGCTTTGGGACCCAACTGAGCTCCAGACAAAGCCATTAAATGCCTTCCCATTGACCTATGCAGATCTGACCTTAAGCCATCAAAAGTTTAATCAGAAATATATCATGACTAAGCGGAAAGTGAAGCTTGAAATTTCAGTAAATACAGATTCCTCTAATATTAAATTTATTTTCCTTCTGCTAGATAACCTCTTCAAACCAAAGGAAAGATTCATTCCAGAGAAAGAGATGCACATGAGATCCAAAAGGTACAAACCACTTGGATTTAGACTTCACTGAGATTCACTGCCGTCTCATGCTGAAGGCAGGGGATTTCCACGTTGCCTTCACACACTGGGAGGGCTGGTCCATCACACTGCTTGCCACGCTTTTGTGCAGTGCTTATGTTTTTCTTCCACTGCATCAATTTGATCTATTTGGACCAACCCTGCCGTTTGAGCAACCTCTTTCTAGCAGTTTCAGACAGCACAGAGTGCCCATGGCCTGAAAACCACATCCCTGAGGGAAGGATGATCCTACTTCCTTTTTGATCCAGTGGGAATTTTGTCATTGATCTCAATGGAAAAAGGTCAGAGTAGAAGTCGCCTTTTTGAAGGCAACTCATGTAACGTTTAAAAAGCACAAACTAAGAATTGTGGGTGTTTTTTGGTAAAATAGTTCCTAGTGACAGCGAAAAAATGTCAACAGTCTACAGTCTTCTAAGGATTGTTTTCTTATATTTCAGAGAAATACCTGAAAATAATTGCTCAATATTAAATGCAAACCTAACAAACAAACAAAAAAAGTATAGGCCAGATTCTGTTTTGAAATCGAAACCAGCTCCATTGAGCTCATTAGAAGCTTCCCCAGAATTATGCTGCTGCATTGACATAACCTGATCCCATCTCTTTCGTTACTCCTTAGTCCAAAATCAGCAGTGTTTTTCAACAAGTCAGATTTTTATAATAACATTATTGTTAATAATTTATAATTCTTGTGCCATGGATCTAATTCAAGTACTTAGAGATGTCCATTAATGCCAAGTATTGCATTGGAGGCATACATTTCCTAGAGAAGAATAAGTTATTTGCAAATCCCAGGGATGACACATGAACTTAACTTTCCAAATTCATTCCAGGATTTATGACAATTTACCTGAAGTAAAAAAGAAACAAGAAGAAAAACAGAAACGGATAATCATCCAGAGTAACAGACTGCGCGTGGAGATCTTTAAAAAGGTAATGATTTATTGTGAATGCAAAGCATAGTGATGTAATCTTTGCTGCTTTAACAGATGAGTTTCAGATCATTGGTCTGTAATTAAATCTATTTGTGGATTTATTATCAGTATTTGTGCACTTCTCTTCGCTATTTTCCTTCTCAGCCCTCAGCACTTCCATGAGACTGAGAAGGAACAGTGGAGTATGACGAGATGTAGGATGCTCAGACACCAAGCCCTGCAGTTTTGCAGTGATGAGCTTGTTTTTTTTTTCTAGCGAGGTCCACAGCCCTGAAGTGGGTGCTGCCAGGAGAGGCAGGTACCTGTGAGCAGGTCCATGGGCGCAGCACCCCGGGGAGCCTCTGCTATCATGTGCAAACTCTGAGAGCAAAGGATGTTGTTTGAATCTTGCCCTTGGGGTTAGGCACTTCTTCAGCCTTGGAATCAACAGCTGAACCTCATGCTGGAATTAGCACCCAAGACTTTTAGTTTTTATAAAGGAGTAATTTGTCCTGGCAGAAATCTGCATTAGCACAGTTAATCTACATGCACATCTGAGGTGCTGCCAGGTAATCCAGCTCTGTGCTGTGTACATGTAACAATTTTTCCTTAAGTGCTCTGCTCCTCCATGTAATTACTCTGTTCCTGTCCAAGATGGAAGAGCTTTCAGTACTTTTTTTTTTTCTTTTGCGAGATAGCCAACAGATTTGAGATCTGAGGAGGCTTTCGTACCATCTCATGGCATCACTGAAGGTTTCTACAGCTGTTTACACCTTGTGTAGCTTAATGCAATCTTAAGGCTGTTTTGCATTGTTTTTTTCCTAGCAATTACTGGACCAGCTCCTTCAAAGAAACACAGAGTGACAAAGGATTCTCTTGCCGATCATCCTAATTGGATATCAAATGCCTTTGACTGCTAGATAAGCCATAAAAGTTACTGTTATCTTAATTACCCGGAGGTATTTTTCTTATCTTTGGCTCTTTATATAAAGAAAGATCATTTATATTTCAATTGAAATTTTAAGGCAACTTTCAAGTAAGCAAAAACAGTCTAAAAGGGAGCACAGCTGTTTCAGAGCATCAACTTATGGTCAGTTTACCCAGAGGAAATAATTTTAAGAATTTTTAATGCAAATACTGAATTATAGTGGTATTATTTATCTTAATCTTTTTAAAAGTATACATCTCTGTAGCAATAGAACTGGGTTTATAAGACCTGGGAAACTTATTTCTCTGAAGTATTCTATTAATTGATTTCCTGTGAGTTAAATCCTTGAACTAAAGAAAAATGAATATCATTGTTTGTTATGTTTAGAAACTAGCTGAAATAGCATTACCACATAATCATAGCAGCAGCAGTTTCACATTAATACTTAACATACCAAAAGGGACCAATATTTCAGCTCTCTGAAGAACTCTATTCCTGTTTATGTAGTGAATCTGCGCAGTAAGTTTACCTGTTAAAAAGCAATATTTAAAATTTTGTTTATAACTGTTTTTCATGTTTTTCATTGTAATATGTATTTTACTCCACTTCTGTGAGCATCAAGTATTTACAGAAATGGCATATTAAGAAGCAGTGCCAAGAAGTATGTTTGCATCAAAACTGCAGAACTAAAACCATCTGCAATGTTTCCTCCAAAAATATTTAAATCTTTATTTGTACATTTTGGAAGTAAAAACAACCAGCTTACAAACCAATGGAATTTATTTATGGAATAAAGTATGAATATAATATTTATCCAACTGCTGAGTTTTTATTTGGTACTGTTAAATATAACACAATTATTGAAACTGCTCAAGAAGTAATGCCTTTGTCTGCCACAAATCCTATGGTAAAAAATATTGCCCATAAAAATCATTGCAAGTGTTAACCTCTGCTGCCTGAACACTCAATTGAGTGTGTTCAAATGAAGCTGGAATTTGGCCTTTGATATCTATGCTTTATTTTTCTAATCCAGCTTGAGATGTAAGGTCAGCTTTTTTGGAAGAGTGATGTTTGTGAGCAGAGCACTGGCCACTGAGATAGCCTCCAGCTGCGTGACTTGTGC
The DNA here is from genome assembly GCA_013399475.1 of Chauna torquata. Lineage (NCBI taxonomy): Eukaryota > Metazoa > Chordata > Aves > Anseriformes > Anhimidae > Chauna > Chauna torquata. The sequence continues at coordinate 286,412 of VXAL01013498.1, read as the reverse complement.
TAGACACCAGGAACCCGGTTATATTTTGTGCTCTCTCTCTCTTACATTACTTTTCCTCTTTGTGTTTCAACTTCCTAGTTTGTAAAGTGGAATTAATGATGTTAATTTTTGCTCACAGAGAAGATGGAGATTTATTGAACAAATATACTGCGTTCCAGATAGATATTTTTAAGTACTCGAGAATTGTTTCAATACATTTTGAGAGGACATGTAAGGTAAGGTAATGCTTGCTGTGAGAAAAGAACTGCCAGGGCTCTTCCCCAAAACAACTCTTTTTAACCAAGCAAGTAATGCTGAACTGGGGACTGAAGTCAGGGCTGGACCACACATGGCTCCAGGCAGAGGAATTTGTCAAAAGGACTGCTAGAGGGGACATCCTCCAAGCTTCACAGCTCAGCTGCATGCTAGGTCTGCTCTCCTGTGGGTTCATTGATCCCTCTGCTGCTCTCCAGGAAAAACATGTGGCCTGCCTCAAACAGGAGGGCCTTTCTCTTCAGTGGACTTCTGGGTCTTCACCACACAGCAATAAATTTTAGTAGTGAACACACCCACACACATGGTCTCCTAGACTGGATCTGAAGGATTGTCTTTCAAGCTTTCTTCCAGTTAGAGCTCACTACAAGAACTGAAGATATTTCCAATAGAAGTCAGTGCCAAAATCCCCTTTGAGTTCAGTAGGAACCTAGTATTTTCCCCCCTTGGTTACTTAACCTCTAGTTTCTTGACTTCTTCAGAGGAATGCAGCTTTGATTCATCAAGTTTGATGAATCAGGAGCATTGCTTCTTGCATTCATCCATAGGGGAATATTGTATACATTTAAGCCTGCTTGTAGCCCTAGAGCCAGAGTGAGGCTTTTTGGTATGGAGAGAAGATGTTAGGTCTTTGGTCCCCATCCTCTGGATGAGGACCTGGGTGGATTGCAGAGAAGAAACACACAGCCTGAGTCAGGGATGTCTCCTGCTGTGGGACTGACACCCTATGCCACCAGGAGAGGAGAGCCCCAAAACTTTTCCCACTCCTTCTCTGACAGAGCAGAAGACCGGGAGCCTTCCTCATTGGGAATGAAAGAGTACTTTACAAGGAAATGAGACATTTTTCCTGCAGGATGCCCAGAAACTAGAGAAATGTCTTAATCTAACCATCTTCATCTAACCACCCAAGTATATCCATCCCTCATGCCCGTATAATTTTATATGCATATGTAAATGCATATGCATATTCGACATGCTTCTCACCATCTGGCTGGGAATCCCAGAATCTCAGGCTGGCTGAGGTTGGCAGGACCTCTGGGTCCAGCTGGTCCCACCCCTGCTCCAGCAGGGCCACCCAGAGCAGGTTGCCCAGAACCACGTCCAGGTGGGTTTGAAGAGCTCCAAGGAGGAGACTCCACAGCCTTTCTGGGCAACCTGTGCCAGAGCTCCATCACCTGCACAGTAAAGAAGTGCTTCCTGATGTTTAAATGGAACCTCTTGTGTTCAAGTTTGTGCCCGCTGCCTGTTGTCATCAAACAGAGGAGCTGGTCTTAGAAACCCACGGCAACCAGGTCCTGATGAGGAATTGAAGCATGTGAGCAGCTGGGATGAAAACCACAGGTGTGACATGGCTCAACCTAGTTTCTGCCCCTTGGCACCCCTGTAGGAATGCTGCCTGGGGCAGAACACTTCTCAAGTGACTAGGTTTTCTGCTGCCATCCTCAGAGATGGTACCACTCTGGCTTGCTGCATCCTCTTGTCACCTGGCTCATGAGTAACTCCACCTCACAGTCTTAAAGCTGGTATGCTGTTCACAAAATCTTTTGGCTTTGTAGAATGGTTATTTTGAAATGTTTTTATTTCCTCTAAATGTAGTTTTCAAAATCAACAGGACAAATGTGGCAACTTGAGGTGGAAATTCTTTCCCATAAATAAGCTTGGAAGTATACCTAGTGAGCAAAATGCATAATGCAAAGTATTGTCTGGGAATGCTTTATATGATATGAAACCTTTGCTTCAAAATAACAAAACAGATCCTGTTGCAAACCTAATTTCTCTTTCTGAGCCTCAGAAAAGAAGGTATCTGGTAATGTATCTAACAAACAATCCTGACATTCATTTCAGCTCTACAATCAAGTCGTTGTAATAGAAAATAGACTATACAGGAAAATGTTACTTCAGAAAAAAATGAGCTTCACAGGCTTAGCTCTGTACAAGTAGGCATCAACTTGAACTTTATAGCTAGGAACAAAATTGACATAATTGCACTTTGGACTTGCAGGCATTTCAAAGTAAAGAATACATTCACCATTGGATAGTACGCTACGCAGACAACTTCCCAGCCTACGTTGGAGATCACCTACACTTGCTAAATACTGGATTTTTCCTTCTCTTTGGACGCTGTTTGAGTACAGGTTCTCCAGCTGTCGGCCCATGCCCTGTATCTTCATGAGGAGCACATTTTTCTGCTGGTACAACTGCACAAAGATTAACATCTCTGGTAACAGGCATTGACATTTGCTCCTCAGCAAATCGTTACCCGTTTTCTCACTGGTGGTGTGTATGTGCACCCAGAACAGTGTTTAATGAGTGTTGGTAAGGGTGACATGTTGAGATGATTTCAGGGCATTAAGGCTCACCAACTTGGCCTTATCCTTCCTAAACAGAAGCCTCTAAGTAGAGCTGAAATTTTGTATTGGTCAAAATGGAGCCCACATGGGGAACACGTGGTGTTTTAGGTGTGCAAGACAGTGTTAGTTTGTGTGTTGGTATCATTAATTTCATCCGACAGGAATACATCATTAAGGGTTGAAAGTCACTGCAACATAAAGCACTGAGAATTACGGTATTCTGGGGATTTATATTAAACCCAAATATTTTCCTGTGTACGTGTATGTAAGTCATTAGTTACTTCTTCAAGTTTACTCAGCTGGTCAGATAGAAGAGGAGACTGTCTGGGTAAGACTTGCTTGGAGTTTTGTTGTTTAATATCTGTGATTGGTCATGTCAGTGTAATGTTTTTTGTGAGAGGGCTGATTTACAAGGAAAACAACACAGAAAAGCAGGGATAAAGTTTCTGGCAGCTCTCTCTGGAGGAATCCGTTCCCTATACATCCATCACAGTAAGAGCTCCGTGGCCAAAAATACCCCAGCTTGCCTCTTCCGCAAAGATGTTTGCTCCTTTGACTTCAGGGACAAAAATGCCTGTGTGCTTTGATGGGTGGGTAATTGTCTTTCCGGGAGCATTGACTGGCCGCTTGTTCACTGACAGTGCATGGGGTTGTCCCACAGGGTCATATTTCATCAAGTGCTATGACTTAAGCCTGTGTCGTTTATTTCTCAGGATGCTTCTTGCTGAGCTGGGTTACAGCAGGCTGGATGCCTATGAGATGCTCTCACTGTGCTCCCCTGCTGTCCTGCCCACGGGTCAGCACCAGGCAATGGGGGACTGTGAAGTTCCAGCCTCCGCTGAGGCCATTTCCAATTTGCAGACTTCCTAATAAGAGGTGATTAGAAAGCAGTGGCACAAATTTAATGCAAGAAGGACACCTGACCATAAAGAAATGCATTAGGACAAAGTAAGGTACTGAAATATACTGTAGGTAGAGAAGCTCAATATAGGAATGCAAATACTTATCAAGCTTTGATTTAAATACATATCTACCACTGAAATCACAATCACAAAAATCCTTTCCCAAAGTCCCTACTCAGAGAGAGGAGCCCATGCTGCTTGTCGAGTGGTGCTGGCTTACCTGCTGATCGTGGCATAGTACTGGGTTCTGCTCTGAAAGTGAAACTTGTTTCCCACCTGAACTAACTGGAAGTGTTTTGGGAGGTCCTGATTTTTTTTCTCTAGCAGTCTGTTTAGCTATGACAAAACTGCTAAACTGCTGAAAACAGCATGTCATGTGAAAACACATTTTTATGTTGAAAATAAAAAGCATTCTATTTTTCTGTCAGGCATTGTACTTATCCTAGTTCTCCTTGGCTCCTTACCAAAGCTGTAGGAGGTAGAATTACTTAATATCCATTTTAGATGACCCTCAGAATAAGATAATGAGGTGTATCATCTCCCTAGCAGCTGCAGAATGATTAAAAAAAAAAAAGAGAAGAAACTGCACAGATGTGCTCGTGGTACACACAATTATATAAAATTAGTAAAGAGCAAAAGTGGAATAAACTTCTTGAGGTTCTTGTTGCATAGATAGAGATATGAAAGAGACTCCTTAATTGCACAGATTTTTTTAGAAGTTGGTCACAGTGATCTATTTTTAGACTTTTAACTTCTACACTATCCTACAATGACTAGACATTAGTTCATGTGTAATTATAGGAAGATCCTCATGCAAACACCTATTACAAGTAGGCTGCTGCATGGTTCTAGATCTGCAGGTCTGCACATTGCTTTAGAACTTGCAAGTAGAAAGTGGCACCGTTTCTTAAATATGTTTTAGCTTCATCTTCTCACTTGGGTTGTCTGATAATACATTAACACTTTTTAAGAGGAAAGCTCTTGCAGTTCATGAAGTTGTACCTGAGAAATTGGTAGACTTCCAATTTTATTTCAAAGTTTTGTGCTTTTTTTTTTTTTTTTTTTTACAACTTCTTGTTCCCTAAAATAAGCGAGCTCTTTGTATCCCCTTCTGGGGTGATGTGATGAAAGTTAATGAACTTTGTGACCAAAAGGGTGGTCATGGGAATGGTGTCAGTCTGAAACTGGATTAATCAGAAGATTATCTGATAATGGTGTCTGAAGGACAGGTCCCTCAGCAATCATTTTAATGAATTGTAATATGTAACTGTGGCCAGGGAGTTTAAAACAAACAAACAACCTAACTAACAAACAAAAAACACATGCATTTGGGACAGGAGAAGCCTATTTTTTTGTAGCTGGCATGTCCTCTGAAATTGTGTCACTGCAGAAGGCAGCAGGGAGATGGGCTGGAGACAGACATGTGCCATGATCTGGGGGAGGAACGATGAGGAAGGGGCGATGCTCTTCTCCATGGATAAATGACGAGCTGGATGCTCATCACGGCTGCCTGGGGACTGCCCAGCCAGGCAATGACAATAGCACAGCCTGTTTGAATACCTGCACTGGTGGCGGTCTTCAAAAGCATTGCGGTGATGTCAGGGATAGGGAATTACCAGTGTATTCTACAGTGCCGATTTATGGAGAAATAAACCAGCGCCTACATATTATATCCACATTAGTTCTTCGTGACTAATGTTATTACAATGAATACCAGAGGAATTAGTAATGAATACCCACTTACTGTAAAGTGTCACCGAATATATACTTAACTTGTAATGCTACTGGGAGCACATATATAATTTTTGTGTTTGTTATTATGTAAAAATATAACTTTGAGGGCTCGTTGGTCTAAATTTAATTATGTAATGGCATAAGTTAAACTGCATGGAAGATATATAATTATGGCTGACTGTTCTATCTAATACTATTAGCTGATGTTACAAAACCAACATTTTACTTCTATTTGTTTTAGTTCTGAGAGATTTCACTTGCTGTATTTGTGACCCAAAGCAAATGGAAGTTTTGCATCAGAATCTAACAATCAGAAAATGCCTATAATAAAAGCTGCTCTGTTTCACTCTTCCTTTCATAAATAATATGAGATTAGGACTTAATTGATTTCATTCTCCCATGATGGATACCGCAGTACTTTTTAATGATTTCTCTGAAATTTCCAATTAGAAATATTTATTTTTCATTAGAAACATCCAAAAATATACTGTCCTTCTAATTTATTGCCCCAGCATTTATGATGATGGATGTTGCATTGTTTTGTGGTTTGTAGAGGGCTAGACAGGAATGTTAAAAATATATGACTTCATAATTTTTGGTCTGAGTTGAATACTATCCTCTTGTGAGACATGTAAAAATTTGTGGTCTTTTTCTTCTTTTGTTTTCAGGGAGACAGTGAAATTTGTAGCAATGGATCAAAGTGCTTATTCTCAAATTCTGGTCTGAAGTCAGGAAAACTTATTTAATGGGTTATATTTCATATTTAAAGAGTTTGTAGTACAGGAAACTTTCCTGCCGTGCTCTCAGAACTGTTCTGTCTGATACAAGGATCCTGCTGCAGAACCGTCACATCTCACCATGGCTACTGAAATTAGTAGCAAAGCTTAAAATGATGTTTCTTCCACCACAGAAAAAGAAGGAGCTATTCGGGTCCTCAGGGAGAGGATGTAGGATGCCCGGAACAGAGGGCCACATCACTCTGGTTTGGACTTTGCAGGATCTTCCTGGTTCTGTAGCAGGCTGCTGGGTAGAAAAGTCTTGCTGCATCATTATGGCAAGAAAATCATGAGCACAACATCAAACTGCAAGAGAGTGCAAACTACATTTTTGCGGAATATTAATTCCCACCCGGTAACATCGACTACCCCGGCGTGCCACGTGTCCTCCCTGCAAGGGAGAGCGCGGGTCACCAGTTACTGCACTAGCTTTGGGCCGGAAGAAGGCAGCACCAGAATGGAAAGCAGCACTTTAGGGTTGTACAGCCACGCTGAAGCCCATCTCTGATTTATGAAGATAAGCGCCGGGGCACGGGGAGGCTCCGCTGCTGGGGGTGGCTGTGTTCACAGAGCTCTGTGTTTGCACGACCGAGGGTTTATGCTACAGGAAAAGAATGTAACGAGGGAGCGCATGAGGTTTGGGTTTTTGTGTTTTAACTGCCGAAGAATTTAGGGGGTTGCTGTTGTTGTTGTTAAGGTCCTGTATCCTTGGAGCGGTGGGTTTCTTTGTTTGCTCTTTCTTGAGCTCCTCTTGGCTTTTTCACCCTTGGCCCTGTTACAGCAGGCTGCAACAGTCTCCGTGTAGTTTCCCTATAAAGTGGTGTATAGAGCTTAATCAGCATTAAAGCTGAGCCCCCTCCCCTGCTTCGTTAGAGGAAAGGAGCTGTTTTCCAAAACTGTGTTGCAGTGGAGGGGTAGGACGAACCGAGCAGAACAGGGAGGGGAGAGGAGGGTGACGAGCACGTGCCGCTCGCCACCAGCCCCACTGTCCCTCCTGCAGGTAGGAGGGATGCTAGCTGGCAGCATTCTCCAAACACGGCTTCGTGGAAGGGGCTTGCTCTCTCAGGTTACATTTTGTCCCTGAGACAGATTAAAATTACTGTGTCTCATTTATTAAATATCTAAATGACTTCAGGATGGCTGTGTCAGTTTTGCTTATGTTTGAATATAATATAATGCTTTATCATTCAAACGAGGTGAGGGTGGTTTAGTTTCTTCTGTGTCTAAAAAGAAATGTACCTAGGAACATTTCAGTTCTGGGGTTCTGCGGTCAGTGATGAGGTGAATTCAGTATTATAACCTGTCCAGGGGGTGTAGCCGATCAAAGTGCAAAGGACCATGTTACTTCAAACAGCTCGCAGGTACATCTCAGGAAGAAGCAGTCTCCTCTCAGCCAAACCCAGCTTTGTAAGCGTGTCCCTTGCATGCGTGCAGCAAGGGAGAAACTGGTAAGTCCCTGGTCCTCTAGAGAAGTCAGGAGGAGTCTGCGCTGGGAATTAGGCTGAGCTCTGTTGGCACTTGGGGGCACCAGGTGGGCACTGGGTGCCCACCGGCTCGCCTGGGCAGGGCAGGTGGAGG
>VXAL01013498.1:228504-273444 GCA_013399475.1 Chauna torquata | reverse complement strand
TGCCTTGCCAAAAAAAAAAAAAAAACAAAAAAAAACCCTTTAAAAAGAAAAAAAACACCAAACAACTTTTTTTTCTTTTTCTTTTTCTTTTTTTTTCCTAACTAAACAGAGCCCGACTCATCAGCAGCTCATGCAGGAGCAGGAGGGGTTTTGGAGTTAACTGCATGCAGGAAATCTCTCACATCCTGAGTCCCAGCTCGCTCCTCTCTGTAACTGTATATTATGGTGCTGCTCTCCAGCCCCAGCTGATGAAAGTTTGTCTCCCTCAGTCTGGGCTAAGATGTCAAAGCGTCTCCATGCAGAGCAGCAGCGCTTCCCTCCTCCGCACCCCCCAGCCCAGATTTCCATGCTGCTGCTGAGCCTCAGCTGGCTCTTTTTAGCATCACCCAGAGCGCAAGGTAAGTCACCGATATCTGGAGAAATCTCTGTCTGTATTTTGAAACACTTCCTCAGCCCACACTCCATTTTAAGGGGACACCAGGAACGACTCGAGCAAAGTAAGCGCACCCAGCCGCCGCCTCTGGCGGGGGCCGCTCTCCGCGACGCCCCGCGCTGCCTCCGCGCCCCCTCCGCGCCCCCTCCGCCTTCCCTCCCCCTTCTGTCTCGGGGCTCCGCGGCCTCCCCCGCTCCGCGCTGTTCCGCGCTGCTCCGCGCTGCGGGGCGGCGGCGCCTCTGCGGAGCCCGGGGCGGAGGGGTGCGGTGCGGGACCGCGTAACTCCCGCTGCGCTGCGCGCCCTTCCAAGCCCTCCCCGCTTTGTAGCCCCCCCCGCCGGCGTCCCTGGCCCTGGAGGGGGCCGGTCCCGGGGCCTCCGGGCAGGGGGTGCCCTGCGGGGCCCCCGGCAGCGGGCAGTGCCTGGGGCTGCCCCGCAGGCAGCCCCCGGCTGAGGCTGGATGCGGGGTCCGGGAGCGCTGTCGGGGTTTGGAGTCTGTGTTTCCAGCCGGGAAGCACTGCCTGGAAAAGCCAAATGCTGATGGTGAGAGCTTCCCTGCTGGATAAAAGTTTACTTGCCGCTCCGCTCATTCAAAGTGAGCACAGCCGGGGAGCGGTGGCTTCAGTTCGAGATGGTTTGCAGTCCTGGCCCTGTGACACCGGCGTTACAGATGGGGGAACAGCCGAGGAAGAGCGACTTGTCTCTTTGCACAGCAAGTCTGGGGCTTATTCGGGAATCACTGGAGCCCCGGGCCCTGTCGTCTTCCTTGAGCTGCAGCTGACAGTGCATATTTCTTGTGAGAGAGGGAGGGAGATTCTCTCGTGTAAATACATTTAACAGCACTGAAGAGCGCGTGGGTCTCTGTGTGTTACTACAAGCTCGTCTTGGGGCTTTTTTTCATTGTAACTTTCAATTTTGTAAATGTTTGTTTGTCTCCAAACATATGCACAGCAACTTTCACTGGGACTTTGGCTCTGGATTTGCTGGGAGAAAGACAGAGGTATGCTGCATCACACGTTAGCCAGAGCACTGAAATCCTGGGACAGGCGGAGCGAGTTGATGCCTTTAATTGAGTACCTAGGATTTCTGTTAATGTATTAATGGGACTTGAAGCTTTGCATTGCCTCTGTGAGGAATCTTAACTTCTCTCATTCAACGTTTGTATTTCTTTCCTCACACCAAATTAGCACACTGGGGATAGAGGCTGCAGAAATTCTCAGGTAGATGAAGAGAAATCAGTCTGGTGCCCCTGCGGCCATCTGCGTGGGTCGAGGGTGGGTTTGCGTGGGCCAAGCAGCTGGTGCCCCGACCCTGGGTGTAGGAGCCACAGTGGCTGGCCCGGCCCCTCCGTGCCTTAGAGGCACGCTAGGACAGGGGGTACGCCTGGGTACATGTCCAGGAAGGTTCAAGGGAAGGTGCTCCAAGCCCTCATGACAGAAATGAGGAAACGAACGTACCCCAAAGCAGTTGACCCTACAATAAAATAAAAGGGCACACTGTGGGTGGCTCACATCTAACTTTGAGATGAGAGAAATGGAGAGTGGGGGTGGAAACCCCATTATCTGTATTTTGGGATTCCCTAAGAGACAAGCTGAGTCTCTGAGGTTACATTTGCACTGATGAATTAAGCTCTCTGAAATGTACATCAGCTTCCCGTCCTTATGATAGGTGTCAAGCAACAGTGGTGCTCACTGATCCTTGCAGCTCAGCTGGATTCTGCGACTGCCTTGCTACATCCCTCCTACTCCGTTCCGTAATATGTCTATAACTTGCTCTTTTGGATCTGCGGCCAGTGTGCTCAGCAAGTATCCTCGTATCCTCTCCTTTCATTCCGTTTTTTTTTTTTCCTGTGGAAGTAGAGAACAGCTTTAGCCTTGCCAGAGTGTGTGCTGCTTTCTTGGTCACAGAGGTGCTGAAAGTTACAGCCGCACGCGCTGCTAGACCCAGCGGAGCTGCCCGGTGATGAAAAGTCCTCTTAGCTGTGCTGGCACACATCTCCATCGGGCGCTTTGAAGCCCTGCAACTCCTACCTCAGCCGGCCTCACGGCTGCGGCTACTCCAGGCCCGGTGTCCGTGATTTGCGGTGCTGCCAGGGCATCCTGACTTCTGCATAAATGCACACCTAGTGATTAAGACAGAAGTTTAAATTACAATATGCCTTGAAAATCAGTTTTAAGAAGTGGTTGTTTGAAAAGGAGAGAGGCATGCACAACATGAGGCTGCCCTGGTGACAATTCTAATATTAAACAGAAATTATCAGGTTACAAGCTAGAAAACTTAAAAGTATCCTTACCTCTCACTTTCAGAGTGAGTTTCCTTTCCAATTTTTATGGTTTTACAATCACATTTTCCAGTTGCCAAAATTGCTGGCTCTTGGTTGCTGCCTGAAAGGACCCCATGGACAACATGGAAAACTAACTGAAGTACTGGCCTCAACAAGACAGCAAAGCTCATTTTGCTTTGTTGTCCTGGTGCAGAATAATGTCTACAGGGATAAGATTTTATAGGTTTAGTCAAATGCCTAAAATTCAGTGGCTGTGTAAACTCTTTGCAGTCAAGGCCTTCGTGTATCTACAGGGCAGACAATCAAAGTGATGGTGTATAAAGGCAAACTGCATGTTAGTGTGTGTCGGGAAACCTCGTATATCTCTTTTAGATATTAGGTATTAACGGAAGAACAGTGGAGAAAAGAAAATCCTAAAATTGCAGTCCAAAATTCTTTACCTTCAATTAAACTAACTTTTCTGCCAGACTTTATTTTTGCTACTGATTGCAACCGCATTGGCTGTAAGGGAAATAAATTACAGAAGGAAACATCCTTCCTCGTCTTGCGCTTTAAAACTGATCTCTCCAACATACTCCGTATTTTCCAGCTCATTTTCAAGCACTGTATTCTTTCAAACTGTTGGAGCATTTGTGGCAGATATTTACGGTCTGTGTATAATCACCTTCTTGTCTGACAATTATCCCTATCAGCTCCCCTGCAGATAGCCTGGCACGAGCTGTCCCTGGCCGCGGGGCTCCATAGATCCATGCCAAAATACACCAGCTGAGGACATTATGCCCACTCTTCCAATTGTGTTCACATCGTTAGCTCTTAAGCTCGCTGGCGAGCAGCCGGTTTGTTCGCTGGTGTTTTCGCGGGCTTCTCATCTCTTGCTTTCCTTGAGATTTCTGGAAAGGTCACCATCCAACCGCAAAGAGCATCCTCAACCTAATGGCTGATTGGCTACGTTTTGGGCTGCTTTTCATCCTGCTCACAGCGCAGAGGCTGCTTCTCCAACCACACATGAGCAACCACAGCAGAACAGGGCTGTGTTTATCTGTTGCTTCCACTGTCAGCTGCCTCTGATGCTGTCGATCACAAAATTATGTTTTTAAAAAGGCTGAATTCATGTAAGGGCTTATTTGGTCCTCCAGCGGCCTTGTTCAGACCTCACATATCCTAATCCTGACAGATTTATCACCGGCGGTCCCTGTGCTTTTAACATACCCCACATTGCCAGTGCAAATTGTCCAAGGAGTCCAGCTGGGCTTCCTTTTGTTAGTATCCACGTGCATCCTCTCGGGCAGGGCTGCGGTGCTGCGTGCCAATGGCGAGCTGGCGGGCAGCAGCGGGGCCGGGGTGCTCACGCCAGCTTCTGCTGCTGCTGCTGCCCAGCCTGGCGTCTGAGGATGTGGCTGGTGGAGACTGATGGGCTGGGTGCTGTCTCAGCTCTGTACCAGCTCGGATTTTGCTATTCACGTTGTATGCGCGGTGTACTTGCCTTTCCAGTAGCCTTTCAGATTACTCCTAGGACAAATGCATGTCATCTCCAAAATGTTACAGTAATAAAGGCCTAAGTCACACCTGCAGAGGCTTCTTTTAGACCCTGCCGAGTGTCCAGAGCAAATCTATGGCAAACTGAGTAAAAAATATATGCCTTGAATAAATCTGTTAGAGAGTTGCAGTTGGTTCTTGGTAGGACAGTGCAGCACAAAGGACAATCCCTTTTGTTTCTGGTAAACACCAGAGAGAAATGCTTCAACTGCCCATGGCAGCAGGGTTGGACTAGGTGATCTTTAAAGGTCCCTTCCAACCCAAACCACTGTATGAACTGTAATCAATCTTTATCTTTTTGATAAAAGGGTCACACAATGCGCAAGGAGAGGTGTTGTTTCTCAGTAGACTCCTTATCCAGGAGGTTTTGTTTATCCCCAGGGTGATTTGGATGCTCAGCTAGAAGGAGTTTATCAGTCTGGTGATGTTTGTAACTGTGACTAGTCTTACCATACATTGTTATTATCTCAAAATAATAATTTTATGTCCTTTTAGGTATTTTTTTTTCTCACCTGCATTTTTAAGCTTGTGATCATCTTTTAAGGTGAATTGACTGATGAACTTACTGTTACGAGATTTACGTATTACTGAGCTTGGTGCTAAAATTATCAAGAAAAATATTGTCTAATGTATGATATTAAATTGCAGAGTTACCTTAATGTCTATGAATTCATACCAGGTTGTTGGCAGTGGTACAAAAGTCCTGCAACAAGCACTTGAGGTGCATGGAAGGCTTGTGTTAGGAATATGCAGTCAAATTATACACAAAGCATTTTCTTTGAGGAAAGGACATAAAATCTTATTTGACTGTCATATAAACTGTGAAGTAAGAGCATACATAGTCATATCAGTAGTGGCATGACTTAGGCAGTCTTACCACCACAGAGCACCAGGTGACTCAGGACATGTGGTACCAGCCATTTGGACCCCTTGAATTCTTGCTCTTGCCCTGATATTTACCTCTTTTTTTGCTGCTGGCCAATTTTTTGCCCCTTTCACTAACAGTGGAAGAGGCCAAATGGTATTCGCTGAAATGAATGAATATTTGCAGCATTAGCTATTTCGTGTCACATAAGAGTTTGAGAATACATTGATACCAAGTGGGGTGTTGGCATCAGTGTTTCAGAAATTGACTTAATTGGCTGCATCATCTAACCAGAAATGCTTACTCCTCTGTTAAATCACTTCTTCATGTTGTTTAGTTAACTTTTTTTTTTTACTTTTCACATAAATGACGCTGCTATTCTCCATGATTTGCAACTAAGATGAGAAATACCGGGTTGTACTGGGGACAGGGGTTGTCCATCCACAAGGTCAACGTGATGAAACCATCAATTAGATGAACACATCCTTTCTCATCCAAAATATATGATCTAATAAGGTGAGAAGTGGAATGTTTCATGGCCTGTTATGCATGCTGGATAATACACAGCAAGGCGTAAAAAGCTGGATGCAGCATTTGGCACAAAAGGATCTTTAGCTAGTTTATTCTGAGATATTTGTTAAGAGAAACAGTATCAGTGCTTACAAATCTAGTCTAATGGTGTATGTCAGATGCATTAACTGAAAAACATTCTTCTGACAGTGGTGAAAGTTTGCTGTTTTCTTGCTTCTATTTAATGTTTTCAAATTCTGAAAACAGCTGATCAAGCAAGGGAAATAAAATTCATGTGCGACTGCTTACCTTTGAAAGAATATATTGGAATACAAATATCACCAAATTCAAGTGTTTATGGGATTTTGTTTTGATATAGCCATGTAAAAAAGAAGTTTAAAACTCTGGACTTTGTCATAATGCTACATTAAATGAGGCAAGCACATGGGCCTGACCACACGTGGAGCTGGGTATCACCAGCATCTTTATTTAGCAGGGCTGTCTGTATGCACCAATACATTTACTGGTGTGCTGAAGATCCTCTGTTAGTTCAATGATTAGAGGATGTGAGGAGGAGAGTGATTCAGTCCAGATAATTTAAGTCTATGTTGCATTCCTTCTCTGCCATTGAGAGCACTGCCTCAACAGCTATAGCTGGGAATAAAATTTGGCCTCTGCAGCTTCTAGGGAAGGGTACAGCATCTCACTTGTACTCATGTTCTTTAGTGAATTGGAGGTTGTAAAACTGTATTCAGGTTAAAAACTGCTCTTGCGTTTTGACACAGGCTTTAAAGCACAAGATAAACATTTCAAGTGGAATTGTATTTATATGTTCATCTATTGCCTCCTCAGTGAGGAAAACGCATCCCACAGAAGAGACGCTTTGGGTAAAGTCGTGTGTTTGAGGGGAAGGTGCAGTGTCATTGCAGAAGAAATCTTCACACTTCAGAAAGAAGGAGCTTGTCTATTTATTTTGTATTGTGTATATTCCTTGTTTGTGAGTTTGTGAGTCTGATCTTTAGTTGGGATAAATTGTCTCACCTCCATGGACGTGGCTCCTTTGTACAACCTGGTGTTAACTTCTGTGCTATTCACTTGAAATCTGCCTGAAAGGATGTGTAGGTCAGATGAACAAAGCTGTGTTGGTGACATGGAAAGATATCCTGGATGTTCTCCCTGCCCTGAGGAAACAATAAAAATAAATGTTTGTTACTCCTGTAGCTCAACTCCTGAAGAAGCTGTGAAAGTCAAGAGTTATGGACCGAACCAGTGCTTATGGCAACATTTGTTGTAAGGTTGCACACATAAACCTGGATAGGTTAGGTGGCTTCAGGAACATTAAGTTTTCATGGTTCTTCCTATTTTTTTGAAAGGTGGATGACAAACTTCAGTGATAGGTTACGTTAGCATTGGTGCACTTGAATGTTCTTTGTCCCCTGCTGTATAATGCAAGTAGCAGGTATTCCCCTTATGAACAAAAACGTGTGATGGATATTAACTCCCCAGCTCAGTAGCTCATTTGCTAGTCTTGGGAAAGAACCTCAAATGGTTTCCCATGAACATTTACCTAAATTAATACTGAAATTTGCTTCAGCTGGGTTTGCTCTGTTTTCAGTGTGATTTCCCAGAGAACATCTGAATGAACAATTTGTGTGCATGTGACAAGCACAATTCAAACTCCCACTCAATAATTTTATTCACTGGTGATTGTATATTGTATACAGGATAGAACACCCCTCAATACAGTTACACTAAGGATTCCTTGTATTCAGTGGGGGAGGCTATTAAATCATTGGAAAAGAGGATTGTCCAGTACCTTTTAAAAGACTGAGAGGAAATGTATTTTTGGGAGTAATTTTGAACTTCATTCAGTGGAAAGTAGCCTTTCTTTGGAGGGGAGCAGCTGGAGAGGAATGCTGCATCTGGATTTTCTTGCAATTATGTGGACTCCTCACTGAAAAGTGAATATGTTCACTTTTTCTACTCTTTCCTTTGACATTGGAGCTCTATGGCTTTGTTGTGCCTGTTCTTGTAAAGCACAGGTTATTATTTCTTTGCCCGAACAAGTGTTTTTGTTAGGTGCTACCTCTCTGATGCTGAAGGGTGTGAGGCTGAATTTATAAACCGAGTGAGGATCTCTGGGACTGGGATCCTTTGGGGAAGGAGCAGCAGTTTAGGAAGAAGCAGACATGCCCCAGTAGTGCCTGTGCTGGGAGGATGCTGGGGTGATACTGAGTTAGGATAGGGTATCCTTCACTATAGCATCCTGGAAATACCTGTGGGAAAGGCAATGTGCAACCCTAGATATTTTATACCTCTTATTTGTCCTTTCCTGCTTGTTTTCATGAGAAAGAATGACCAGGTCTCTTTATATGGAGTGCATCATGACTTGGAAATGAAGAAAGCTTAAGACAGGATTTCCACTAAGAGGACAAAAGTTCTCCAAAGCTGTTATGTTGCTTCCTTTTCAAAGCTGCTTTAGGTTTGAATCTTGCATTTATAATTTGCCCTTTTCTGCAAACACTAAGCACCGAGCTCTTCCACAGGGGAACCTCTGGGTACCCACCCATCAGCCGGTGTGCTGAAATGCCCTCCAGTTCAATGCTTCTCTGGTTTATATTTCCCAAATTTCAAAATGTTCACTTCTAGAAAAAAGACAGCTCTGTCTTTGGACTGGTCCTGAATAGCAATTCCTCAGTCAAACACAACAACATCACGAATGAGGCTGGACAGCTGTTTCCCAAACATAGTATATGTATATATTCTATATGCAGTAATAAAGCTAGGTTTTCACCATTTGAAATGTCCTGCAGCCTCCCTGCCCCCTCCTGCAGTCAGTGGCAAATGTTGTTCTCAAAACTCCACTTGTCACATTTTGTTCTGGAGAACAGGGAGGATATTGAGATATACTGGCTTCTTTCCTTGAGTGCATTTCAATATGTATTTTGTATAATGAGAGCCCAAATCCTTCTCACATTACTTACGCTTTAATCACACTGTGCTCTCCCAAGATTGCTTTAATCGCATTTGCATCAGCAGGAGTAACTCTGTATGAGGAGCAATATTTCATCTGCAAACAGAGGAGAAGACCGATCTTGGGCGCATGACTAGGGAGGAACTGGCTGTCCTGGCTTTGTTACAGCACAGCTCTCCAGTGGAGAATGGTGCAGCATCCTGATTTGAGGAATAGATATTCAAGAATTAGAATGAACAAAAGCTATTTTAAAGGTTTTCTTGAGGACCTGTCAAGTGTGATAGTTCCCTTTTAATTTTCTAGCAAACGGCTTTTTGACATGTGTTAACTCCAAAGAAGTGCAATGCTACCGAGTGCAGCAGACATCATTTTGTAGTTTAGCCATGACATTACTGTATATGAGAACTGAAAAGTTATATAGATATTACACCAATATATAAACCATGTGTGTTAGAAAGACAAGTTCAGTTTTGAAATATTTGACTTAGCTATGCTTTTCACTTTCAATCTGTGCCAAACATGTGCTTGAATGACTGATGGAGTCATATGGTTCCCTGAATAAAGCACTTTATTGTGCACAGACTTAGAGCCTTCCAACAGTTGTATTACAGAAGCTTGAAGATTAAGATGATCCAACTGCTTAGGGGGTATGTTCCACAATGAACATTTTCTTTTTTTTCCCCATCTTTCTCTCTATTTTTTGCCTTAAAATGTGTCATTAGTTTGTTCAGCTGGTCGTGCAGTGACACTGACTGCAGCAGCCCTTGCTGGGGAAGAATAGCAAGTTACCTTCAGTTTGAAGCTTTCACTCCCGTGTCCACATTAAAATGTTGCACACATGACTTTCGCCAGAGATTATGGGATGTCGTGGGGGAGGGGTGGGAGGGCTGATTCCTGTTGCGGATTATTTCATCAGCAGAATTAGATTTAGGAAGGGAATAACTCCTGCAAGAACAAGTGATGACAGGAGATAGTTCTTAGAATTATAAAATTGAAATATTAAAAAGCATGTTTCTAATGCTGTTTAGTTAAAGGGAATCGGTGTGTCTCAAACTCCAATTTCTCATCTGAGCAGTCAGTTCTCATAAAGCTGCTTAGTGTGAAAGATCAAGTGGACATGCTGCAAAATCATACCTGGATTAGCTCAAAGTTGACAGACCTGTCAAGCTGGAGAGAAGGTCTTTTTCATTAGATACAGCAAGAACAGAAATTTAAATTCAGAAATCCATGGAGTCATCTTGCTGTTGCCTGTCCTCAGGTTCATCAACGACCTTTGATGACTTTTGATGTTCTAAAAATCTGGTACATGAGTAGTAATTTTGCAATGTATAGGAAAAGACAAGTTTCATGCCCAAGAAGATCCATGGAATGTTCTTTGAAAGTTACTTGTGTTTAAATGTCTGAGGTCTTGGGTTTGGGAATGGGGGAGGAATGAGAGAAGTAAAACTTTGTGTATGGTTAGGTGGCTGTTTTAATCATTATTTTTTCAAGGCAGGTCATGAAAGGACTAATTTAACTAGATTTTGTGGAGAGAATCAATGTACTGCTTAGATGTGCAAAGGTTAGTTTAAAAAGTAATTTATGCTTCTCAACTAATAAAACCTTTACCTCAAGAGATAAGATTTTTATTTTATGCACAGTCAAATCTTGCCCAGCCTTATGTGCTCACACGCAGCTGAGGGCAGAGTCTGGCACGCTATGTACTGTCTTTTTTAAAGCTGTGTAAGTGCTATTAGCAGGGTAATCGGAAGAAATCAGTCTGATGGGGTTTCTGGTTTATGTTCTTTTCTTGAGAGTGTGGCTGTGTTTTCAGCTGGTGCTTAGTGTAAAATTGGAGAAGGACAGACAGTCGACTTTAAGGCAAACTACTCCTTATTGTACCCTATGCAAGGTACCAGGCTTGCTTTCTTTAACCATTGTGCACCGGCATTCTTAGGCTGTTTTATTTTGCAGCATTTGTATATTTATTATTACATATTAGTATAATTTGACTTACTGTTATGTTAATGAGTGACGATTTATTATTATTCCTATCTCAAACAAACTGGTCACCATTCTTGAAGATGGTATCAGCAAAATTTGTGATCTGTGCCTGGGTAATGTTTGGCTTGGGTAATGTTTTTGCTTTTGCTGGAAGATGAAGTGAAACAGAGGACTGGAAACACACCCCCCACACCCCCCGGCCAGATGGTTGAGGCTTTTTTTTTGCGTGATGTAGTCTGAGTCTTAATATTAACAATTTTCATTTAAAGAAAGTTGATTTTTTTTCTTGCTTCACAAGAGCTGGATGTGTTCTTCTTTGCTCAGAAATTTTATATTGCAGTTTAGTTTTATGTATAGCCACTTTATACTCTTGCCATCTATAAATATATCAGCACTGGCGAGGTAAACACCAAGAGGTATATGAAGCTAAAGAACAATCATGGGCCCTGTCATCTTTGTTTTTCTAGATTATGCAAATAATTCTTTTAGTTCCCTTCTTGTAATTCAGTCCTTCCAGTTCCCTGATCACCCTGGCAGCCTTTCCAATCCACCAGTTCCAGGCTGAACGTACCTTTTGTGAACACAAATGTGTTTTGTGAACACAAAAGGTGATAAGAAATGCCCACAATATTCCAGATGTGCTTGTACTGGTAACTCTCAGAAGTATTTCAATGTCTAATATTCACTGGAAACACCTCTTTTGGTGCATCATTCAAGGGCTGTCTTTGCTTCATGTGACACCAGTGCTGTATGGCTGCTATGCTGAATAGCATGTACAGGTCCTTCTTGCGTCATTTGTCAGCTTGCCTTCAAGTTACTGGATTCTTTTGTATTACTCCTGCCCTTCTTCATGCAGATGTCATCTCCTAACTTGGAGCATTAGATGTGAGTAGGATGCTTGTGGACATTGAGTAAACTTTGCTGATGGAAATACTAAGACTGATCCTAGTGTCTTCATGAACCATGGTAGAAACCTTCCTTTGCCTGGCTGGTAGTATAGTTGTTCTTGGTGAGTAGTCCCTACACCTTGCCCAGTTTCACTCACTTCTTAATTTTCCTATGTTAATACCCTTTTGGAAGGACAAATGCTTGGTCCTCACCTCTCAGTGTGTGAGCTTGATAATTATGGATAAAATAGTTCTATTTTGAGTCTGGAGGCAATAAAAGAGCTGTCCCAACTAAGACATGACAAGACTGCCAGCAGTCAGGTGGGTGCTGGAGGCAGCCATGTGTACAACCCCTTCCTCCACAGCCAGAAATGACCCATTGTGGTTTAGCCCTGGCAGGCAGCTCAGCACCCCACAGCCGCTCGCTCACTCTCCCCAGGTGAGATGGGGGAGAGAATTGGAAAGGTAAAAGTGCAAGAACTCAGGGGTTGAGGTAAGAACAGTTTACTAGGTAAAGCCAAAGCCGTGCACACAAGCAAAGCAGAACAAGGAATTCATTCTGTGCTTCCCACGGGCAGGCAGGTGCTCAGCCACTGCCAGGACAGCAGGGCTCATCACACGTAACGGTTCCTTGGGAAGACAAACGCCATCACTGCCAACATCCCCCCCTTCCTCCTTCTTTGCCCCAGCTTTTATTGCTGAGCATGGTGCCATGTGGTACGGACATCCCTTTGGTCAGTCTGGGTCACCTGCCCTGGCTGTGTCCCCTCCCAACTGCTGGTGCATCCCCAGCCTCCATGCTGGCAGGGCAGCACGAGAAGCAAAAAAGTCCTTGGCTCTGAGTAAACACTGCTCTGCAACAACCACAAACATCACCATTATTTTCATCAAATCATAGGTCCCACTGGCAGTGAGCTAAGCTGAGGAAGCTGGAGAAAACAAGGAGAGAAATGGATGAAGGATGCCCTTTCTGTATTCCATGACATAGCCAAAGCCCATGAAACAGAGCAATGCCGTTAGCTGCTCTCAGTTTGCTGAAAGGTCGCTCTAGTCTATTATTCTTTTCCATCCTGAGATTATTCTAGTGAATAGCTGTTTTGTTGCAGAGAAAAAGTAGACAGGCTGTGACTTCCAATTCCAAGCCCATTTGTAATATGAAAGGTAACACAAGGATAATTTAATTTAATTTTGCTTTTTTATTTCCCCCGGCTCTGTTATTTTCATATCTCAGCTGGTGACACGAAGGGTGCCAGGATGTGCTGGAGAGTGGGTGATGACAATGGTGGGTGCAAGGGCTGCGGGCGCCCTTGGGTGCCCCTGGGGCCCTGCTGGCATAGTGTGAGCGTGGCTGGCACAAGAAGTGCAGGTGACACTCCCAAAGCATGCGTGGGAAGGAAGTGCAACACTGTCGGTTGGCTTTATTGTAAATCTGTAGGTTAAGAGATGGGTGGTGTGTATCTACTGCCCCCCGTCTGGCTGCTCTCCACCACGCCGTGCTGCACACAAGCAGCGTGAGCAGGGCTGCGTGCTCTGGGCAGGCAGCTCTCTCCTTCTCCTTCAGCCTGTCTCATCCAGACCCACTTGGTTTGGGGAGTGCTCGCCTCTTTGTTTATCATAAGGACAAATAAATTATACTGCCTGACTAAAAGCTTATTAATTTTAAGTAAATGGTAATCCGAAGTGTATCTGGGCTTCTTCAGGAGTCAGTGGCTGTTAAACAGAGATGTCACATCACATGTGTGGAGTTTATTTTGCACAGAGCTTGGGGGAACTGAAATACAAAAAGAAAGATGACAACTGTTCTTAGCTACTTGGTCAACTAGTCCTTGCATGATACTGCACAAAGTTGTAGAAGTACTTTGCAGATGAAAAATATGTAAGCAGCGCAAAAGTCGCTGACAGATAACATCTACTCATCTTGCTATATGTACAAAGTGTCTTTTATATTACTGAAAAAAGAATAAAGGGCGCTACACCAGCTTGTGGGCCGCTTGTGGATCAAAAGCGTTAACTTCAGCACAGGATGAAAATAGAAAACAGATAGACTTGACTGTGAAGTTTTCCATGGGAACAAGTGGGAGACGAGCTTGCAGCAGGAGGAACCGGGCAGAATTTCACTGAAATGGAAAATAAGTAGGTGAGTAAGAAGGCGCATGTGACACAAAAGATAGGAAACCTGGGTCCAATAAAAGCCTCTAGTAATACAGATGGCTTGATTTTCTTCTCCTCTCATGACACGTTACCGAAATTTAAATTCTCTGATTTCAATTATTACACTATTTATATTTCTGTAATACCAAGAGTCCCTGTAGAGAAGAAGCCTCCTTATTAACGTAATGCAAACAACTCTAAAGGCTGCAGCTTCAAATAAATCCTAATGAAAATGGGTAGGAGAGACAAAGAGTGGCAGAGAGGAAATACCAGCACGTCTGTGCATGTGAAGAACTGTACTACTGGGAGCTCAGGGAAGTGACCAAGAAGATGGAAACCCTCCGTTAGCACAGACCTCCATTCCCACCCCATCACACTCCTCCCCTGATGCTCCTCGGAAGCATCTTGGGAGGGCTGCACTGATGCTCTGAGATGGGTGGCTCATAACCAAGAGAAGACTGGAATAGTATTTTGTTCATCCAGGATCTGGATGAAGTGTCCCTCACCAGGATAACTTTGGTGTTCCTGCTTGGCTGAGGTGAAGGCCGTGTGTACTGAGGGCATTGCTTCAACTCTCCAAAGCCGCCAGCAGCCATCCCACCTTCCTACCTAGTTGGAAGCCCAAACCACTGCTCAGATTCGGGGCTGCTCTGAGACTGCACATCACTTTGTCCCATTTTTTCAAGGCTTCCTGAACAAATTCAAATTCAACCTCTATGCCTTTCTTTTTTTAGCCTGCCTCAAAAGACCTTGAGTCTTTCTCTGCCCAAATCTCATGTCTGTGTCCTATTGTTCAGCTGCGTTGGCGGCCCGTTAGGTGTTACCATCATTCCCATCTCAGATGGATATGTGGGGATCACTTACCGTCAGCTGTGATCCTTTGTTTTCTGCAGGGCATTCTCTGAAACTTTGCAATCAGACTTCAGAATCCTACTTAAAGGATTTACCTTTTTATCTTCCACCTGCTTTTGTAGTGAAAGGCTGATCTAAAGTTTACCTATCAGTTATACAGGTTGCTTGACTCTGTAGTCTTTCAGAAATATGCATAGTATGTTAATGTAATGACTTTAAATCAGAAAAAAAAATTCACTATTTCATTTACAAAAGAAACTGTAATGTGCATATGTAACAGTGAGGACATCTGGGAGCTGAGCAAACGTGTAACGTTAGGCACATGCTTAAGCACTTTTCAGAAGAAGGCCACTCCACTCAGCCACAATGTCTTCTTTGCCTTTGCAGGAAGCTGTGATTTTTATCACACACAATAATTTGAATAAAAACATCCAGACAAGCAGCAAAACATTTGGCTGAAGGAAAGTATCTAGACAGAAATTGATCTCATATTTGCTAAATGCTATGGCTTCAGAAGAGTTTGTGAGCCCTAAAGCTTGTCTGTTCTGTTTCCCCCAAATAAATTATCTTTCCCAATAAAGATATTACTGCTGCCTATAAACCTGTCTTGATGTCTGTCTCCAGACTATCAACACTTCTACACAATATGCATTTTTTTCAGTGTGCACATAAATAAGCATGTGTGTAAGATTAAATTGCTCATTGTAACCTTGCTTCTTTGTACGCCACAAGCATCACTTCTTCATGCAAGTGATCCCAAATAATAGGAGGGGCAATACTGAACTGCATTTTATGTAGATACGATTCCCTTTTCATGTGATATTTTCATTTCAGTTGCACTTTCTGGACCATGCCATGCAAGGAGGGAATAACACATCTGTGTGCGAATGCTGATCTCTTCCCCCTCCCCTTTTTCTTCTGTTTTGGGTAATGTTGCGATGTTAATGCTTTGCAGAATTAACAAGAAAGGCAACTTGCACATGTAGGAATACCAGAAAGACTTTGATGCCTCCTGGAATCTAGCTGCAGCCCTGTGGTGTAAGACTGCGTGGAAGTGATGCAGACAGTGTGTCTGCGGGAGGAGAAGTATGTTCATATGGGTTCTTAACGCTTTGACTTCACTGAGCTTTCAGAGTGCAAATCCTGTAAAATAATGGAATGGCCTAAGTCATTCAATTCATATAGTTTAGGCTGCTCTAGTGAGCCAAGAAAAGAAAAAGAAATCAGGCATAGAGCCAAACTTTTCTCATATTTCTCTGAGATATGCTTCGTAAGTTTCTGTTCTGTGAGGGGAGCTTCACAGCTGATCATCAGAATAAAGAGCTTTGAGGATCTGTCCAGTCTGGATAGTTATTAATTAGACCCTCCTGGGCAGGTGAGATGGTATCCCATATCCCTCCACAAGGGTAAACCCAATCATCTGCAGGGTTTGGAGCATCACTTTCTAGGGCTGGCACTGCATCCTGCTAGACCCCTGTTACCTGGGCTCTGCTGAGGGCAGGGTGAGAACCCTTTCTCTGCAGGAACACCCATAATGCAAGCAGCTTTCCTCTCTCCAATGTACTAGATCTTTTTATCTTAGTCTTTTGTGGGTGCTTTAGGGGAAGTATCTTATTTTTAAAAGCATGCTGGAAAATACTGGACACACTTTTAGAGCACCTGTGCAGGCTCAGCTCTCATCTTCATAAGGTCTGAGTGCTCCAAAGAGCGCAGAGTGTTGGCAAGGCAAGTGTGGCAAACCACATCAATGTTTTGACGTTCCTGTGGCACCTGGAAACCATCCACGTTTTCTCTTGAAGATTCATTCTCAATACCATTTCCAGGTCTTGTACTATGGTTGTTGTTGTTTTTTCTTTTCTTTTTTTTTTTTTTTAGGACTCTTTACTTTGACAGGCACAATACCATTAGTATGTTTAGAGAGAGGAGAAACAGTTGATAAATGTTGCATGCAAATAGCTTTTTGACATTGTAGTATGAATTGAAGTCATCTGAATGTGTAGGAGCAGAGCATTATTTCAGTGAGTTTATATTATCTTCCAGACTTCTCTTTTTTTTTTTTGCTAATGTGAATGTACATTCTTGATGTTGTGGGATTCTCGATACTTCATGACCTCCTTGCATGGCCATACAAAAATGCAGAGGCCACAAAGATAAGAAAATATTCAGTCTTTTGTTGTACATATTTCAGACTTCTTCAAATGGAGTGCAACCACACATTCCCTTGTTTAGCAGAGTAAGATGTTGTGTTAAAAAGTGTTTGAGGGATGATACCTAAGATTAAACCTGGTAAATCTGCCATGTACAATAAACCTGAAGCTTGCAGGAACCTGAAATGGGGTTGTTACATCTGTGCTGTGACTTAGACTCACAAAGTGTGTGGAACAGGCAACTCCACTGCAGAAATGGGAAGGACATAAGGGGAAATCTGAGGTCATTTTCTGTCCTTTGGAGCATGTGTTGTGCAATGACAGGGTTCATTCTTCAGGGGAACTGGGTCTCCAGTTACATCCCATGGACACTGTCCTCCCCCCCTGCCACCACTGCTTTGGATCAGATCTGATGTGCCTGTATCTGGGAAGAGGGATGGGGGGCAGAGGGACTGGGGGAGTGGAATAAATGAAGCCAATTTCTTACCTTAATTACTGAAAAATTGTCCTGATAAAGTCTTATCTCCTTTAAATCCCTGCATCTTGCTTACCCTCTTAACGGTGGCACTGAAATGACAGCCACCTTCTGCATCCCACCCTGCTGTCGTCTTCAGTGAAAAGAAAAATCCAAACCCTAATATGATTATTAATGTAACACTTTAAATAGCTGGTGCCAATACCTCTTCACATTTTTAACTCTAGTGTTGAGTCCCAGCTTTTTGTCTTTGCATCCTGGTATCTCCGCTCCTCACCTTGTCCTGTGTTTTTGCAGTGCTGAGCACCACAGTTTCTGAAAAGAAGCCTTAAATGCAATGCAAAGTTATCTAGTAAAAAGAGCTGAGAGTAAAATATGAAAATGCCTTCATAAATAATAGCAACTTTTGCTTATCTCAAGGTATAAGGAACAACAATTACCTATGTAGTTTTAAAAATGGATTTCAGATGCTACACGGGATTGTTGCTTGCTGTTCCCTCATCAGCCGCTCACTGGCTCTTCTCTGTGGTCTTTGAGTTGCTGATACAGAAATGCAACATCTGATTGAAAACGGAAACCACCTCCACACTCCTCTTCCTGAACCCCAGCTCTCTTGTGTAGGTTTGGATAATGACTACGTGCACCCACAATGCTTTAATGGCTAATGCTTTTCTTGAATTATCTCCTTCTGAAGTATGCTGCTGGGTCCCTTAAATGACGAGGTTCACACTGTCAAATGCTGCTACCTACTAATGTGAAGTGCTTCTCGCTGTCCTAGGTGAGAATGTGGACGGCAAGTTGGAGTCCTCAAGACAGCTGATGCCAAAGGACACGTCAAAAGATTACGAGATAACATTTCCCTTCCTTTTGACTGGAGAACAGTGGACACCAGCGAACAGCATTTATTCAAAGGTTAGTCTTTGTTTTGCTGGTTATTTTATTCTGAAGTGTATAACAACCGGAAGGCTTTGGGAGAAACTAAATGCACTTATTTCATCATATCTGTTACAAGCATATTTTTTATATTTTAGTAGAGAGTCTGCAGTCTACAATTTTTACTTTTCTAACTTAAGAAAACAAAGGAAGACTTTGGTTAAAATTAATGTTTTGTTTTGTTTTGTTCTTCTGTAAAGTGACATTCCTATTTCTGACGGCAGAAATGGAAGGAAAATAGTATTTTTAATGAAGTTAATATACATTGCTTGAGATTGTATTGTACAACAGCAAAGCAGCCCCAAAAATGAGGGAGGATAATCTACCACTGGCTCTGACCAAACAGAGATTGTTTCCCCATCTTGACAGACCCTGATAAGCTTTCATCCTTCTTTTTCTCAGCCATTGGCTGATGACATGGAGAAAAGGTCTGTTTTCTGTCTCTGTGACCTCCTGCTCGAGTTTGGAAGACAAGTTGCCGTTGCCTTTATTATCACCAAAGATGTCATGGGAATCTCCTACCCCACCTTTCTAAGCCAGCTTTTTAGGTTAAGTGCTGTTCCAGCTTCCTTTTTACATTGTACTTTTAGTCATCAGTATGAGGAGAGAAAAGTTAAACTTTTAAACAGTTAAAATACTAAAAAAAAAAACCCAGCCACACACACACAGTAACCATGAAAACAGCCCAAACAGCCCATTAGAAACAACTTTCTTTACTGCATTGGGAAAGTGTTTCATGGAGAAATCCTGCTTGGCTACTGCCACTGTCTGAGGGACACGGCTTTGAGTTGTGCAGCTGACTGACGGTAGGTGTGAAAAGAGATTTCAGAACAAAGGGTCTGACTTTCAAAAAATGTTGTCTGGGTGAAAATTTTGCTTCCTTATTCCTTTTCCCCCTCCTAAATGGGGGAGAAAGGCCAGTCCTCAGTTTGAATATCTGCTGTGATGAAAGGGATATCATTGTGGATGTATAATAGCTTATCTTAGAGAGATAACACAGATGGCTTGGTCCTAGTTGTATGTGCAACTCTATTTTTAGATCATTTAATTAGAAACAGGCATTCTCCTTAAAAAGTTCTTTTAGCTACTCGCTGTAGCTTTCTGAAAGAGTTACAACAGAGTATCTTTATGTGAGTAATGATAATATGATTTATATCATTAATTTGTTTCCCAGAATTGCTTTCAGTTTAAGATGAACATTAGAAAAGATTTGTGGTTTGGTAGAAAGATCCACGTGCTGTATCAGCACTTTTTTTCTTTGAATACTTCTTTTCCATGGAAACTGGTATAAATTAAATACATAGAAGTGCAGATCAGGCTGTGAGAAGAACAACAGCATTAAACTGGTAGAGGAGAAGAGTAATGAGTAGCTTGTCACATAAATATTGATCAAAAGCATAAAAGCTAAATACTGTTGTATTTGACGGTTAAATAGGACCTATTGTTCTTCAGCTCATTTCAAAGTGTTCCTCTATTTTATTTCAATTTTAATGCAGTAAAAAAAAAAGTACAAAGTACTTGTAACCAGGGGAATGATATTGCAATAGAATATATAGTAAAATAAATAATGTAGTGGTTATAAAAATGCCAAAGTATTAAAGTTATTTGTGTATAGATAATTGCCTCGCAATGAAAGCCCTATTCTCCAGTCCTCTGATCGTAAATACTCTTGCTTAACAATTAGAAACGACACTAGTCATTTAGTGTAGCATACCCTTTCTTTCCGATCTTAAGGATAAAACCGTCCTTTTATTTACCCCAGGAGTCACTGCAATATCTGTTGGAATATCTCATTCAGAGTCTGTCATGAAGTACTATTAAGCTAATGACTTTCTTCTTGAGGGCCTTCTATGCAGTACACTGTGCAGAACAGAAGCAAAAAAGCCCGGTCACATTTCTGCTGACACTAGTCCCACTGACTAGTCACACAAACATAGTCCTGTTCACTAGCAGGATTAAAATTACATTTACTGAAAGAAAAGAGGAAAAAAAGTTATTTTGCTGTAACATAGTTTTATTTTAATATACTTGAGGTATACTTTTTCAAGGACATCTAATGATATAGGTACTTCCTAAGCATGTTCAAATTAAAGCTAGGAAAATTCCAATTTTAAAATCAAACATGTAATCAAATTATATTTTAAGAATTTGGTTTTTCCTAAGTATAAATGTAGTGTTTTGTTTCTGGAGAGAACCTATCATTTGCTGGGCAGATTACTTTTTTTCTTTTTTCTCCCCCTCCCCCCCCAAGTGAAATTATATCAGGCAAAGTCCAGGATTTTAGCATGGTAATATTTGTTAAGAAATGCTATCTTTTTCTTTCCAGTTTGAAGAGATGTATATGTTCCTGCAAATACTTCATATAGCAATGTACATTTAAAAAATAAAGTATATATACTTAACAGAACTTACTATGGAAATACATGTATGTTTTTGCAGCTGTACAACACTGTTTATCTGGTTGATGGTTGTTAACTCTTCTCCTGGTATCTCTTGTTGTAGGAAAATTAAATAATTTTCAGCTGGACGGTTTGAATGGTGCCCACTGACATTCCTTTGTTAACTGGATATAATATTCTGTCGCTAATCCTGCACACATTGCTAAAATTAGTGGCTACTATTTTGAGTATCCAGTTGTTGCTAGTCAGGACTACTGATGAGTAACTCCATTCACGGGCACGTGACAGCAAATTCAGGACCCTGAAGTGTTGTGCAAGGTCCCTGTGTGCTTTCAAACAACGGTTGCCCATATTCTATGCAGATGTGATTTCCGTCTTCGCTGAAACTTTGTGTGCATTACGGAAGGTGTTGATAGGTCATTATACTTAATGCCTAGTTCCAGTTCCCTTTCCATTTCTCTTTCATTTGTTCATAATTCTGCGTTCAGTGCCAACTCTTTTCACAGTACTTGGTCTAAACCCAAAAGGGTTGAGTTCTATCTTTCTTAAATTTTTCTAAGGTTTGGACAATTTTTTTTTTTCATTTTTATATCATTTGAGTGCAGGAAAAAGACTCTTTTCCCCACTTGTTCCCAGCTGAATATTTTTCTTCAAACTTGGCCTGAGACTGAAAAATCAAGCCAAGTTTGATGAGAGTTGGGTAAGTGATGTTTTAGTACATAGAACACTTTAGGGAAGATTTTTAGAGGACCATCTGTTTGGCTTCAGCTTTTATCCTCACACCCTGTTAGGGACACCCACTGGTTAATGTGTGCCAGATCCCTACATCACAGGAGCTGTAGGTCAGGTAACACTGCTTGCCTTAGGCCAGTGCTTGAAGCACGTGCCTTCTCTTTGAGACACAAGCGCTAGGTGGGAAGCATTTCACGTGGGCATTAAGGGTTTCTTGGCTCCACTTGTACACTTAAAAGGTCATAACTCTGGGGAAACCCTGCCTGCCAGGCACCAGAGACCTTCCAGGGTGGATGTGGAATAGTTGTAATGCTGAGGGGCATCCCAGCGTGGCATTGCCTGGAGCTGACGTTCGTTCTCCTGGAGTGACATCTCATTATTGAACTTGGCTCTCTCTCATCTAACCAGGGCTTAGTCCACATCTTAAAATGCATGAAGTTTCTGGGAAATTGAAGGCTTTTTGTGCATATGATACGATCGATTATACAGGTAAATGTAGAGTCTTGAGGTCATATTAAATGAGCACAGATCTTTTCTCCTCAGTCTGGTGGCATACGTCACTCAAGTGCAGGTTTTTTTCTGGTGGTTGCCATACAGCATCTGTAATGTCATCACTGGCACCTGCAAGCACTCAAATATGGTCACAGGGTTAACCAAGTGCCTTGCAGGATTTAGTCCTCTGAGGTTTCCGAAAGCATACAAGCAAGTTAGGTGTAACTCTCCTTACTGGGTGATGCTTTGCATCTTTCAGGGCTTATGCACATACTTTTGTAATTCTGATCTGTGTGTCCATCTGAGTGCAATACTAGACTGCTCCATATACATGTGTATGCTCCAATCAGGCTATGATTGCAATTCATAAAGATCAATTTGAATGTAGCTGAACCTGGTCAGGTGTTGAAGGACCCATAGCTGCGCAGCACAGAGCCGAGTGTGGTTTCTGAAAAGTCCTATATGAAGCTACAAAGCCCTGAAGTCCTTTAGGTTGGTTTGACTTTGCAACTTGTCAGCCCAGGTTGCATTCCAATGATGCAGAGAAATTGTTTTTTAACATTAAATCTGGGACATGCATAGGGGACAGTGAGCAAACTTTGTTCTGCAACTTCTTAAAAATCAGCTATGAGACACTATAAGCACACAATATACCTGTCAATGGGTTAGACTCTTAATCTGCTTGTATCACAGTGAGTTTCGCCTGACTCTTTTTAAAGTCACTGGTCTCAATAAACAAACGGTATATTGGGAAAGCAATCTGACCCCATCTTGCAGAGTCAGACCTCTGGTCGCCTGTGGGTGCTGGCTGGCTTTCCACGCACTGGCACCTTCTGGTCTGTTGCTACTGGGGTTGGAGACAAGCGAAGGAAGAGAAAGATGCCAGTGATGGGCAGAGGATGGGGAGAGCTGCAGAGGGTTTCCTGCTGCGGAACAGCTATGACTTCAACAACGACAATTTTTAAATCCAAATATATCAGAAATTCATTTTACCTTGGGGGGGGAATGGATTCAGAGAATACCAAAATTGCTTCACCAAGCTGAAGCTTTCAAGGCCAGATTCTGAGCTAGTGTGACTCTGTTTCCTTCCTTTGGCTGGGCTGCTCTAAATCAGGTTTGCAAATTGAAATCTTAAAAAAGTGTTTTCAAAAAAGGATAAAAGAAAGATGAAAAGACAGAGTTCCTTTTCTTGTAGCAATACTATTTTCTTTCTTGGTGTTATGTTACACTTTGAATATAAACTATAGCAATGAAATTCAAAGCTAAAGATGAAGGCCATCTATAAATATATACTTAGACCATATTTCTTCTGGTTTTTAACTGTATGGTTGTCACAACTCAAAAGATTCTGCATGTAAAGTGGCAGAATATTACCATTTTTTACTGCTTAGTATGCATTGCACCCCATTGAGCTTGCAGAGAAGCAGCTTTTTTGCCTGCCTCATTCGTGAAGCATCGTGTTATGGATTGTGTTCATAAACAAACATCAGAAGTTTGATTATCGGTATGTCATTTTGGACACTGATTACTTGAATCTCAATGTGAAGTTCTCCACTGTCTGTAAAAGCATCATGTCCTCAGACAGTTGTTAGTTATCTTTATAATTCTCCAGATTTACCAGACATATCAGATGTTACACTGATTCTTTTCACATTTTTGCTTTTTTTTTTCTCCCATGACTTCACTGTAAGGGCCTGATCCAATACCTACTGAATGAAGGTTTTACTGCCATTGAAACAAAAAATCATTGGAAGGAATGAGAAGAGACTTTGAATTTTTAAAAAATCCACAGCAATAATGCTGGTGATTCAAGAACTTATCAGAATCTGCCAAACAGGCATGAGCCTTACCCATTTGATCCCATCTTTTGCTCTTGCATTATTGCATTCCTCTTGCAAACTGGCAGAGCAGGCACAGTCTGCTATCATCCAGTCCATCGTCCTGAGCTATGTGTGCACGCTCGCTCCAGTGTTATTATGAAATTACTGGTGCACCCAACAGGAAGACCCATTTAGCAGGATCTCCGTGCTGGTTGACATTTCCCTCTTCGCTGCACCTCACTTTGCTCTTGCATGCCTCCAATGCCGGGTTTGATACAAAGAGTGCAGCTGAGAGGCCTGCTATGTCAGATCATTAATTTAGTGCTCAGTCTTTTCAAGAGCAAACCCATTCAAGTTTGTTTCATAACTGGCATAGCCTTCGTGCAAGTGATAATTGTTTATATTCCCTCCAACAGAGCCTCCTGCTGTTCTTTTTCATTTGAAATAATTACCAAAGTTTAGACTTCCAGACAATTGTATTAAGGAGAATCATACAGTGCTGCTTAAACAAGCCTTTGAAGGCTGAGAGGACAGCTTTCGTAGCTCTTTTACATAGTTGTTTTACATATCTTAAGAGAGAGAGGCATAAACAGAATTTATAGTCCTCTCCATATTTTTATGACTCATGAGTATCGAATATAAGAGGCAGAGCTGTGCATGCTGCTAAGGCTGTGTCATCAGCTGGGAATGCAGCTTGGCACGGACGGCCTCAGCGGTGTGAGAAACTGCACTAAACCTTGATAAAGTTCACTGGGAGATCTGCTCCTTGAGTCTTTAATTAGTAACCTGGTAGTCATTAATTTAATAGCCCAGTAAACAATGTTATGTCTTTTGCTTTTTATTATACCTATAGCCCTGTCTTGTAAGGCCACTGTGAGGACTAATTAGCTCAGAAATGCTCTATTATTTAATAACTCTTCCGCATTTGTTTAATTCAGGAATAGCATAATTTTTGTATGGAAGCTATTGGGAAGGAAATGTCTAGGTTCTCCCCAACACTGTAGCTGCTTTCGCAGTGCAGCCACAGGAAAGTCAGCCTGAGACAGGGTCAAAAAGTGCAATGGCTCTTCTGCCACCCTGGTCTGGTGTGGGATGCATAGGGAAAAGGGGCCGTGTCACCTCCTCTGGTACTCATCGAATTTCTACAACTGTTCTAGCAATGATGGATTGCTTCACCGGGTGAGCAAAAGCAGCTTAAAGTTACCTCTCACCTCGTCTTGTGCAAGAGGGGACCATCAAGAAGGAAACATGTCCTCTGCTCAGCCAGTGCCTCACCGTGTTCAACCAATCTCAATCTGATCATTTCATTTATGAAATTTTTAAAAAGTGCTGGGAGGTGCATCCTGGTGCATCCTGGGGACTTGCTGGATCTTATGCAGCAGCTACAGGCTTGATGAATTCCTGGAGCTGGGACCACCAATAACAACTTTGTGTTGGTGATTGAGTAGGGGAAATTCTTTTCTCTGTCTGCACTGAATCAGTGCCCTAGTTTCAACGAGATACACTAGTGTTCATTTCCTGCCTGAAACGCTTGGGCATACTGGGAAGTGTTAAGCAATTGGGATTCATCCCAGAAAATGGTCCATTTCATTTTTAGCTTAAGTGATACAGTGTGTTAAGTCTGTAAAGTTTTGTGGGATAGTTCAAGCACAATATAAATAGCAGACAGTATTGAGAGAGATTGCTGCTTCAACAAAGAGAAAACCTACAGCTTTATATAAACCATCCACCAGCTTTCCCCCCTGCCCCAGCCCCCTTAGCATTTTGGAGCCCTCAGTGGGGTGAATTTCCCTTTCATGAGGTCGTATCATGCTGAGCTGTTGGGAGGAATTTTGTCATACTTGGCCAGTGAAGATCGCCAGTGATATAATAGTCTTGGGCGAGCTCTGTCTCCCCGTACCACCCGGGCTCCTTCTGCCAGCAATTGTATACGATGGGGCTCTGCAGAAGTGCTTTGCTGCGCTCGCTGACTTTGACCCACCAGCTATGAGGTAGTGTCTCAGATCTGGGCTTGAGGAATCCGCTCATCTGTTCCTCTGTAAGGTGATGGGGCTGAAGTGATGTTCTTAAATGTGAATTCTCAGGCTGGTATTAAAAAAAAAAAACAAAACAACAAACAGACAGATCATACTTTCTGTAAGAAAACAGAAAAAAGATTTGGATCTTAATGATTCAGTTAATTATAGTAACCCTTTACAGTGGTGTTAAAATCGAAAGCTAAGTTCTTGAATTATGCTGCATTATGCCGATTTTGTAAAGTGCTTGTACTGAGGCATTTTCATATTGAATTAATTTAGCTTATACTTGGCTATTTCATGTCTCTTGCAACAGATCTTCTGAGCGTAAGGTATGAATTTCAGTGTTGGATTAAAATAATACTTTACTTTCCAACCATGAACATGTGATCATTCTTTTACAGGAAAAAGGAGAATCTCCCTTGTTCTTAATTCTTATTGTGATTGCCTTGAGTCAAGCTGAATACAGTGCAATCCCTACAGCAGACCCTCTCCCACTGTACGTCCTCCTGAAAGGAGTCCTTTGGGTGGGAACAGCAGAAGGACTTGGGGCCTTTACAAGGACTAAAGTCCTCTGAGGAGGGGATGACCATGGAAACTAAGAGCCATTGACACATGCTGTGATGAAGACCCTTATCTCAGGAAGCCATAGTAAATTGAATTGTACTCAGTGTATGTATATTTTAGGGATGAAGAGGTAAATTTAGCTGGTAGATCCACCGAGTCCCCTTGTTCCATCAAGCCTGACGGTTTTGTTTTTGAATTATAATTCTATTTGAATGTGATTAACTCGAACCCCAGATGATTTACCTCTTCTATAGGGATATTTTTCATTCCTCAGAATTATAACAAAAAATCATAGAGGTAATATGCAGTTTAAAGCTTGATAAGAAAAACATAATTAGAATTGATAATAAACCTTTTTTGAATGCAGTAGTAATATCCTGATAATAAAAAGGATTTCAAAGTGTTGCTATTTTTCTACAAATAGAATGACTGCTAAAAAACCTGCCAATTATTTTTGAAAAGCTCACATAGATGAGGTAAAATGATCTGTATCATTTTGATATGGTAGCAGAAAGTATGTTTTCAGTTTCTATCCTGAGGAAATTGCATGTCCCTTTTGTGCACTTTTTTTCCTCAAGGACATAGTTTTCAAGTATTATTGAGCTTTCGAAGCTTAATTTAACAAAGTGATTGCAATTTACGGCATTGTAGACACAGTGGAGTGATGAAGCTTAGCAAGATAGGAGACAAAATGCTTTTGGTGATGTTTGTGTGAGGCATTTCCATTTGTATGACACATATGCAGTGCTGCCAGAGTCTGCAGGTGTTTTACTGGACTTGAGCTCATCCATGTCCCGCAAGGATGTGCTTGTGGTATTTCTGGTTGGTGTAACACTAAGTCTGCTAGTGATACTGGTTGCACTGAGTGTGTGTTTGCCCACATTGATACAGCATTTAGATACTTACGGACACTTTGATGGGGATGTTGAGTTTGCGGAGAGGTCTCATCGCTGCTCATTGCTCCACGGCAAACCAAAATGCATCAAGCTCCATTTAGATCTGAAATTCCAACTTTGTGATTGCTCTTTCATCCTCTGCCCCAAGTCCCAGGACGCTAATCTGTTGTTTCCTCTGAAGTTTGAATCATGCTCAGGAAATGAAGTGCTCTTAGGTCCTGCCTTCATTACTTTGCCTTTACTATGTCTTCTACCTTAGGATCAGTTTTATTTTCCTTCTTCTGAATGAACTTGTTCTGTTTTCCTCTTCTGGCCATCTCCCTCCACTGGGAGCTGCTGGGCAGTTCCTTGGCAGGGTTCACCTCCTTGTTTGCTCTCCCCATTGACCACATTCTTTGTGGAGTACTTCAGCAGTCCTGCATGAACACAGTCTTTTTGGGGTGTACCTGCCAAACCCTTCCTGGCCAGTCATCACCACCTGCAGTGATTTGCCTCCTGAGGTGGCAGCAGTTTACATTGAGTTTCGAAATCGAAGCCCATATATAATTTTAATATTCAGGAGAACTATATTCATAAACTGAGTCCACTTAACTGAGCACAGGAGCAAACATTTTATGTCACAGCTGCTGCCTAGCTAGGGGAGGATCAGATCTTCATTGAGATGCCTAATTTTTGCACACTGGTGGATGTTATTTTCCGGTACACTTCATTTGTGTGAGTGTTGGAGATGGCAGGCTCCTTCGGGCAGCAATCTTGGATGAAATCCTACACTGGTGTCTCTCAGATGACATTATTTACTTTAGTTTCACCCATTCCATCATCTTTCCCTAGATGTTTTCACATTAAGTACATCTTGTACTGAAAAAGAAATGCTGCTGAAGGAGGTCTGCTTCAACTCCTGGCAAGTGACAATGAGACAAAAGCTCAGAGATGTGTTAATCTAAACAGCCATAGTATCTCTGCCCCAAAAAGGACCGATTCCTTGGCAGATACTGCATCTGCCTCTTTCAAAGGAGAGGCGAGTTTCTGGAAATGAATCTGTTGCGGGAAAAGCCAATAAGAAGAACTGCATAATTTTGTCCTTAAAGTTACTTCTAGAATATTACTGTTTTAATACTGCACACTCCCTTCAGCCTACGCTAGCATGGTCAGGGTACATTTTCAGCAACAGAAGAAAAAGTGGGATTCCTAAATCAAGTATCTCCAACAGAAAATGCCTTTCTCTTGGTTGCAACAGACAGAAACATTGTTTAAACCAGACTTTTTTTGGCATTTACTGGCATTACTAAGAAGGAGTTGGCAAGGAAAGTTGGCAGAAGGAGAAGAGTTGGATAAGCTTTAAAGATTTTTTTTTTCTATAAAATGAATATCCAGAAGCTGTGTAAATGTATATATATTTCTTTTTTACTTTAAAAAGCATACAGAAAGACAGCTATACACATTTTTGACTGAAATGGCATCTAAGCTGCCTATGCCCTCCAAATTCTATTCTCTCAATTAAAAAGATGGGGGAAAAAAAAAAAAAGACAAAACAAAACACCTCAGGAAATCCCTAGAATGTTTATTTGGGAATAGACCAGCCTGTTACAGTCATTAGCTTGCAAAAGTATTTCTGTTATAGTCAGAGGGCAAAGTGGATTTTAACCTTTTATTGCCAAGAGACGTCATGTTTGTTAGTGGAGAAGATATTGAGATACATCGAGGTATATAAATTACTATAAATTGAGTGGCATATGTAAAAAAAAAATCACAAAAGTACATCCCTTAGAGAGAAATTTAAATCAATTTAAGTGCCTGTAATTAAATATAAAGTTCTATGTTTCATACTTTCCTGAGTACCTATTTATGGTTTTAACATTTCTGATTGTAAAAGGCTTTAATTGCAACAAAAAGATATTTCAAAATATTGACCTCCATTTTCATTCTAAGTTTTAGTGCAGAATTGCTTGCAGACTTGGTATGTTGATTATAAAGGAAGAAAAGGAATAGCGGTGGACTGATTTAAACTGTAATCTGTGGGAGCCCTCCAAACACATGTGGTTGTTTCCCAGGATCCCCATAGGAGGGAGAGTGGAAAGGAAACCACTGGTCTATGGAGGCAAAGCATTGAGAGCCTGGGAACAGTGCAAGTCACAGAGTGCAAATTTAAGATATGGATAGAAACTTTTTTTTTTTTTTTTAATGATGGAAACCTAAATTGTTTGCTTTGTATAGTCAAACATCTCCCCTTTTATTGTCTTGCCCTTTTCCATCTATAAAATGGGAATAAAGTTTAATCCAAGCCATGGGCCATAAATTTGATTTTGGTAATGGCCTTTTCAGATTAAAAATGTTATTTGTATTCATACTCACATGCTGTACAACTTTTTGGGAGCAAAGATTTGGTCTTCTGGGGGAGAGATGAATGTCTTGCATGTGTGGATAAATCACACGTGTTGTCAGAACAAGGGAACAAATATTTTCAAGATTTTAGTTTCCAAAGAATTAAAGAGGAGGAGTGTTTGTAATGCAGAGTACAAGGGTTTTCAGTGTTACAATCTTGGAGGCAATTTAAGAGCAGCTTGTAAGTACTATGAAGAACATTAATTGAAATTTTTATAGTGTATGACGAGCTATATAAATCAGTCCAAGTCCCCTTTAGCACGATCACCTTTCTTTGATGGAAATGACACTGACACGAAAACATTTTTTTAAGGAACATTTGAGAAATAGTATTTTAGGGTATTATATATTTTTCTTTCAAGTGCACATTGATACTGCTCTCAAATGTACAATTTAATCATCAAGCATCAATTGATTTTTAAAACACAACTTACTGGTTTTAATAGGCTTCTGTGCATCTTTTACTAACTAATTTAAAAGGAAACCTCAATGTATACGATTGAAATCAGCTCCCATTTCAGCCTTCACCTTCACAGAATCAGTATTTAGCAACTTCTCCAAACCTGTTTGAGATGGGAGAGAATGACAGCTAGATTTGGGCCATTCCTGTAAGAGGTATTCCTGAGGCCTCCTCACTGCATTACTGAATTTCCCAGTATCCACATACATATTTTTATATATGTATATGTGTACACACACACACACACACACATACAGATACTCTGTTTCTAGGCTTGTCTCAGGATTCAGCTCTTCAATCACAATCTTTTAATTTTTTTGTAAACTTATGTGGGGAAAAAGAAGCTCAATTAGGTTACAGCGAGACTGTTTGTTGAAATAAAAGTATAAAATCAAGTAGTTGAGTGAGAAGATGTATACCATTGAGTGAAATTCCTGTCAATGTTTCTGCTTTGCTACAATGTGTTATTAGGCAGGAATTGCATTTAGAAGGCGAGAGCTTGTCATTGTGTCCTTGTTACATTGCCAATGGCATGAACTTCATCTATGTAGATAAAGTTGTTCTAATTTTAGAACCAGGCTGTGAAAAAAAAATTAGCATGCTGTAAAAGAAATAAAAACAGGATTCAGTCATTGAAAGTGTCACTATTATCAGTGTCACTATTAAATAGCTTAAAAATTGCAGCAGGATCACCTGCTACAGACCTCTTGGCAGATATTTGTGAAGATAAGCATCTTGGGGAACAGGGAACTCCCAGGCTGGTGTGTAATAGAGCTGACCAAATATTTCCTATAATTCTAATTTCTTTTTGCAGGTAACAAAGGGAGAATGATTTTTTTTTTTTTTTTCCCATAGAAATATCAGAAAGTTCTTCACAGTCTTCATCTTTACTTGTCTTGGTGAAAGGAGAATCAATATATCACTGGTAAAACACAAAGATGTGTCTCACCAAGACACATTACTTAAACTGTGTGAATTCTTAAATTAGCCATCACAGTCAAGCCAAATGATTTGGAAACAAAATGGTATGTTTTTATTCCTTCTTCAGCAGCCACCTTGTCATTTTATATTTTTACATTCCATATTTTTGTATTTTATATGTATATTTTCCTGTCATAACAATGAGAGTTTCAGAAGTTCCTCAAGAGGAATAGTGAAATTATTTTCATGATCTGTTCCTTCAGTGTGCTCTCTGGCTCCTGACAGTCCACCCTGAGCAATTGAGACATTTATTCAGCATTAAATAAAGTCATGTGGCAATTTATTGCTGTCTTTACCTATCCCACGAAATCATTTCTCTGCATCTCTTGGAATGTGCAAATTTGACTCTTCCATTTTAGGGACTTTTATCATGTCTGTCGATGCAACGTCACCGTCACAATCTTGATATGGGGAAAGGAAATAACTCAGCCCATGTATTTAGCCTAAGGTAATGTTTGTATGTACAAGGTATTCTTATCTGTGAATTTTGATTTGCAAAGCAAAATTTGGCTGAGTTGTTTTGGGGGTACTTGATATATCCTCTTTATCTGGTTTACGGTGACTTTTATTTTTTTTTAACATCACAGTTTCTATGTAAAAGCAAATAACTGCTGTCTGAGGGAGAAATGCAGCAGCCCTTAGCTAGGGCAGTTCAGGCTCTGTTGCTCAGGGCTCAGGAGGCCCTCTCAGGTGAGGCTGCCCCAAAGAGTTGTCCATCTGAGTTCCTCTCTGAAACTCGTCAATCTGTTGGCAAGTAAATCTCGTTTAAGCTTCATGATATGGCTCTGAAATCCTCCTTCCCTGATCACCTCAGGAAATCAGCACAGTTGGGGAAACCCTGTAAAGCCCTTACCTACTCATATGTTGCTGAGCCTAGATGAAAATTTCCAAAGAGATGATACATACTTTTAAACCTGTCAGAAGACTCGGTCTGACTCCTGTGCTTCAAAGTCCCATTCTAAACACACTACGTTCGTTGACACTTTGCGGTATAGTGCAGTAGTACGCATATCTGGCAAACACTTGCTATTTATAGAGGCACTAATGAACCTTTTCAGAAGCTTGCCTCTTTGCATTCAGCTTACTTGTATGAGTTAGGAGTACAAAAACCAGGTCTGGTGCAACATGTTAACAGGCAATATTTCATACACTCATGTTGTTGAATTCATCTTAAATATGCAACACAGTTCACTCCTAAGACTTTTTAAAATAATTTTTATTTTTTAAACGGATGTAAAGGAGTGCTAATTCAGTAATTTAGGTGCATACCTCAAAGAAATGTTGGAATTCTTTCTTTCTGGGAAAAAAAAAAAAAAAAAGGAGTGTTGAGTGGCTCAAGAGGAACTGGTGGGGTGTAAACCTACTCATTAATAACCTAGTGGCTGGAGTACTCATGAGTGAGTGTAGGTGGGAGGCTCTGGATGCAAGTACCTCCTAGACCTTCAAGGCACTAAATCCATTGAATCTCACAGGAGACTGCAGCCCTGGAGACTGTACGTGTTTCACATTAGATCCTCATTGAACAGTTACTGGGAGAATAGTTATTAAAATAAATGACCACAGGCAGCAATAAAGAAGTGAAAGGGAATCTCTTAAAAAAAGGGACAAATGATCTTTAAGTTATCAGTCAGTAAGAGGACATTACCACCTTTTTTCATGTTATGCAATGCAATTGATGAGAGCTTTTTTTTTTTTTTTTAATAGGATAAGGAGAATAAGTAAAGAATATATTTGAAAGTTTTATGGAATGCAAGGCTGTCTACAGCTTCCCCAAACCTCCTCTTCCCCAGGAGGGACCAGTGTGCTCCATCAGCCCTGAGGCATCTCAGGGGCCTTCTCTGAGCTCACTCTGGTTTGTCTGTGTCATTCCTGTATGGATAAGAGTAAAGTCTACTGGATATATGAATTAATCTTCTCTATATTAGCAGCACTGGGGCTTCTGCTGCTGTATTATATCCAGTGTGGGGCAACTCCCTTCACAAAAGAGATAGGTCACCTGGGGGAACGCAGGAAGGAGTGCAGGGAATCGCTGGAGGTCTGAAAGCATGGCCTGCAGTGAGGAGTAAAGAACTGGGATGTCAGTCTAGAGAGGAAGAGGCTGGGCAGACACATGATGAATCTTCAAGTGTGTAAAAGTTGCAGGAAAGTAAGAGACAGTAATTAGTTCCTGTGTCACTGTTAGATATGCTCCCTGTCTAGCAGCGGCAAGAAGAATGGCCTTACAAGGCAGCAAGAAAGAGCTCAGTAATAAAGATAATGAGAAAAGGATGTATTTACATGCATATAGTGAGCAAGGGAAGCTTTGAAGTCACTCAGAGTGCACTTGGTTTTCAGAAACACCAGAGAAACAGCTGCTAATGAGAGAGGTATAGTTGATCCTGACATGGGGCAGGAACCTCTGAGGTCCCTTAATCCACATTTTCTATGATTTGATGTGAAGCAAAGACCATACTTTCTCCTTTACCAAAACCTGCCTTGCAAGCTTTTACCATCACTAGGTTTCAAAGAAAGATTTGGATTTTTTGAGTTTTTAGATACCCGAAGCTTCATAGGGAACATGTCAATTTCTTGCCTAAGATGAAGTCTTTGTTGAGCCATGGCTTTTCTTTCTCTTCCAATTATTAGCTTAGCACCAGATTCCAAATAATACATAAAATAAAACATTAACCATAATGCTGTCCCAACTGGGTGAAAAGAAAATGTTCCAGCAGAAGTTGAGCCTTTTGTTTGTTCTGTTAAATTTTATTATTAATTCAAGGATGTGCTCTGAAATCACAGAAGTGATCAGGGTGCCAGGGAGGTTGCGATATTTATAACCTGAGGAGGTTTGGTTTAGAGAGGAATTAGTTAGGGCTCTGGGAGGACTTGTTAAATTCTGTGTTGTGCTGCAGAGTTCCCATGCAATCATGGACAAGTAAATTAGCTTCTCTGTACAAGGCCAAGTGCTGGGTCCTGCACTTTCGCCACAATAACCCCATGCAACGCTATAGGCTTGGGGCAGAGTGGCTAGAAGACTGTGATGAGGAAAGGGACCTGGGAGTGTTGATCGATGCTAGGCTGAACATGAGCCGGCAGTGTGCTCAGGTGGCCAAGAAGGCCAAAGGCATCCTGGCCTGTATTAGAAACAGTGTGACCAGCAGGAACAGGGAGGTGATCATCCCCCTGTATTCAGCTTTGGTGAGGCCGCACCTCGAGTACTGTGTTCAGTTTTGGGCCCCTCACTACAAGAAAGACATCGACGCCCTGCAACATGTCCAGAGAAGGGCAACGAAACTGGTGAGGGGTATGGAACACAAGTCTTATGAGGAGCGGCTGAGGGAGCTGGGATTGTTTAGTCTGGAGAAGAGGAGGCTCAGGGGAGACCTCATTGCACTCTACAACTTCCTGAAGGGAGGTTGTGATGAGGAGGGGGTCGGCCTCTTCTTCCAGATAACTAATGATAGGACTCGAGGTAATGGCCACAAGTTGCGCACAGGGAAATTTAGATCAGATATCTGGAAAAACTTTTTCTCTCAGAGGGTGGTCAGGCACTGGAACAGCCTGACCAGGGAGGTGGTAGAGTCACTGACCCTCGCGGTGTTCAAGAAGCACCTGGACAAGGTGCTACAGGATATGGTTTAGTAGCTTAGTGGGTAGTATTGGTGATAGGATGACGGTTGGACTAGATGATCTTGTAGGTCCTTTCCAACCTTGTGTTTCTATGATTCTATGATTCTACTGTAGTTGCTCATCTGTAAAATGGAGATGGTGTTACATCTCTGTCTTGCAGATTAGTGCCAACTTACACATGGTGAGGTGCTCGCTTGCAGCAGTGATAGAAACCAATATAAACATGCATGACAGTTTTAGAAAACAATAATAGACAGCCTGAGGAAATCCTTTCTTTGAGGAGTTTTGGAGGTTCAGGAAGGAGAAGCATATGCCATTCTGTTGAGACAAGTTACAAAAAAATACAGTGCCCGTGTGAGCTGTTGACTGTTTTGTAGTAACACTTACCTTACTGACATTTTCTAAGATATGTGGTATAAAATATTGTAAACAAAACTTTCATGGGAAGATTAATCTTTTGAAAGCTGGGTGAAGTCTCTTTTCTGTGTCTCTCTGGATTTTACAGAGAGCTTGTTATGCAGAAATATCCAGACTTCACCAAAGACCCTTCCATGGCTTTCTGGAAATGTAATGCCATAACAATGTTGGGTGGCAGCAGCAGACTTGTGTCTGTGTCATGTGTTACTCCGAGAAACATCAAAGCTTCAAAAGCTTTTCAGGAAGGGGGAAGGGAGGAGAGGGTTTAACTGCAGTGCATCATAAATAGACCAAATCCTGAGATGACAATTTCAACTGTTTACAATGAGCATGAAGTAATTCAAAACACATTCTGGGACATTCGGGCTGTAAAGTCCTTCTGGTAGATCACATGGGTTGTGTTGCAGAGCTGTTTTATTTTTAATTAGCAGTGAACAGAGACATGGTTTTCTTTTTTTGATTTTGCTTTTGTTTTTTTAAGGATCATCTGAATGGAAACATGTTCAGTCCAGAGCTAGTTGTTAGTATTTTTCTTTTTTTTTCTCTCAGTATCTTTTCTGCAGCTTTGTGTTAGCAGCTGTGAAGCAAGTAGACTGGATGCAGAGCGTGGTGTGTTTGGGGCAGATAATGTTACGGTTGGCCTGTTAGAAATTTTCAGGTGTTCAACAGATTTTGTCACTCTGTGCTCCCCAGTGATGTAACTCTTTTGTAGTATTAACTCTTCCCAATGTTCAGCTGAAAATATGATTTTTCTGTTTTCATTTAATCTTTCCTCTTTTTTTTTTTTTCTACAAAGGGTAGTTAGTTTGTTGTTGTTCTAGGTCTGATAGCAAGGTTCCTCTGTGTCTAAAAGTGAGAATTTTCCCTCAGAAGACGATAAATCTACAAAGCTGAAGGGAATTCAGCAGCATATGGCACATTAGATCCATCTAGTGCAAATACCTAAATACTCTATATATCCTAGTCCAGCCCTGGGAACACTGGTGTATTCAAATTTCCACTGCAGTTTAATACTGGGGAAAGAAAAAAAAAACAACTCTGAAACTGAAATAAGAAGCAGAGAATTTGAGACTGTCACGAAGGTTTAAATCAGCGTGTTGTCAAA
Organism: Chauna torquata; assembly: GCA_013399475.1. Taxonomy (NCBI): domain Eukaryota; kingdom Metazoa; phylum Chordata; class Aves; order Anseriformes; family Anhimidae; genus Chauna; species Chauna torquata. The sequence goes on along the minus strand of VXAL01013498.1, from coordinate 237,541 downwards.
GCTTTACTGTGTTTGCTCAGGCAAAACTGCATAAAATGGACTGTGTCAGATAATCTTTATTATTCTCTCTTACCTTTGTTAATTCACTGGCTTCTGGTGTTGGGACAGGCAGGCAAAAGCAAAGCAGAACTGGTACAAAAAACAGAGTTACAAGAAGAGGGGAAACACTGTAGAAACTTCCTTGAATGTTAACATAAAGGCAACTGAAAGCTGTCCAGAAAGGCAGATGGATACCCTTCTGTCACAATGGGATGATCTGGTAGCCTGGATTTTGCATGGGCAGATCTTTGGAGGAGGTCCTGTTACAAAAAGAATTAAAATAGAGTTTGCAGCATACAACTGTACTTGTTTGTCATCTTCTAGCTGCAGGAACAACTGTTGCTTTCTTCCATAATTTCAGTGCTACTGTCTGGTCTATTTTCCCACAGCTCCTATGGGTATTCAGCTCCAGCATCCACAGGCTGAACTGAAAAATATTCTTGCTCCTTCTGTTTTGCTGCATTGGTCCCTGAGACTGAGGTTGGGTAATTGAAACGTTTTATGAGCCTTCTGCAGAGTTTTCTTTTTCTTTTTTTTTTTCTTTTTTTCTTTTTTTTTTCCCTCACCCTGTGCTCTCAGTTCAGCAAGCAAGCAGGAATATTTTTGTTCATGGTAGAGCAGCTGAAGGTGACAGCGAACTTTTCTTTATGTTTTTTATCACATGTTGCAAATACCTTTGAGATGTTTCTTTCTTTGTTATCTTTAAATGCTGTGCTATATCGATTTTTGTTTTTTTCTCTAAGGGGCTGAAAATTTCAGCAGTAACCCAGAAGCTAACTGAAATAATTGATTATCTGTTTTTAACCTCCTCTTCAGTTATTTACCTCATGCCCTTCAATGGAGAAAGGGTGTGCTATTTCTAGATGATTTAGTGTAAAGGAGATCTTTGATGAGCTTTAATATCAATTTATATAACCTTGATAGAGGGGTTATGTTTTAGACCCACAAGTTTATCTAATATAAGAGAGCTTGTTCTAGAAATATCCTTTTATAGCTTTTTTTATTGAACCAGTGAGTAATAATGAAGCAGATTTTCTATAAGCTCATTTAGCAATTGAAAATACTTAAGGATATTATCTACAAGAGGAATTAACTGCATATTGGCCTCCTATTCTCTCCTAGTTAGATACCTTTTAAAATGTATTTCATGATTAATAGATACATTTTGTTTACCATTTTTTTATGTATATATCAATGGTAATAGCATTTTCATCTGTGTTTTGTCTTTGCCTTTGTAGCAAGAAATACATTGGTCATTAATACTTTAAATCTCTGGGTTATCATTCAGAATAAAAAATAGCTTTTTGTTCTAGGGCGTGCTTTCTTAGATAAGTTTTCTGAGCTTTCCATGCTACTTTGTGTCATTTGTTTTCTACAAGAATATATATGTATAGATGTGGTATCTGTAAGTAAAGTCTCTTTCTAATTAAGTAGAAAAATGTGAGATGCTGCCCGCAGGTTGGCAATATCATTTGCTTTACTAGGAAATCTTCAGATCCTTCTTTCTCTTAGGGCACATTCCAGGACATAAAAATGATTAATGTGTCTTGGAAGTACAGCTTTGGAAAGTTTGTCAAGTTATCTTGGGTAGCCTAAGATTGGGGTGAAATCTCCCCTTCCGTTAGTTTAAAAAATCTTAATATTTGATCTGTTTTCATATAACTCATTCATCATCTTCAAAAGATCATCAGAGACAAATTACAGCTTGAAAGAGTGGAAATTAGACACCAGCTTCTCACTTCTGGTTCACATTCCAGTATTTGTGATGCAAAAGAGAACTTGAATCCAGAAGCACATCTGTGATTGCAATAACAAATTAGCAAAGAAGATTTAATCTGAGCCACATAATATGAAAAGTTGTTTAGAGAGAACGAAGTCTGAGCTCAAAGATCTTGGCACGGACCTGGTGCAGTGGAGCAGTCTGATTGGAGAGGAGCAAGAAGGATCCAAAAGTGAAGAACAGCATGTGAATTAAGCCAAATAATTAAGTGATTTAAGCATTAATCTGGCCAACCCTCTGAGTTCATTCAGAGAAGCAAAATACATATCATTGCTTCTCTGGAGATTGTTGCATTGTCAAGGATTCAGTTTAGCCAGGATATTTAGACCTACCCTTTACTTGCATTAAAAAGAAAAAAAAAAAATCAAAACTTAAATTTCTCATTGTCTGAAACTGATTGTATCTTTTTGCCTTTCAGTAAGTTTCATTTAGTTGCAATTACTCTGGCTTCAAAATCTTGAAATCAAATAAATTAATGAAAATGGAAAATCAGAACTCTTTCCTAATTAAGAACTGAGCTTTTCAAGGAATATGAAAGGATCTAATTTAGAGAAAGATGTTTGGAGAGCATGAAATGTGGCTTGAAGGAGATACATGTGCATTTAATATAACTTACTGAGCACAGCCAGATTTATATTGACGGGAGACAAAAAGCATCTGAAATCCTCTTTCAGTGATAGAATAATTTATGGGCTTTCTTGAAGCATTCGGAGTTGACTTGCAGTTCAGTGAAATGGGTGGCCATTCCAGTTTGGTTCTTGGTGGACAAAGATACTACTGTATTTTGTGTTATTTCTTTCTGTGTTAGTTAGCTGAACTGTGGAAATACTGGGAGGGATCTGACTGTGCTTTTTGTTTCTGCTCTTCAATGGCTTTGCAACCCTCCTGTATGAAAACAGAGAAACCTCCATCCTGCAACTGTCACGGTCGCAGAAGGCTGTGAGGATGCCGGTGACACTGAAGGGACATAAAGAGTGGTCAGGTAGCTCAGATAATGTCCATAATGGGCACAATTCAAAATGGACTTAATTTTCTATTGACCCTGAAACACAGTTCTCTTGATCTGCCATTTCCCCAACGTACACAAATACACTGTGCCTGCAGCACCCATGCATAATATATGAAGCTCATCTACTTGTGCCATCCTCAGCATGCCAGACAACTCCTGCTGTGGAGAATATTTTCAGAAATAATCTGGATGATGTGTCATGTCTTATCAGAAGTAATTAGCATGGTACTTCTTTTCCCCACAGTGTCTAGATGCTAAAGCAAGTTGTGGGCTCCACACAAATATATGTGGCAGTAATTATGTGCATAGAAGGAGAGAGGAGATGCTTCTAAAGAGGTTCAGGTTTGCTGTTCAGCTCCGGCTCTGTTAAGGCACAGTGGATGTGTGGGTGGTAAAGTGGAGAGCTATTAGATGGGAATACTCATAGGAAGTGTGGCAGGACAACGGGAGTAAGGTGCATAAAATATAATCACAATGGGTAGCTAGATGACATATAGTCTTTGACACAGTCCATGCTTGACCTTGATTTTTTGAGAAAGTTAGAAAACCATGATGTTGCAATCAAGCGTCTAGTAAAAGGAGGTCACAGTCCCCATCGTCCTTACAGAGAGGAGGACTTTTACTTTTAAAATTGTGCATCATGAAACAATCTACTAAGCCTGAATGGGATCTACTAAATCTAGTACACGGACATGGCATAGTGCTCAAAGAAGTTCACGTACATTTAAAATTGGCAAATATCAACAGCTGTTCACTCACATTATAACTACCCAAATTGCAAAAGACTCTCTGCAACGAGTTCTGTTTAGTAACTCAGACCCACTGCAATTGCTTTCTAGCTGCCAGCTCTATTAAGTTTTGTTTTGTAACAGTTTACTACAGAACAGACATGTTTGTTTTCTCTGCACAGCCTTCCACAAAGCATTGTTTAAGCAGCACATAATGTATTCCAACAATGAGGTACTTTTTGCTTCCATCTGTTTGATAGCAAAATGAACAGTTGTGATTCGTACGTACAGTGTAAATACTGTATAATGACTATGGGTTTACTTTGAGCAAAGTCCAGGTTATTTCATTCCTGTGCCAGGTGTTAGTCCCTTTTTGAGTTAGCGAAAGATTTCTGATGCTGGGGCTAATCTTCTCAGGTGCTAAACCTACCTCTAACAGAGCAACCCATCATTGACCAGGGGTAATGGTAATAGGCTGCCAGGAGCAGCCCTGATAGCACTGTGGGTGCCAGGAGGACGAGATGCCATGCGCTTCTTTTCCCTTTGAGGCTGTGCGGTATCTAGTTGCCTTTTCCAAATCAAAGGCAACACAGATACTCCCCCAGAGGCTTACAGGGCTGTAGGTATTTCTATTTTAATCTTTTGGGGTAACACAGTGAGGAAAAACAATGGAGGGAAGGATTTATTTTTAACCAGCCTTTGAACCAGACTGTTTAACCCATCTCCTTCTTTACTATTAAGAAGACTTTTATATTTACGGTTCTTTCAGAAAACTAAAATCTGCACAGATGCAATCAGCCTCCTACCAGTGTGCCAGAGAGCAAGCAGGGCAGTGGCTCTCCAGCCAGCTTAGAGAGTGCGTTGCAAATAGCAAACATCACACCTCTCCATCAGACTCACTTTAAAAATCACTTCTTGTGACATTTCCAAGCTGGGGAGCTACCAACTATACTGAAGCTTTGGGTAGAAAGTCCTTTGCTTCATAAAGTCAGGTCATTACCTGGATGATAAAATTTGGTGACCTCAGGTAGCTTTATGAAGATTGTCCTTCAAAGAGATGGCAGGCAGCCATTTTGTTTGGGATGCCTCATAATAAATGAGAGCTGGCTGAAAGCATATGTGTTTTTTAATTTTTGTTTTTATTAGTTGTTCTTAATACAAAATTGAGTTCACAGTTTGATGCAGTCATCTCCATTCAGTCAAAAACATATGTTGTTTCCTTTTCCTTTCTTCCTTCCTTTGTGAATCATGAATCTAACAAATTGCCCGCTTCCAGATGCCGAGCAGACTCCTTGCAGGTCATCAGGCACGCAGGGAAGTGTAATAAATACACGCTGAATGTTGGTTTATGTTGGTCTGCATCCATCCTGCTGCAAAGATACAGGAAGGGCTTCAATACTTCGCATTGGCTGGTTTGTGTTACAACACGCGTCCTTCTCCCAAACCACATCCTGAAGCCGAGGATAGTGTAGCTCTCTCCTGATCGGCTTTTTCAAAATATTGGCAACACTGGCCCCATTTTCATAATTCACTAATGTTTGTTCTCTGAACTTGTTTTTAGGAATCTTTGAAAGATTTTGTTTCAAAGTTTGTCCTGAAAAGGGAGCATCGATTTTGACCTATTTTTTAACCAAGATAGTTCAGCAGATAATTGGATAACTTCTTTAAAAGCCAAGGCTGGCCTATTTGCTCTGTTTAGATGCAATTAAATAGAAAGAAAGAACACATTTGACTTTTTTTTTTAAATACATAAAGCTGTGTAGTTTCCATTAATCACTGTGTCTCTGGCCATATGCACCTAAATATGTTTTAGCACAACTTCCGTGCCTGATAATGAAAATATGGTGTAAATGTTGAACTCAGCTTTCATGCCTGACTTTCTACTGACACCAAATAAATTCATAGCTTAACAATTCAGCCTCAGAAGACGCAGAGCTCTTTAAAACATCAAACTGGTTATTCTGGATTTGCTCCTTGAATATTTGATCCATAATGTTATGACATTTTGAACATGTTTTAGTTAGTTTATTCTTTAATTTAAAAAAAAAAAGTAAATCAAGAATACTCACAAAAAGGCTGTAGCTAAATTGTAAGCAAGCTTTCCTTTTCCCAGAGCAGTCATTAGCTTTATATTTCTGCATGGAAACCAGGAAACTGTGTGCTAGAGCTGTGTAGTTTTATTGATTTTGGTCTGGCACAATTAACTTCTCAGTTTCCTCTTTCTTGAGTGTTATTTGCTTGAATATTTAACTCTGCATAGGAATCTTGGGACACCAGCAGTGAGCAGGAATCTGTTAATTTAAAAGGCCTTTATAGAGATTTGTAAGAGCTTCATCAGATGTTGCCAAATAACCTGATGGCCAGAGGCTGGGACTGTGAGTGGTTAGGAGGCAGTGCACCTAAACTCTTTTTTTTTTTTTTAATTTTAATTGAAAATCTTTCTAGTTTGTGAAGGGAAGCCTGCTGAATTTGGGTCTTTCCCAAGGTTGTCCTGCTGCTCCTGTTTTATGCACATCACATGAGCTTCTTGGTGGAGTTCTGTATTCCTGCAGGGAAGCCTGTAACAGAAGAGGCAGAAGTGCTGCTGCCTTTGCCCTGTCCCTGCTTTGGGACCTCATGTGTGATGGTTTCTGCTGTGCCTTGTGCTGGGCAGCCGTCCACATGCAGCTGGCTGGCAGTGTAGGAAGCAGGAATAAGAAGATGATGGAAAACACTGACTACCAGCAAGCAACAGGTTGATTTGCTCTACAAGGAAAAAAAAAAGAAAAAAAAGGTTTAGAAGGTTTAGATTAGAAACTATGCCTTCCAGGTAGAAGGACCTTGCATCTATTTGTATTGCCAGCAAGAAAGCAAACAGTGTAATCATTTTGTTTTCAAAGAGCCACTGTATTTTAAAGTTGGGAACAAACTTGGAAGTTCTTTGGTTTCATGCATTACTGGAGTGGCTCAGCCAATTTGTTAAGGGGCTGTGATTCTTTGCTACGCCATTAAAAAAAAAAAAATCTGCTGCAAACCACTCAGTTTTCTTTGTTGCTACTCGTTATATACAGCTACAGGGATACATGCTTGTCTTTTGACAGTAAGGAAAACACAGATGAGTTCACTGCCCTGAGGAACTTGCAAAACAATATGAATTAAATGTTTAGACTTTTCATGCCTGCATGAAATATCGGTTGCTTTTAGAGGTGTTTGCAGGAAACATAGCCTCTTGTGTTCACTTCTAAACTAAAGGCAAAATAAAAGAAAGAAATATTTATTGATTTAAAAGCAATGCATGCAATTTATTGTATTCTTTGTCAGTTGTAATTATCTTAAATATATATACTTTGTAGACAGCTTGCATTGCAGGTTATTGGATTGAATTCCAGTTATCATGGTAAGATTCCCCAGGTAGCTTTATTTCTTATAGATTTTCCAGCTTTTCCGTCTTTGTGTATTACAGATAGTGAAGGGGTAATATCAACTCAAGGATCTCATACCTGTAAGCATACCTTTTAGCTTGTGGAGGCACCAACACAGAACATCAGTGTGCAACATATAAGGGACAAAAAGACACTTTCATGTAGATAGCACAAAATGGCATAGAATTTATCTCTACTGGAGATGATGTACTGTCTTCTCAGTTATGCAATTTCTAATTCCTGATGCTAGCTATTCAGATACGCATCAGAAAAAGCATCCAGCTTTGTATGGAATGTTGCTATCTGATGCATCTCAAATGTTCATAATTTCCAGAGCTATGCTTAAGAGATAACATAAACTTATGACCCTAACTGTTTTTGTTTGTTTGTTTGTTTTGTGTGTGTGTTGGAATTTATCTTTTCAGAAACATAGAGGATAAAGTAAATATGATCATATCCTTGAGGTAAATCTTGGTGCTTTTTGCACAGTTTAAGATTCTCTGTATTAAAAAATACCCCCAAATTTTCCCCTTGTGGAATACTTTGACTATCACATCATCTACTTTCATTTGACCTGGGGGAAATGCTGGGGGAAATCAGTTTGCCAAAAGGCAACAGTCCTTGCTGTCTATCTTCAGCAAATGGTGAGTAGGTAATCTCTGCATGAATGAGCTATGTATTTGGTTTAATTCTAAATACCTACTGAAGTTTCAGAAGTGCATTCTGGGTTCTCTGCACTTTGAAGATGTCGCTTCACTGTTCCTCTAACTGTTTTCATAAATGAATGTTGATTTGCTTCTGCATCCAACTGCCTTGTATAACACTGTGTTAAATTACCATCCATGACTACATACATGGCACAGCCAGGCTGTCTTTGTGGTAGCTAGTCAGAAGAAATCACACTCACCTCTTGTATCTGCACGTTCTTCGTGCATCCTGTAGGATAAGCGTACTTGGGCTGCTAAGGTCTGGTACAACAATGCATGTCTCTGACAAGCTTTGGGCAAGGCTGGAGTGGCTTCCAAAATCTCTTCTGTGCTTGTCACTGACAATGTGATTTCTCTTACTTTGAAGTAAGAGAAGCCCACGTAAGCAATTATTAAATGTGACAGTTTATGAGTATTTGCTGCGTTTTTCTTTTTGGTCCACGTTGAACATCAGGAAGCTCGTTGCATACAACTAATTGCAGTCTATATTTCGCTTAAAAATTAGAAGGTTTTTCTTTACAATCTTGCCCATTTCAACCCGTTTCAGGCTAGGAATGTCCCACCAGTGAGGTGTCAGGACAATTCGTGAAATCTGTGGCCTGACATACGAAGAGCACTTCATGGATGTAGGTCAACCTGACGGCACATGCAAAGTCAACCCTGTTGCAAGGTTGGCTTTAATGGAGCTAGTAGCAGTTCTGGAGGGAGTGGAAACCACTTTGTTGGGTTAAACAAATCCACCTGTTTCAATCTACCATGTAAGGATATTATTGAAAACTTAATTTGAAATCAGAAAAAAAAAATAATCCCTTTTGGTTCTATTTCTTGTGCTGATCCCTATTCTCAAATACCGGATTTGGATATCTGAGGCAGCTGAAAATGCATTTATCTTTCCAAACGAATTAATGCTTCTGCTTTGAGTTTATTTACTCTCTTTCCTTTGTCTTTAGATATTTCCTTTTATTTGTATTATGTAGTTGCTAGAATATTTTTTCTTTAAACTTGTATGTGCTGGTCTAACTCATGTATCTTAATCCAATAAAATTCTTTATAGAGAGGAAGGGGTAAAAACATATGCATTAGGACTGTCCACTTCATCAGTTTTCTCTCTCTTCAGATGTAATAGGAAATGACTCAAAATATTTTATCCCGATCTCAACAGTCAGTATCAAGGGAAAAGCTAACAGCGCTGCAGAGTGATTACAGTGAGTGCCAAATCCACAGCCCAAAGGAAGAGATGATCCAGCAGTGATTAAGACTTTTTCCTAGATTATTGTGCAGAAAAATACGCTCAGTGACAACTGCTTTGTATTGAAATTCCAGAATGGACATCCCACCAAGGTGAACAAATCTGCTCCAAATGGCTAGCTACT
>VXAL01013498.1:130512-228477 GCA_013399475.1 Chauna torquata | reverse complement strand
CCCCCCCCCCTTTTTTTTTTGTAGGGAGAGGAGCTATTAAGTCAATATTATTAGAAAGTAGTCTATGAGAGCATGAGAAGTTCAAGATCTGCTGCTGAGACTCAGTCTTGTTATTCATGCTGATGTGATAAAACATGAACAACTAAGGTGAAAAAAAAATGCATGTTATTGCTATTTTTGAGCTACTGTTGTAATGTCTTGATGCCTTCACCAGAAGGAAGTTGCATATCTGCTCACCACTGTGTTTAGGGAACATGTCTTTAAAACAGTTTACGTGGTAAGTAGACAAAGACAGGAGGATGAAAACTTGTCCATTTCGCAGATGCATGTTGGAGGAAGGAGGCAGAAGAGGTAAGTGAAGCACAAAACAAGTGGAAGTGCCAGAGCTTGGCTCAGCAGGGGGTTTTGCTGTTTCCCGCAGTGAGCACTGGTGTCCCAGACAAGGGTTGAGTCTGTGGTAGAGCTGGGCTGCTGACACCATCCCCAGGTTTACAGGGGAAGCCCTTAATCCCCAAACTAGCCTTTCTTTTCTCTTTCTAATTAAAGATCTCAAGATCAATGTGATATTAAGGGGTGGGGGGTGCGGGGAGGCACTTAAAAGTACTTAAGAACATGTATCAATTAAACTACCTTTACTAGTGCATATTGATTTTTGTTCTGTTGTGAGAAAACAAGCAAACAACTCTGACTTAGAAACAGGCTACTGTCTCACCAGGTTCCAGTTGTTCAAGTAAGGCTTTATTCATTTGTTAGGTGCTTTACCAGAGAGAGTTCTTGCTTGGCTTTAACTAAAAGTTTATCACTTCTTGTTTCACTAGTTTATTTCAGAATATTAAGTATCACAAGTGATGACATCTCAAACCAACATCCCTTAGCAAGCAAGCAAGCAAGGAGCAAATCAATGGGCGAAATACCTTTACTTTTCCACTGACAAAATTTGATGAGGATTTTGAAAGTAAATTCTCTAAATAAGAAGAGAAAATGATGGAGAGTACTACTCCAATCCAATCATCCTGAAGTCAGGTCTGCCTCTTAGGATATCAAGGAACAGTTTGTGTGCATTGATGAGATATGCCACAAAAAACACATTCCCTAAAAGAAAGGAGCAAATTGTAGTTAGAGGTGAAAGAACTTGAAAACATAAATCTGTAGGGAAAAAAAGTTCAAAACATTCACAATTATTTATTAAGGTGTAAATAATTGTGGTATTTTTTACGGTGTTAAATAATATGGTGTGAATAGTGTCATAAGGTTCACTTTAACTTTTTTCACATTTGATAATTTTAAAGCTAACGTGGAATAAGTTTTGGTATCAATACAGAGATTATTTTCTGTGATTCTTAAGAAAGTCTTATAGCAAGTGGTTCTTTATAAAAGGTTCAGAGCAGAAGACTCTGTGCATTCACAATGTGCTTTTTTTGATTATTCTAAATAGAAAATATAAAACAGCTGTCTAATATCAGTATTTATAGTAATTGCCATTTCATCTTGCAACTCAGTTTTGAAAATATTGATTGTAAGGGGAGAGTACTACAGTGCTTCATGAGACTTGAAATGAGTTTTTAAGGTCTTGCAGCAGAACTGTGCAAGTACTTTAGGGGAGAATCCACCAGCCCTCAGAANTTAAAAAAAAAAAAAAAAAGATTTAAATTCATTTTACAAGTGTATACTTTAGCAAGGAAAAAAAAAACCTCTCTGAATGATCTTTGCTTTTCTTTCACATTAGAAATGTATCATTTTAAGTGCTTATGTGTTTCCAACTACCATACCACCTGAGCAGTCTGTAATTTTTACTGTACTTATGCTTATGGCTACCAGCCAGAATAGGAAAATGCATACTGTCATCTCTTCCCAGATGGCAAAAAAGAAAATCAGCCACTTGCTTGAAAAATATTTCTAGGATAAATCAGAGATCTGAACCTGGGTCTCATGCAAAGCAGTCCAGCATCCTAACTGGGGACATTATTGTGCTCGATAATGAGTAGTTTCAGCTTTAGGAATTCTCTGAGAGAAAGTTTTTGTCTTGTAACAGTCTGTTTTATTCTGCAGCTGCTTTTTTAACTTTACAACTTAGTAACATCAATTGACTGTCAAATAAGTACCACTGAGGATTCATGAATAAACATGGTTATCATTTACATACTAACAGAGGGCCTTTAGCTGAAAGGAGCCCATTTGTGCTCCTGCAGTATCTTAATTATTTACTATGTTATATTGTAATTAATTGTATTTTACTCTCTCAAAACTCTATAGTATGTATATCTTATGGGGTTTGGAACCAATGCGCTAATATTAAAATGGTGATCAACATTGCCTCTAAATATTCATGCCAATAAATGACTCCCATGTGTTTTCTGAATGCCAAGGATAGTCTGAAGCTTTTATTTAGCATTCTAGTGGGATCTAGTTTCTGCAAAGTTCACATAGATGCAGAATTTGAATATTGTTGCTATTTTGTGTGGGGAGAGGGAAACATGTATGAATATGCACAAGCAGTGGGGCAGGACACTTAGAAGACCTGTTAAGCACAATCTGTGCTTAATAATGCCTGAGAGCACTGGGGAGTTGTCAGCTATTTTTTATTATAACAAAATTACAATTTTGTTTAGTCTACAACAGTCTCCTCATAATTTCACTTTTAATAAACATTTACAATTTTCCAAATCATTTAAAAATTCTTGCATTTCATGGGCGGGGTGCTCTGACAGTCATGCAGCCAGGGCTCCATCAAGGCACAGCTGCTGCAAGCACACATTCAGACACATTTCTCAATAAATCAATTAAATACAATACCCCTAAAGATTAGACTGTTTCAGTTCGGCAATTGGCTGGCATAAATCTTCAGGAAAGTGTATTGAGTGTGCAGAGGAACAACTGATTTATTGAGCTACTGTCCGAATTTCAAAACAAGGAAATACTGTCTCGCAATCCAGTAAGTTTGTTTAATGAAATGTAAGTTAAGTGTAAACGGTCTTAAAATATATGTGAGTGCAGACGTTTGGCTTAAGAGTAGCTAGCATATTGTAAACTGTGCTTTCTCATTTGGTGTGTAAAGGGCCCTTATAGGTGCACTGCCCCTCCTGCAGTGTTTAAGCCTCCACTCCCTCCCACCTCCAGGAACGAACGGATCACTGCTATGCCCAGACTTTTCTGATGCTCTTTCACAGCCCCCAAAGCAGTGAATTCACCTTCAGATACTTGAGATAAAAAAGAACTTGTTTTACCGTCAGGGGAAAAGCAATATGAAGGTTGCATGCAGTCATGTTGGTGCTGAAAATGCAATCCAGATGTCCTGACCCCTGCTCCACGCCGGAATGCAACTGGGATTTCTGTGCACTCTGCTGTTGATGTCTTGTTTAGAAAATTCTCTTATATGCTTGTGTATGTACAAATACTTTGTCTATTGTTCTCACAGAGATACTTGATAATACTGTTAGCCATATTTCTGGTTGCTCCAACACCAATTCTTTTCTTTTTTTTTTTAGCTAAATCTTAATTATTCCTTATGAAATGTTATACAACATGTATTAAAATATGTAGCTGTTTATAGAGAACAAGTAGTTCAGTGTGACTGTACTTGATGTTTAGTTTCCATGATGGTCTTAGATCTGCGTGGCATGTGGGGTCCTGCACGCAAGTATTGAACATGCTCAAGCCTAAGGGAAGAAGTGTTTCTGTTAGAGCCACCCTGCTGTGACCATGGCACTACAGGTCTGCTCAGGGCAGAGGCACCAGCTTCTAGCATGGGTAACTTGAATTGGAAATGGTCATGCAAAGTGCAAACCCGATTACCTCTATTTCACTTTAAAAAAAGCTATGGCAAGACTGAGCATTAATAAGAGGGTTTATCAGTGTTTAATCTCATTACACTATTACATGGAGAGGAAAAAGGAAAAATTCACAACTGCTTCAGATATCTTGTGGAAATGATGTGGACTTCATTGCTATGCTGATCTTCGAGATGCACTCTGACGTGTAAAGCTGCAAGTGCTACAGATGCTGAGGTGCGCACTGTGCTGTCCCAAGGACCCGGGGTGAAACCCTGCAGCACCGCACCACCTCCCGCTGCATGTTTGCGCTGCGCTGCGGCTGAAGAGCTGCTCCACTACAAACACCTGCGATTGCAGCTGCTTGCTCCTGCCAACCAGGGCCAGATTCTGCAGTGTGCCCGGCTCCCTGGCCGAGAAAGGTGCAGGAGGATGGGCTCTGGATTTGGACTCAGCTGACTCTGTTTTTCTTTTGCAGAACCACCCGGCCCTGCTGCAGTTGGTGATACAAGCTGAAGGTAAACATCTGGTCATTCAGCTGGAGAGAAACGAGTGAGTACCCTTGGTGCATGTTCACTTTGTATCGGCATTCCTAGAGAGGGGTTGTAATGTTAAAACTGATAGTTTAAAAGTAACCTCTGGCCCAGTTTGCTACTGGTCCCTTAGAGAACATGCCCCTAACTGGAGTGTTTTGTTCCAGTTTGGATTGTTTGCATTCACATACTGCTAAGAAAGCAAGAACCTGTATGCACATCTGCAGTTATGTGGGGCTGAAAACAGAAATGCTGCCTCTCAGTGCTTTCTTGATGATTATTCTTATTGGGCTTTGGTTTGTCCTCCTTTCCTGCAGTAAGGCCTTTTATTTACAATAATGTGGGAAACCCTACAGTCTTTTTTTTTTGGAGGACTCATCCCTCCTGGTGCTACCTGCGACTGTGGTGGCCTCTGTGCAGAGGCCATTGGTGTCTGCTCAGGAAATGTGAGCCAAGTGACGGGGCTTAACCCCTGATGGACTTTTAAATGGGGGCTCTGTGGGTTTGTTGGCAAGATAATGGGATGTTCATGCCGCTCATGAGGCCCATGATCAAAGCAGAGCTTGAACACTTACCTGTGGGCTATAAATATTGTATCTTCTTCCATGCGCTCTTGACAACACTTGCTCATGTCCAGAAGCTGTCAGAGATAGATACCAGGGGATGCTGCAGAGAGGATCCTGTGGGACTGATAGCGGGGATGATCCTGTGAGCAGAAACCCAGCCCCAGCCATGCGAGCTGGACAGGGACCAGCCTGGTGGCTGTGGAGAGCATTTCCCCTGTTGCTTGCTCAAAAAACATGGGCTGGGTACATTGCTTTCTTCACTCTCAGGAGTCCCACGTACCCACTCAGTGATTTCTCCCAGCTCTGTTGTTGCCTCAGAGATGTGTGTCCAGCTCTGGTGTAACTCAGATATATTCACTGATCCAGGCTGTACAACACTCAACATGGCAGCAGTGGCCCCCCAGCCTACCCTTCCCGATATCATGGCATTTACTATCTGCAAAGACCTCCCTAATTTTCCTTCAGCAGAGTGTTTACAAAGGGGTGCAGAACCATATAGAAATGAAGTCATCTCTCTTTGGAAGTACATGAGAAGCGGAACCAAAGTCATTGAGCTCTTAGTTTACCATCTCAACAACTTTTCTGCTATGAGCACCTCAAGAATACATTGTGAGGATCCAGATCATGACATCTACATGCTGCTCATCAATGGAAAATCAAAGACCTTTCACAATGCAGGGAAAATTTGTTCATGTTTGTTAGCAAGGATCAATGCATTCTGTAGGTTTCCCTGCTGGTGAAATAAAAGCAGCAGAGATGGTTTTTTACTGTAGTAGTGAGACCAAAGACATAAGAGGTGCAGCTTGAAGTGTTAGGAGAAGGGAATGTGCATGTGAAAGCAAATGTCCAAGGGAGGCTGGCATGCACTGCCTCAGGCTGGTGATGGACAACGTCATTGCAAAATGATGAGGCACCTCTTCAGTGCTCTGTAGTAGAACAATGCAAAATGCTTTTTATTTCCAGTCATTTGGAGAAACCCTAACATTATCCAGCTGTGATAGAATCCAGTTCACTTTATTATGCAACACTAGGACCAAGTCATGTGCTTTCTTCACATCATTTCAATGTTTCTTTATTGTTCCTTTCCTATCCTTGAAGGAAACGTAGATCCCCAGTGCATAGGTTGCTCTGTTTCAGCAACTAAAAGAGGATTTAATTCATTTAGTAAACCGGGATTTAACTTTATATTCTCTTAATCTTTGTCAAAGGGTGTGCCTTCTTTCAGGAATGTGAAGTATGCAGCAATTGAGGAAACTATTTTCATTCCATGTCAGCGATTAAAAGAACATAAAACTGCTAATACAGGCCTTGCTGAACATACCAAACTCTCTTGTACCTGTAATAAAGTCAGATTTTGAAAACTGGAAGATGCAATCTCCATCTCTTTTAAAAATAGGAGATGGCAGGACTATAAATTAACTCTTATAAGCATCTGTTTGACTAACCAGATTTGGAGAATTCTGAGCTCTGCTTCTTAAGAAATACAATATTTTTCAATGGTTATTTTCTAGTTTACCTATCTCTATGGTGGAATGTCCACCAGAAGGTTTGTGTTCTTGAAGAGTTCTGTCTGCTGATGACAACATGAGGTTCCTTGTCTTAACGGGAGCTTCAATGTACTATTGTAAAACATTAAAGTTAGCCTTGCCTGTGTTTGGAGTTTGTAGCATATGAGGCAGTTCACAGATACCACACCACAGAAGAAGTTGGTCACAGTTTTGCAAAATCATTTTTCCCTTTTCTCCGGTTAGTATTACTGACTTTTATCTTCAAGACAAATAATGGGCTGAGTGTTGCAAGTCGGTGCAGGAGTTGCTCTGGTGCTGTGTGCACGGACCTGTCTGTTACCTGTTTTCATAACAGTGCGTTGGTCAGCACGACTGCTCTGTGCTCCCCAGGTGGACAACCTCAAGGCTTCTTGCTTGCCTGTAGAAGTTGGTTGCTCCGTTTCTTCTGCCTGTAAGGACAGTGTTGGTTGTTGTGTCATTGCCATGGAGAGGTGCGTGGCAGCAGAGGAGGTGAGGGAAGGGAGCAGCATTTCCATGCTGTAGCCCCTGCCCATGAGTCTCCGAGGCTGCGGAGAGGACCAGCAGATGTGCTTACAGACTGTATCTCCTCCAGCGTGCTCCATCTTCCTGAGGCTGGCACGAGCCATGCAGCTGAAATATCTTGAAAGCCTTGGTGCTGAGCATTGGAGTAGCCATTAAGCCAGCATGCTTTAAGTAGTAGTGTGCTAAACACAAACATATTTTCTTGAATACTAAGTGACAACACACATGAAGCTCTGATATGTGTGCTGTTATTTTATTGCAGTTTCATGTAAACCATGTTATTCCTTGGAGGGTGGTAGGGGTGGAGGTGGATGGGACCCCTAAATTACATAATTTCTGGATTGGGTCATGCAAAAAAAAAAAAAAAAAAACTGGATATGATTTTCCGTACTTAGTAGAAACAGCTGCTTTGAGTAGCCTTGACATTAAAATCCATTTATTGAAAACCTTAGAGATTTTCCAAACCTTCAGTTATATTCAAAATATGATTCAGATGCATTAGGCAACCCCAAGTGGAGACTGATGTGTTAAACCATCTGTTATCTATGGAAATATTTAATGTCAGTTTGGTGTTTTTCTGATTTTCAGCAAGATGTGTTCGTATTTATAGGGCAACATGTCATAGTTAGTTCTGGAAGAGTTGCCGGTACCTATCTTCACAGCTTAAGGTTTACAATTTTCTCTATGGTTTCCAGCTGTTAAGTTTACTTTTGTATTTATTCATTAAATAATTCAATGATTAATTTTCAGGCATTGCACATTTGTAATTGCAAAACCAAAATTATTTGCCTTGAATTTAGTTTGTCAATCATAGAAAACTGAGTAGCAAGCTTATGTTGCAGTGAACATTTCTTACTATGATTTATTTGCAAAACATGATTGCACTCTTGAGAACCTTGAGCTCTGTAGTACCTTAAATGTTTTAGAAACACTTGTCATATGGAGAGATTTCCAGAATCAGCAAATCATCTATCAGCTGCAAAGTAAACCACCCTTAGGAGCAGCTGGCTATACTGGTGTACATCACATCAGTAATACAGATGCACCTCTGTGGTGCAAGGGACAGTAATGTATGCACATAGAAATTCCTTTAAGCAGCATGTGGGTCTTAGAGGAAAGTTGTCTTAATACTGTGTAAATGAAACAAAACCCCCACAAGATTAAATCTGAGTTGGAGAGTAGAACAGTATGTGACTACTGGCTGTTCTTCTTCAACTGGAAACATTTTACACTGTCAGAAATAGGTCTGAATACAGCAAAGCACTGAAGTATTCTTTTAACTTTAAACATATGAGTAATCCAGGTAAAGTCAGTGGAATTACTTATTTTCAAAATTAATTTCATGCTTAAATGATTTGCTGACAAAGGTCATAATTATGGATGTCAAAGAAATATAAGTTTGAACAGATGTTAGAGAGCTTTTTCAAAGCCATGTATAGCTGAATGAAGGGCAGATAAAGATAAAAGACTGAGATAAGCGGAGGGCACTCGAGGGACAGCAGGGAGATAGGATGGCTTTGCTCTGAGGATGTCGACATCGACAGCAGTTCAGATCTCAGGTGCGCCCTGGACAGTTTCCTTCTGGTGGGAATGCATTCCCCAGCTGCATGGGGCAGTAGTGAGGGAGAGGTCGGTGCGACTGTGGCTGACCATTTGCAGAGTCCAGGGGAAGCTGTAAATGGAAAGACAAAGCTCGAGTGGTTTAGAGTAGCAGAGTTCACTATTCATTTCCCCATAACTTTGTGTTCTTCTGGGTCAGGTTTAAAACACAACCTTTAACAAGACAATATAAAAAAACAGGAATATGTGAGGTTAGATTGCTGCCTTTCCCCCAGGGAAAAATCCTCTATTTCATCAGGAGGCAAAATCCACCCCAGGCCTTGGTGTAAGTCTCCATCTTATTCTTTAAATCCCCTAGGATCCCAGAGACCTCCAGAAGTTCAGAGCATCTCTGACTGTCCCCCTCACATGCTCACCACTTCTGCACAGAGACACCATACCAGAGGTGTACTGGGATGTACTGGTCTAGCATTGAAGGCCACTTTGAAAGCTTAACTCCAGGCCAAAGGATGTTCCAGTAGTATTCACTTGGTTGGAAAAGCAGAAAACGAGCATCTTCATGCACAGAGCTAATGTGACATGTCTCATAAATCTTTTGTATTCTCTTTTGGTTAAAAAAAAAAAAAAAAGTAGTTCTCTCTTCTTTTCTGCCTCTTCTTTTCTGCCTGACCTTTCTGAATAGGAGCGCTGATTGGGGTGCAAGTGGCATTCTAGCTGCATTAATTTAGCAGGAAAACAACCCATTTCCACTGCCAAAGAAAACAGATGACAAAATCTGTTAATGAATTGACATGCTTATATACAATCAGTGGCTTGAAATATAGATAGAGGAAACAAATCTAAACAAATACCAACTACAGAAGCAGGACCTCTCAGAATGTACTTGCTGTTGTAATTCCGTGCTGTAACTTAGCAAAAAACAGTGACCCCTGAGTGTTTTATCTGCAGACACTGGAGCCAGCAGCTGTAGTGCAGCGTTTCTGTGCGAACTGACAGTTGGGGATTCTCTTTAATTGCTGTAAAAGTCTCACTTTAATGAAAGTAACAATTTTTCCCTTCCGTCCTGGCAACAGTTGGATGGTCTACACCACACTGCAGATTCAGCAGCCGCAGGTACAATACAGATGGTATCAATCCATGACATTAAGGGTACAGGCATTTGCTACAGCTTTGTGGTGTAAGAATGGTGTATTTAGCATGGGCATTGGAATACCGAGATTTGTTCAGTAACTGAGTGAGCAGGAGCACAGGCTGGTATCAGCAATGGTAGTCAAGGCTGTGTGGTTAGGGCTACCTTTTGCTGTGTGGTTTTGAAACTATGTGTTGCAATGAAAGGGTTCAGATCCATCAGGGGAGAAACTACTGCTTTCTTGAGCTGTTTTTCCTCTCCTTATATAAATATACCAAAAGAAAGGGAAATGAGAGAAGATGTTTATAGCCTGAAACAATATGTTGGAAGTGGAGCGGATGGGACTTCTATACTGGAGACCTTGTTGTGGCTGAATGCCATAATCTCTAACATTGCCAACCTTCTTCTCTTCCCATGTCCCAGAAAACAGTGGGGCAATGGGGCTGTGCTGAGGCTGCTGTAGAGGATGGAGCGCTGTGTCCTATTCACAATGCAAACCCCGAGTCCTGGGGGAGCACGTGGGTCAGGAGAGCCTGTCCTTGCCCTGCAGCCTTGGCACGTGTGAAGGGCTGGAGGGATCATCTCCTTTCTCAAATGGAAAAATAGAGACACAGAGAATTTTAACATTTCTGTATTTATTGCAGAATTGCAAAACTTGTTTGGACAGCATGCAAAAAAAAAAAAAAAAAGAGTCTGATGGGTAGAGTAGGTACTGTTTTCTCTGTGTGTATATTTTCCTGAGAACAATAGTTTCCAGCACTGCATCAGGTGACAGCTTTGAACCAACTTAACATAAGGTTTTGCTTGTTCAGTGTCTGTCACTCAGAGCAACCCTAGAGCTGTACCTTCCAATTAAATATATAAAAATAATAGAAAGGAAAATATACTTGCTGTTGCGATACATTTAATAAAGAAGTGCCTGCTTTAGATTTTGTTCCCTAGATATACTGCAGCGGTAGAATATTATATTTTCAGAACTGTGTTTTAATCTCCCTGTGTACTGCAGCATGTGAGGTTTTCAGCATTTCATTTCAGCATCACTCGGCAGAGAGGTCGGGGAGGAGAGCTGGCTGGGAGAAGGCAATAGGAATGTGTGCTCCCTCCCTCCTGCGGGCGGGCTGGAGTCAGCTCCACCGTGATGATAATAAAAACACAGGCAAAACATAATCATCTGTGACTGCAAAATAAATAATTAGGGGAGAGACAAGAGAGAAAAACAGCTTTCTGGAAAAGCCTGTAATCTCCCACGGATGGTCATACGCCAGCTCGCATGGCATAGAAGGCTTGTCTGCCCAAAGAGCGATGGCCAACACCGAATCATTTTGTAGGCTCACAGGCTCGCAGGGGTGCATCCAGCTGGACCCAGGCATTGCTCGCAAAGCTCCTGGGTGTTCCTCACATGTTTCTGCTATCTGCTGCTCCAGCAGGTTTCAGATGGCTTTTTTTTTTTTTTTAATTTGTTTCTAACAAGAGTGAGCTGTGTTTCAATAGCTATGAAGGGGAAGCGCTGAATTCTGCTTTGCAGCATCACACGTCTTGTCATTACCCAGGATGTTTGGTCTCCTTTTCACAGCACGTGTAAATATACTAGACCAAACCCAAGAGGATTCTCCTGCTTTTCAGAAATATTTGTTTATATTGCTTTCTGGACTCTGAAAGACAAGGAGGACTGTAAATGAGTTTTCAAGTCAAAATTGAGGCTAAGCCTGCTTTTAATGAATTTTCTATTAGATATTTTCACTTTGATGCTCAGTCCCAGGGGTCCAATGTCTTTGAGTAAGAGCAGATATGTGACAGTATGTCTAATGTCTGAAGAACTTGTTTTCTTTTTGCTTCTAGTGGCATTTTGCTGGCACACACCCAGTTCCTAGGATCTCAGCTTCTCCTGAAGACTTTGCAGAGAGAAACAAAGGGTGTTACCTTGAAAAATTTTATAGGGAAAGGTGCCAGTTATTTAATTCACTTGTAGTGTTCACTGCTTCATGTATTTATTTTTAGAGGGTTAGTAAATACAGATTACAGAGAAGTACAGTTCTTCAGATGAATTCTCTGTGATTTCATGTTGCATGTGGAAATGAAAGAATCAAAAGGAACAATTCAGTTCTACTCATAATCCCTGTCCGGGAGCCTGATCCCGTCCCCACCAGCATGGGTCTGGGTACAGCATGTCTCTCCCAGCGTGGACCCTAGCTTCCCAGATTTTGACTGATCTCCACCAAACTGTCCCAGCGCTCACTGCAGACCTTTGCAGTAATCTGTAGGATTTGTTTCTAGAAGCATTAATAGCTGGTCTCCCTCTCTTTGTCTGTGTGGTTGCAGGGGTCCCTGAAGGTGTCTTCCCAAGTCACACTCTGTACAATAGTCACTGATTGCTCATCATGAATATTGGGAAATGGAGTCAAGTTCTGTAATACAGATTAATGTTTATAGAGGGTCAAAGTTTTGTAAAACATAAATTCCTCTTCTGCATCTGAGTGAACATCCACTCAACCCTTCCCCTCTCAACAAAATACAAGACGCACATCTGCAAGGAAGAAGTGAAGCTTGTGGTTTCCCTAAAACCCATAGATTTTAATACGACAGACTGTCTGTATGTCAGATTGCTGCTGCTCTGCAGCGCCTGTTTGTATTGCAGTCCCTTCAGGTGATTGTCCCTTCCCTGAGTTCGCACTCCCAGGTGTTTAGCTGATGCAATAGAAAGGAGATAGCAGCAGGAGGAGGAAGACTCATATCGTGGCAGTACATGTCAGTGTCAAACTGTCAGTACAAACTGAAAAAAATCACAACAGTAAAAAAGAGTCTCAGCATTCTCTCTCTCTCTTTTTTTTTTTTTNTTTTTTTTTTTTTTTTTTGTGGTATTTAAGGCTCATATCCTCAAGCTTTTCTGCTCCATTATAAGTTAAAAAAAAAATAATAACAAAAACAACTCTGGTAGTACTGTCACAGTCATGGCAAAATCCTGAAGTGTTAGTGTTCTGAGGTCCTGGGACTTGGTTTTACACCCTTGAAGCCTTCAAAGAACAAAAATTTCTGAAGAACAGAGTATAGGATGTTTTTAAGAGGATAAAGAGAAAATAGCCATCCTGTTCTCTTGAAGAGTTCATACCTTGGTTTCTTTTAAAAGTCTGACAGGAACTGAGTGCAAGAACTTCCACATCAATTTTGATCTAATCTGGTTCTCTTTTTTTTCCTGTTTTTCTTCCTTCCTTCTTTATTTTTTGTTCTCTTTTTTCTTTTTTTCTCTTTTTCTCTTTCTTTCCCTTTTCTCAAAACCCCTTTGAAAGGCATTTCCAGATGTATCTGAACTTCCGTAGACAGAGCAGGGCAACCTTCATTGTTTCAAGCTTTCCTGCTCTGCTTGGGGTGCAGGTGAGGAGGCTGGCATGCACAGACCCCTCCATAAAAATATATGGGTACTCACAAAATGCGGGGAAAGAAAAGGGCCAGTGCAAGGAAGAAACTAATGCCCTGTGTCAACAGAAGAAGAGCGCGCTCTGTGGATGTTTCCTTGGGCACGATCCGATTCGGCGTCACTGATGTAACGGTTCTTCCACATTTTTTGAGAGAGGCGTCAGTGACTCAGGCTGCAGGCATGTCTGCGGGGCTGCCTGCTGCAACAGCTGCTTCTCTGCACCTACTGGAGGAAGGTTTTCCTCTTCAGAAAAAAAAAAAAAGAAGAAAAAGAAAAGAAAAAGAGAAAAAAAATGAAAAAAAAAAAAAAGGAAAGAAAGAGAGAAAAAGCCAGACGCGAGGTACTTAAGGACAAGAACCTTCTGCATGGGGCTAGATTCAGAGGAGAAGCAGATACTTTCCTGGACGCTAAACCCCAGACTCTTTCCAGAAAATGTCAGTTCCTGTCCAAGTGACAGAGCAGTTTCTCAGGGCTGCAGAGGACGGCTGAAAGCGCCACTGGAGACACAAAGCCCCACTCATGAAGTGCACTGGGGCAGGAGCACACAGCCAGGGGGTGCCGGGGCCGCTGCCAGGCGTGCCGGCCCCACCGAGCTCGCTCACCGCCCCGGCCGGCCAGCAAGCAGGGATGGCTGTCCTTACGTATTGCATTTCCTTCCTGCACAGCCGTGAGGATTAATTCGTTTGCATTTTGTAGATGAAAAGCAGTGTATGAGTGCTAAGTATTGCAATATCGGCCAAGAGGGATGATTCGAAAAGCAGAGCCTATACGAAGAGTCGGAGTGTGGAGGAAATACATATATGGAAACATAAGCTTGGCTATAGGACACCTTTTTTTTCCCCACTTTGATGTCTGGCCTCAGCAATCCAGACAGATTCCTTCAAAAATTGATCCAACTTATTTCTCTGCTTTTATCTTACTACCTGCTACTTGCTCATTCGAAGTAGCTGTGAAAAATGTCGAGTACCTGGCTGTATGCAGAAGTATGCTTTTTGCATAAATAAGGTAACTTGAGTACACTGTAACACTCCCCCTAAACGGGACTGTTCTTGGCAATTTACGCTTCCCAAGTCCTCTCAGGATGAGAGCAGCGCTTGCCTGTTCCTTCATCTGACCCACATATTTGCACTTTCTCAGTGTGATTTAGTCCAGTAAAAGCACGCTGTCCTCCTCCTATCTTTTTTTCCCTGAGGAAAAAAAGAGTTATGTTCGGTTACACCTCTAGTTAGGGTTCAGTTTCAATGCAGTCTCTATCACGTTTCGTATTTTATTAGACCAATATTCTGGAATCTGCATTTTGCTAGTGCTTGCATATAAAATGATCATATCTGATTACAGTTTTTCTGTAACAAGAAGGAATGAGATGAAATATGCATGTCCAGCTCTTGGATTAAAATAAGTAAACTTCTGGCTTCAGAAAAGTTGTGCATGACATTTAAAAAAAAAGTTAAAGCATGCTGCCTAGTAAAACTTAATCAGAGACACATATATGCAGCCCACCAACTTCAGGGGAATGGCTGCGGATTTATCTGAGAGAAGAATTTGATAAATATGAATCTTATTTTTATTCTGGATAGTAGAAAATGAAAAAAAAATCTGAATGGGAATTAGAAAATGGAAATTGAGATATTTTTACAACTTGACCTTTACTACATCCCTGGGTACAAGGGAAATAATTTTATACAGCACCTCAAATATAGTCTACAATTTTTCTCTACTTCCCTCTGTGACGTGTATTGATTTTACAGACAGGTTCTGCCTTTTCTTCTCAAAACAGGGGCTCGTTTGCAGTTTGTGCTGTCCATCTCTTCTCTTCCAAGTGATAGGTAAAGCAAACTCTACACTCTTTCCCAAAACCATTTATTCCTTCTATAATTTAATACTAAGGAAGCAAATGCCTTATCAGTTTTGAAACAGCAGTCTGGATAATTCTAAGCAGATGTCTCTCTTTCTCTAATCACAACATCAGTTATTTCTTGGTCAGTCTTGATTAGCTGATTCTTACATAATGAGAAAGTATAGTTAATGGCCACTTGTATGTGGGTTGAACATGCTGAAAAGAACAGCTTAGCCCCTTGAGAACAAGAGGCTGATGAGCCAGTAAAATCAAGCTAAATGGAATGAGTCTTCATTATGAGTCATTAGAAAAGATGACGCTTTGGCTAACAGATGAAATATCTTTGATGAAGACCAGTTGTAAAAGCACAACTTAATGCTTAATAAATGTATTGGGGTGACTCATAAATTCAACGTACACATTTGTTTCTTTGCAGTACGTGTCAAGTCCGGTGCAACACCATTTCCTGTGTTAGATGTGTCCCCTGGCTGGATGCAGGCTTTAAAAAAGACACTCTTACAATTACTGGATGAAAGATGACTGCACAATAACTTGGCAGAGGATTCAAAATGAAATAAGAGTGTTTAGACCCACTGCATTTGGCTGGAAACCAGGCAAATATCCTATTATGGACTGGTTAGTACCTGTTAGGTGTATTTGATTAGACTTGAAACTCATCTAGTTGGAGATTGGACTGGATTGGTGGAAGCTACAACAGCTTAAATTGTTCCACAAATCCATTGGATAGCTAATGCAGTTTTAGTTGGACACATAAAAATCCAATTTATCATAGAATCGTCTAGGTTGGAAATGACCTTCAAGGATCACCATGTCCAACCATCAGCCTGACCTACCGAGTCCCATCACTAAATCGTGTCCCTTACTGGCATGTCCACACGTCTATCAAACACCTCCAGGAATGGGAACTCCACCACTTCCCTGAGCAGCCCATTCCAATGCTTGAAACAGCAGGGATTTATGAATCAGCAAGTACTCTGAATGCTACACAAGAAGTGAAAAATATAATGTATCTCCTATCCCTATATAAAAAACCCACCCCATCCCCCCCCAAAATGTAAAGTAGATAATGTCTCATTATTAGCCAGGAGATGATAGTGTTGGGGAAGTGTGAGAGTTGGCACTGCTTGTAACAGAAATGTTTCTGAAACTAAAATGTTTGGGGATGGAAGGTGGTAAGAGGTTTGTTTATTTGTTTGTTTCTTTGTTTGTTCAAGAAGTGGGTAGTTCTTAGTGTCTGCTGAAATTAAAGCAATCAAAAGCAAGTAGCTACTATTTTGACTTGTACTTTGGCTTAGGTTGAAGAGAAGTTCCATCTTTGTTCATAAAAGAGTTGCATCATCTTTAAAAATCTTCATCACTTTATTTAGTGATGTAAATTTTGGCAAACTAATGTCTTTCCAAACTATTTTCAGGAATGCTGCTCAAGTAGGACAAGCACCTGATGTTTTTTGAACACAGAGGTGTAGTGATTTAATATAGCGATCTTGTTTTAGAAAATAGTTCTTCTCTAGAGATTTTTATCTAGTAGTTCCTCTTTGATCTTTTTAAAATAATAAGTGCTGTTATTTTCAGAAGAAAATACATTTTTAATACAAATTTGGAGCAATATCCATCAAAATTGCAAGCGACAGTTCCTTGAGAGAAGAGGGAGAGTCACAGGTGTCTGAATGTAAAGATGGGTTTATCTTGACAAAGTTTGTCCAAGCTGTTCTGCAAGAAAAAAAACATTTTCTGTAGTTTAGCAATTTCTTGGAAGAGAAACACACACCCTTGACTGAGCAGCATTAGATGGACTGCTTTATTTTTTGTTTTCCAGTCAGTGAATTTATTTGTTTCATAGTAATTTAACCCAGATCAATGGTGCAGTCCCAAAGTCTTCCTGTCCTTCTTGCTGTAAATACTGACATTGTTGTGGACCCAAATTGTTGTAGAAAGTGGAAGAGATACACGTGCTTCAGTTTTCCTCCAGTGCTTGTGTTGCCGGTGCAGCACGTTTCCCTTGGCTGCACACATCCTAAGAGAGGACATCACTGCCCCCACTGGCAAGCCTCACAGCCCTGGGTCCAGCACTGGGAGCAAAAAGGCCAGCAGCAAATAAATATATTTAAT
Source organism: Chauna torquata (assembly GCA_013399475.1). Classification (NCBI taxonomy): domain Eukaryota; kingdom Metazoa; phylum Chordata; class Aves; order Anseriformes; family Anhimidae; genus Chauna; species Chauna torquata. Next base: position 211,492 of record VXAL01013498.1, on the reverse strand, counting down.
AAGTAATGAATTCACGTAGTAGGAAAGGGTAGGGTAGAGAATGAATTGTTTAACAGATTAATGTGGATGTCTTTTATATTTTATAAACCTCTCAAGTCCCTGGTGTGCTGAGCCAGGTTTTGTTTATGTACATGGAAACATGAAATCTTTTCCAGTCCCTGTGCAAATAACACAGAATTGGACTTCATTACATTGGCTAATTTTACAAGTCCTAGGAGGTTTTTTGTTACTTGGTAATAGAGGAGGAGCCACAAACCCAAGAACTGCTGCACCAGCACAATCTCTTTGAATGAAATAATCTTCCTTACCTTGTAACCTCTCCGTGAAGGGTTTGCCTGGGAAGCCTGAGTTCACAGCGAACACAGATTTGGGCTTGGGGTCCTTTGAGGCCACCTGAACTGCTGAGCAGCAGGTGAGAGCCCTGGCAGCCAGCTCCATCCCAGGTTCCTGCTGCAGCATACTCTAATATTGTTTTCCCAATGAACAGTTGGAAACATCCAATTTTGCTGAAGCTATGATCTTTAATGAAGGATTTGAAGATATTTTCTTTATAAAAAAAGCCTTAATATTCTAAAACTGTGAACTTATTTATCACTTGTAACTAGTGGATAATCATGTGGTGCTGAGAAGCAAAGCATTTGAAACTGCTGATATTATTTCTGTTGTGCCTGTTAAATAGAACTAATGCAAACATCACATAAATATTTTAATAGCTTTTTACTGTATTTCTTCAGAAAATGTTTAAAGAGCCACCTAATGTTGGACAGAGATACTTCTTGTGTAAACCCTTGTTAATTCTCTTTTAATGACTTCATTAACATCATTTAATTGAACATTGATACCTTTAGCAGTCCTGTAAGCATACTATTTTATTGAAGTTTTACACACACTTATTGATAATTACCGCAATGTAAGATCACTGATTAATTGCATCTTTGCTTTAGTCTATTTGAACTACTTCAAAATGAAAGACAAAATGTAGGTACAGGAGGACTCTTTTTTTTGATCAACTTTCTGTATTTCATACGCATAGTTTGTACCATTTAATTTAAGTTCATTTCAATTCCCAATATGCCCAGGCAGTATGTGTGTGATCACACTCACAGAGCTAGGGGGAGTCTAAATATTTCACTCTGCGAAATGTTCTGTCTTTTTATCTCTTCTGTTATGAATAATTTACTTGTTGGTACAGCTTCAGAAGCGAATCCTGTTCTGCAAAGGCATATATGTTTTACTGGAAACAGTAAGTATTATAGTGATATTAGCTTTTTCCTTGGAAAATGTCCTTACAATATTAGAAATCTGCAGAGAGGTGGATGCCTTGTCTTGCGTTACTTGGCTTAATAGCCAGCTGCTTTTCTTGTATACTACCACAAACACTGGCATTACCATGCATATTTAATCATAACATAGTTGCTTTTCTCATCTCAAATGTTCTTCTTTGCTTCATTATAAACATTTTTTACAAAGTTCAAGCAGGGTGAAAATCACTTCAAGAGCAGAGGGACTGTGGCAGATCATGAAGTGTACTGAAACCATATCTCTGGGGTTTTTGCAGTGCAGGATTTTTGCATAGGCTTTCTGCAGTGGTGTGAATTTTGTAGATTTCCGTGACATTTACTAACCTTTTGTAAAGACAGTTAGAGGTGTAGAAGTTTTATTAAGTTAGTTTTCATGCTTATATTCATTCCCACAGTCAGCTGAAACCATAATATCCCTTGCACTTCAGTAGCCTTACAAGGTAGGTTTTGAGCAGTCCGTCGATGTCTACAAGTTAAAAAGAGAAGGTTGTGTCCTTAACTACTTTCAGTTTGGCAGGAAAACATTCTCAGTTTTGGCAGTAGAACTGAAGGAGAAAAATCTCTCTTTTGTTGGTTTTCCCATAATCCTCTTATTAAAAAAGGTATGGATTTTCCATACAGGTAGACTATGGGGAGAGTATTCAACCTGCAGAGCTGTTTGTTTTGCAAAAGACACAGATTCTGAGGTCTGATCCCAGCTCAATGGATTTTGCCATGTTCCTGAAGATCAGGCAAGGGCAGGTACATCTGTGAAGATTCAGCAAGTGATAATGGAAGCCTCTAAGAACTGCAGATCCCACAAGATCCTGAGATTTTGCATTACTGTATTTTTTTTTTTTTTTGAGAAATCAATGAGTTTTTGGTGATTGCAATCTGCAATCTGAATTCTTTTTTGCCTTAACAGTGAAATCAATCTTAAACTTCAGCCAGATGCAATTTCCTCCTCCTTACTTTATCTAGACAGATCACTTAAAAGACTGTTACTGCTTGTGACAGTTGCCTTGAGCAGTACTCTGACATTGCTGTGAGATGGTAGAACATGGTGTAGTTGTGCTTGTGCATTATTAGTAGTGTTGGAGAAGGAATGCGAGAAAGGACTTACACATAGCTTACACATGACTGGGAGCACCAGTTCTCGAGCAAACGTGTAAGATGGGAATATGGGATACAGGCAGTCTTTTTAGCTGGATCATTAACTGCTGCGATTATAACTTCATATCATCACCAAAATGAGATCACTGCCACCAGGACCAAGGCTCTTGACTGATAGCCACTTTTCAGGAATGCCATCCTTGTTTCGCATGTGAAATGTTGGATTAACGGTGAGGTAGCACAGGTTGTCCCTGGGTAATTAATTGCAGGGTAGTGGTACGACATAGGGGAAAATTGTCCTGATGATGAGAGAGAATCTAAAATTTAAGTTTCAAGTAGTAAAATATTTGGGAATTTTCCCTTTCACTTTTGGGAATGTAAAGTACCTAGGGAATAATTGAACAGAAAAGCCTCTCTATTTGAATATAATTTGATAATTCACTTTAGACATGGGCTGTATCAGAATCCGGTTAATGCTTCTAGAGCTCTGTATTGTTAGCAGAAATATATTTGGCATAGGTTAAGTAAGTGGGAACATCATACACAGCAGAAATTCATCAAATGAGACTGTCACGATCTTCATCAACAGTTTCAATGAGGCAAAGGTGGTGGAGTAGTGCCAAAACAATCTGAGGGAGGAATTGGATGTAGACAGAGAGCAAAACTGATAAGGGCAAATCTGTTGTGGAATAAGGAGTAGGACTTTTGCTATCACCGTGGACTTAGGGGAAAGGGGATAGATGAAGACACATTTTAGCACTGAAACATAAAGAGGTTAGCAGGAAAATGTGCAAGAGAACTGAAGGTAGTAGAGAATTTGTGATTAACAGTCTGGAAGATCTAAGACAGTGTTAATACAGTGAGGGTTAGAAGTTTGGGAGGATTCAGTCATTCTGAATGTAGACGGTTTTGAATTTGCTGATGCCACAAGATCACAGTATTAACTCACACAGATTTCAGGCAGTCATGAAATCATTCGGTGAGGTGGTTCTCAAGAAAGTACGAGAGGAAGCTCTGATTGCAGCCTGTTTTACATAACATAGTATATATGCCATACTTAATGCTGGAGGCCACTTTTAGGTGCTCACAGCAGAATAAGGAGAACTAGAGATATCTGCTTCGTGGAGGTGATGGCAGAGAGAAGAGGCGCAGGAAAGCAGTACACTTAGGACTCTTCTAGGGAAAGCTTTTCTTGTGCAGAAAGGTGGAATTGCTGTTGATGAAAACGGTGTCACTGTGGTGAGCCCTGGAAGTCAGGAGATCATAGATGCACTCAGCCAGACTGACGAAACTTGCTTTGGTTTTCACTCCCAGAGGCATTCTGAGAACAGAATTTTTCAAGAAAGAATTACTGCAATCCAGAGATAAAGAAAAATTAAGATAATACTTCAGCCCAAGCAAATGAAGAATGGTAAATATGTGATTGTCAGTGCAACTAAAGGACTAAAATATGCAAAACACTTCAGCACTGGAAGTTTTACACCAGCACCAGGTAGGACATAGAGCACCCAGTTGGCATTGGAAGAGGATGTTAGGAAACTGTCCTGTTAGGAAATTATATCAGGAATGACATATAAGCAAATCATCATGACACGGCAGTGCATAATTAGACATTGTACAAGAAGAATAGGTTAGGTCAAGGGGGCACATTACTCATATAACATCCTTTTAGTTTATAAAACTATGATAGTGTCAGCCATGAGAAATTCCTGTGTGTTCTCCATATCATTATTTTCAGTTGTTTAAATAAAATAAATAATAATAACAACAACAACAACAACAATAACAATGATGTTTTTAAAGAGAAGAGGTAGAAAGGAAGACAACAGGTAGCAATGGGAGAGAACAAGTTGGTCAGAGGATAGATTCTTTGCTATACAAAACCCATGTTAAAGAGAAAAGTACTGGAAAATATGACATAACAGAAAAATAAAATGAAACTTAATAGCTTAACAGATTTGAAAATATGCTGATTCTATAGTGATGTGTAATTTTAAATTTTCTCTGGGGTCTCAAAGAAAGAATTTTATTGATCCCAGGATTGGCTGACTGATTTTGTTTGTTGAAGCTTGTACAGAAGAGGAAGCAACTCTGTTTTCTCTGCGAAAATAGAGAATAGAAACATAAGATTTAGAAACATAGAATTTTGTCAAATCAGCATAAACAGGAACCTTTGCATCAACTAGCAGATGAACAAAGACCTAGTAATGGAGTTGAGGTCCAGTCAAGGAAAAATGAGGCGCCTTCAGGCTTAGAAAGAAGTTTAGGATGCAACTTAAACTTAAGCATTAAAGCAGCCCAATCTGTAGCTTGGGTGTGTTTGTGCTCTGTATCAGCTTCATGCATTCAGTTCAGAGGACAATGTCCAGTCAGACATACCTCGAGAAGAGCTAATGTACTATTCAGATATTTTAGCGAAAGTCAATTCTAATTTATTTCTGTGTATTACTAATGTCTTTGCATGAATCATTGCAAAAGATATGGAGATGGGTACAAAAAAAAGGTTAAATTAGAAAGGCCTAGCATTTTTCATATCTTGTCAGTTATGACATTTAATCTTAATTATGTCTGAATTTGACTGATTTTCCAATTGCCTGAGTTTAGCAAGTGTATGTTGTTGCTAGGACACAGCTACTTCATGTGGTACATCTATCATCAACCTAAAAGAAAAATTTTAAAGACTGATTCTTATATTTACACACACAAATATACTTGGTGTCCGAAATGCAGAAGGACCGTAACACTCTTATTCTGAAGTAAAGGCATCAAAAGGTGTTTAAGAAATGTTTTCTTTTTGAATTTCTCAGTGGATAAATAGGAAAGAGAAACATACTTGAGCCTTATTCTTGTTTCCCCTGATTCCTTAGTCATGGTTTGTTTATCATTTTAATGTTCTCAATAGTGAATTTAATTTGTTCTGTTTCTATTCTGTTGCATGTGAAAAGCAGTCTAGCACCATTCATTTCTGCCACTGATTTGTTTTCTCCTTTTGAAAATTAATCATTAGTGTTCAAGAACGCAGACGCTGTGGGCTCTGCATTCCCTCGCACAGTATCTCTGAATTTCTTTTTTCATTATCATCATGACATAGGGGAGTTCACTGCATGCATTCGTATGGACCCCTAACTACACATGTAGTAATTATATTCTATATTACAGGTACTAATTATATAGTGGTGATTTCCAAGGCCTGCTTTTGTAACATTTTGATGGGAAGATTTGAGGCTGTGCTTTTCAGTGGGCCTGGAAGAGCTGAATGCCTGTGTCAGCAGCAGTGAGTTCATTTCTGACTCTACTACCTCTGAAAGGCTGCAGTAAAACTTCTGTAATGATGTGGGAGTTATGTATAATATATGATGATTGGACATGTGATATCCTTGTCATGTTCAATTCAGGTCCCAGAAGTACACAGAAGCTCTTCAGGGGGCATGTGTTAGTAGCCCTTGATAACATAGAACGGTAGGCAGCAAATGTTTTGCTGTTTTGCTAATGTTTAGCAAGCAGCATCTTTCCTGTTTCTTTATTTTTACACCTGTGACCCAACCCTTACTGTGTGCCACAGCTCTGGATGCATTTCAAGAACGAATACCTTGCCGCTGGTGACCCAGCAGTTTTTTTGGTTTGTTTGTTTGATGGTTTTGTTTGATTGTTATTTATCCTGAGAGACAAGTAGCATGAAAATAGATTCATTAGGACTCATGCGTTTGCTAGGAATCTTCCAAGTTATGGGCACGTTTGGGTCCCTGTACGTTCACACTGCAGCCTGGCCACACGACAAATTAGCTCAATCACTGTAATATCAGTGCATGGTTAGTAAATATGTAGGATGGCAACATGGTTACAGGAGCAGAGCTGGGAAATCCCTTGGCTTCCAAATGTTCTGTTCTGCAGGCAGGCATTTCTGAAAAAAGTCCCTAGAGGCTGTTTTTTTCTCCTGAGAAAATACTTTGAAAGAAAATGTTTAGCCATTCAATCAAGGAGAAGTAGGCAGCGTCATTAGTTTAAGAAAAATGGAATAGCTGGGCACGACCCTTGTTAACAAATTAATCAAAGCACAGTTTATGGGACTCCAAAACAATCATGAATCTGAACTGAATATGGCATGCATTTTTATCTAGGAAATAATAGAGCCATCTAAAACATGTTAGAACATTTCATTTCGTGATTTTATACAGAATTTCATTCCAGAACTTCTAAAACTTTTGCTTTATATCAGCTTTTTGTTGTTGTTGTTGAAACTTAATGTTTCAACATAGTGCAGTGCAAGGCCAAGGCCATAGTAGTGTGTTATGAGAACAGTTAGAATACCATTCATCTTTAGAGTTCATGAAAAACTGGAAGAAGTTAGAAATTTATGATAGTAGAAGACAATGAGTATTTTACTAGGGACATTTAGGACTGTCATTTGCATGGAATTAAAGATGTTCTCTTATAAATTTATGTATGAAGTTCTGACAATCCACATCATTTTAGAGACAAAGATTTAGAATGTGATACTGGAATAACATTTGGTAGATATATTGCTAGATCAAAGTCTGTTGATATTAATAGGAAATCTCAGTTTTCTTTATCTTTTATAAGAGAATTTTTTTTTTTTTTTTTCCTGGAGCAGTCTGCAGTAATCAGTGGTTCAACAGGATTTTAGTGTACCCTGTACAGGGAAGGGTAACACACTGTTTTAGCACTCTTTGGTGCTGGATGTGTTTAAAAGGTTTCTTCAAGTGGGCACTTGTGAAGTGAGAATTCAGTGGAGGAAAAAACAGCTCCTCTATCCAATATGAAATCTTGATATGCCAACTGAACAGATAGACATTTAAAGATGTACAGTGAAACTCTTGTGCTTTAAGGGTGGAGCAGCATCTAAGACCATAATACAAATGCAGATGTCACAAAAGAATGTAAGCAGTAATATTGTAAGCCAGAAAAAATAAATGGATTATGTTTTACTACTAAAAAATTTTTGTTATCACCCTTGGCTAGCATTACTGACTTAGCTTGTTTTTTTTTGTATTAATTATTGAAAATTTTGGTTTTATGCTCCCCAGAAGAATGCTTTATTATTACAAATACAGCTGACATCTTGCAGCTGCCAGCACCCATTTTAACAAATTCCATCTTCTTACTTCTTCTCTGTTATAATATATGCATCAGCTTGCCACAATGACTCTGTATTACAGTACGAGGCAGCATGGCAGGGGCAGGCAAAGTAAGTAGCACAAGTTAGGCAAAGCTGAAAAATAAGACCAAAGAGGCCAGTAGAGCAGATCTATCATTGACGTGAATTGGTGTAGGACCACTGATTTGAACTGAGCTATGCTGATTTACAGTAGCTGGTGATCTCATTCAGCATGTATTAGAAAAAACATACTAGAGTGAATAGCTGTAACGACGTTAACATTCATCATTAGCTAAATGATTAATTGACCTGATGCTCATCTTTGCTTAATAAATTTATAATCCTGATTTCCAAAGATGTCCATAATATCATGGTCTATAGCCATGATTTGCAGTGTTCACCTGACTGCAACATTGCAATATGATTGCTTTCTTCGTGTCTATGGCTACTAATCTGGTCACATTTGAAGATCTTTGTATCATGACATCAGCAGAGAAAAGTGCTCTAGACATCTAGTTTCACTCCTATAGCAATTAGAAACACTATAAATCATAGGATGTTTACAGAATGTAACTATCACCGTAGTTATGGAATGTAACTATAGTGAATGATTTCCAGAACATCTGGATGGATGTGGATAATGATATGCAACTGTTACTTATCTGGATGGAACTGTACTTAATTTAGGATGAATGTTATATCTAGATGGACATTAGTAGAAAGATTGTTTGAACATAATATTTTTATTATCTTAAAAATTTCTATTGATTTTGATAGCCAGTAACACGGGATCTCCTCTGTAATACAGAGGTAGACGCGCAAGTACAAATGTCTGCAGGTAATTTGATTATCCGGGTGTTTTCAGCTAGAAAAATCTTCTGCTGATTAGAGATCTAAGATGATAGTGGCAAACCTTTGTTCTCTCCTGCTGTCCTCCTGTGGCACAACAGAATTTTATGGCTTCTGGGCTTCTGTTCTGGAGGCTTTTGTTTTGTTATAAGATTCTGGGAATTTCTCGAGATGAATAGATCTGAAGTGATATACATCCTTCTGAAGAGAACATTTGTTAGTAGGTGATTCCTTCCAGTCCTACATTCCTGTGATTCTTTTGCAAACTATTATGTCATGCATCTTTATCAAGCAACAACATAGTTTATTCATTAGTGGAAACAAATGTCAAGGTTAGTTCAGGGACCTAGGATACTGCGTGAACTTTTGTGGTGTCTGGTGAGGGGAGCCTTGTGTTGTACGGTCAGTAAGTGGTAGTTAAAACCTAAGGCCTATTGAGTTTGAATGGGATCTAAGCATACAAATATGTTGGGTTCCCTGAAAGCAAAGTTACAGTCCATTTTTAATACATAACGAGATCTTATCCGCTGAATAGAAAATATTACTTTATCAGGTACAAATTATCTGTAGATGGTGCTTTAAAGTATTTCTGACACTAACGTATTGTTTTTTCAACTTCTCTTGAACTGAACTTTTCAGAATACCATTTAAGACCTCAACTTGCAAGAAAAGGTGTATACCAGATTTGGTTGGTATTCCAGTATGGATCAGTACTAATTACATTAGCACAGGAAGATAAGTCAAAATAAACATTAAATTGTTTTTGCATTTAGGTTCATGCAGGTCTTGTGTAGCGCAATGACTGATTTCTTCAGGGGAAAAATCTTTGAAGATAGTGTTCGGTCAGTTCCCTGCAATCTGTCTATGTCAAGCTTTTAATATCATTTTCAAGCATGTTTCTTTGAAGAAAATACTTGACCTCATAGATCATCATATTTCACTGTCACAATTATAATACCCTTGATAATTAGCCATGCTTATTCAATTTCAGATGTTCTGCTGTGCTATTCCTCACTTGTAGGAAGCTGATGCTTGGAAATGCAGATTGGACAGGGAATTATATGACCTTTTGGACAGCCCTGCAGTCCATGTCTACCTCCTCTTTCTCTAGAGGCCTCTTCAGTATTGGGCTGCTTGGACTGATGCATCATCCTGAGCACAAGCCAGCCTGGAGACCATATGGGGACAGAGCAGGGAAGGAGACCTATGCACATACAATGTAAAGCGTGCTTGGCAAATAGGAGCCTTGCAAGGCATGCTGGGCCCTCTCTACACTGGTGAAGATTGTAATTAAGTGAGGACCATGGTGTATAGCTTTATTGAATGGATGTGGGGATCAGGACATCACTGTGTCAGCGATGTGACCAGCCAGGCCAGAAAGGAGGGCTTCCATAAAGGCTTTGGAAATAGGGGTCTGATCTCCATAACAGTTTTGTTATGGCTTAGGGAGATTCAGCAGTTGCATGTGGTTGCCAATCTAAAGTGGTTTGGATTCCAGTGTTTTAATTTGTTCCTTTAGCTGAAGAGTTTGTATAACTTAGCTGTAGCTGAACTCTCAAGCATGCGAAAAAGCATAGCGTGAAAAAGGCTTGGAAGAAGACCCAGCTGTTTAGTGAGCAGTCCGAATCATCAGTTGTGAATCCTTTCGTTTGCCTACAGAGGAAATAATATCAGATTAATAAATGAAGCATTCAGGGTCTGGCTGGGAGGCATGAAGGATCAAATAACACACGTTCTAGGCAAAGACAAACTCGGACTGTAAATGGAGCTAAGAAACCCTCTGAGTCTGAACAGTACGGGCTGTGTTATAACCTGATTTGGTCAGGGAGTTAAGAATTGATCCTTTTAGGGGCTGACACTGAACTGTTGGCACGCTTATGTGTCTTCCAGCAGCTTTTATATCTACATAGGACTTGTTACATTGCATACTCAAATATCTTCATCAAAAACTCTGTAACTATAATGTTGGGCTCTTAATTTTTTTTTTTAAAGAAAACTTGTTACAGTGAGATGGTCTGGAAGACTGGGACAGCAGCAAAGATGCATTTGCTGTTTATTTGAAAACATCAGTCAAGCTCTAATGCTTTAAGAGACTTTTCTACAGATTTTATAAAAGCCCAGCTAGGGCAGTAAAACCGACTTCCCAGTTTTGCTTGTGGAGGTTCAGAATTATTCCTCTTTCTCTGGGGATCACAAGGAATCAGTGACAGAATATAAGGGCTGTGCATGAGATTTTCCAGTACTGACCTACTTCTTCTCTCATTAAAATCACTCTGAGTTTTGCCATTGACTTTTCAGGCAGAGTCAGGCCAATATTGTGTGCTAATGAAATTGCTTTCCAGAAAGCTTCTCCAGTAGTTGTGTCCAGCTGTTCCAAGCCATGGGTCACAATATGATTTCAAAAGCACTGAGGAGCCCGTCAGCATTGTGAAACGTATTTCCTGGCCCTGGATGGCTCAAATTTGCATCTCGTAGGCTGTGGCAGTTAGCATAAACCCCACCGATGGCTCATTTCAGAAGAATCTGCTTGTGCATTTGCCTCTGTGGTCTCCCTCTTCAGGTCTGGTGGAGCAAAAGCATAATGCAGAGGGAACTGGGCAGAAATACAGAGTGGGGCTGCTCTGCTGCGATTACCCCTACACGCCAGGGAGGGGCTGCATGAGACAGGTAGTCTCTAAGTATTCATTGCTTTATGATCAGGTGAGCTTTAAACATTTAAGAAGACCTTTTTTTTCTTATTAATTCATTTGTAATTTCCATGACGGTTCAGTGTTTCACACTATCTGGACACTCATTGGCTGGGAGAGCTCTGCCAGAGGAGCACAGGCATAAAGGGAAAAGGTTTTCCTTGGGGTTCAATGCACATCCTTAAGTAAGAGCTTTACCTGGATCAGTTTTTTCCTCAAGTATCTAGAGGAAATGCTGAATAAGCATAACAGCTTGAATGGATGGAAGCCCAATTTTCCTAATATTAAGGGTACAGTCAGAGCCAGGGATTTGGTTTTGGTCTAAATGAACTCCAGGATATAAAGCCGAGACCAAAAGAAAAACAGAATTTTAAACTGTATGCTTTAAAGTTAATGAATAGTTACACTGTCTGGAACACTACACAGGAAATAAAATCTCTGTTTCTTTTCAGCATTTTATTTTTGGAGTTTCTTTTTTTCTTGCACAATTTAGCAGTCAGAGGTCTATAAAAGGAAGACTTGTTCATTCAGGTAATGTGGGGGGATAAAATACCATTCTTCCAAAGAAAAAAAAGATTAGCTCTCAAAAAAATGACGATGAGCCGGTGAAAGCCTGTGAAAGCAGCAACAGTGTGCCCTCCAGTGACAGGAGCTGCTACAGCAGTGCTAGTGACAGTCTCTTGCAAGCTCCCTGGGGGTTCTATAAGCAGGGAAGCTCAGGATGTTAAGATGAATTAATCAAAAATACAAAGTTAATACAGGCTAAGTGGAAATATCTACATTCCACTCTCACCACCCTCCCTTCAGTAGATGGTTTCATTCAGATGTGAAGTGTCCTTAGTTTGCTGTAATCTTCTTACCGTTGGACATTTACAGAGTTGGTTTTGGCTTGTAGACTAGAATATACCAGAAAAAAAATGCAGTTTCAACATGCATAAGTAGCTGTCATTTGTAATCATTTTATATACTTTGATGGATAGTAACAAGGAGCTTTGTGCTGTGTTGTACAGAAGACCTTGATTTTGCAACTGGATTCCAGAAGGTAACCAACCGGGCAGGATGCTGGGAGTGAGGGGGCTCAGTGTACAGCCACTCTCTTGCACTGGAATTACTCCAGGAACTTAACCCCGAAAGAAAATAGACTGCATTGTGAGAGATGAGTGGAGCTGGAGATCACAGAGAACCTGGCATTTTCACCTTCCTCAAGGCAAAACACGTGTGCTAGGGCGAAACCAAAAGGACAATTGCAAGTGCAGGTTTTCATGCTAACATAAGCAATGGTTTTTTGGTGGTTACTGTAGCACTTCCAACCCGATGTTTGTCAGTAGGGCGAGTATTCCTTCTGCAGTGTACTCTTTCTTTTTTTCCTTTCCACATTGAAGCAGTGTTGTCAACTCAACTGATTTTACTGCGAGTATCATTATAATTGTGTCTTCATTTAGGTTTTCAGCACTTGAGTGCCCTAAGGGCATCCTCAAAAGATGGGCAGTCAAAAGGCAAGTAGAGATGTATTTGTATAAAACTGTAATGACTTCAAAGCCAAATCCTGTTGTTCTGCATGGAGAGGATATAACCACTGAGATGTCACTGAGAGGGTGGTCAGGCACTGGAACAGGCTCCCCAGGGAAGCAGTCATGGCCCCAAGCCTGTTGGTGTTCAAGAAATGTTTGGACATCACTCAGAGAGATGGTTTAACTCTTAGGCTGCCCTGTGTGGAGTCAGAAGTTGGACTCGATGATCCTCATGGGTCTTTTCCAACTCAGAAGACTATGATTCTGTGATGGAACAGCCCTTAGCAGTAATTACCTACCTTCTCCAGTATTCCTCCAAAAGTTGTTGCTCTACAGGAGGGACAGGTCAGAGGTGGCAATTTTTTCTGAACCCTCTTGTATTGTTTGAAGAGTAGGAATTGATTCCCTTGACCTCCCTTTCTCTTCTTCTCATGAACATACAACTGTATGCAGAGAGAGAGAGAAATCCCGGAACAACAGGAAACCAAGAAAAGAGAATGAAACCAAGAAAGCATAACTAAAGGCAATGTTTTTTAAGAGTCATGTTTTGTTGATCTGGGTGATGTGAACAGAGATTTATAAGGTTGTTTGAGCAACAGTTGAATGGTGTGTTGTCTTGCACTGCTGAATAATCATATTGCACACAGGATCTGCCTAAAACACGTGTGGAGGGAAATCCTTTCTCTCCAGTGAAGTGAACTGGTCATATGGAGAACAGCTGGAACTAGATCTTGATTTAGTAAAGTATTAATAGTAGAGACACTACTTTACACTGCAATAGCAGCGCTTCGGAGTGGCACTCAAAGTAGTCGCCAGGTAGGAATCACCAACTTTTTTAATAATCATTTCCTGGCTTTTCTTCTGTGCCACTTTTTCAGAAGGGGAAAATTACAGAGAGAAATTGGCTTACATAGATGTAAGCAGTTACCTTTTGTATAAAAAGAGCTATTTTGATAAAATATATTTTGATCAGACTGTAACATCAACTTCTTAACTGATGGTTTTAGAGCTTTACAGTGGAACTGTTTGCATGTTTTTTCCATATCTTGTAATTGTGAAGAGAAGTAATTGGTTTACAGAGTGGAAGAAACTGTTGGTTTGCGTTAACTATTTCATGGGAGAGGTGTAGGTACATAAAATCAGTTTGGCTTCCCGGTTGGTGGGAACAATAGGGTTCCTTTAAGCTAAATGGTTCTTAAGGAATTAAATTATTTGATTTTTAAAGTATGTCATCCAGTGTGCAAGTTCTCTTTGGTGTCTATATTTGCTCTACTTTATTATAGGAGGCTTCTAGGATAAAGGGATAAAGCTCAGAGACATTGACTGAGAGCTGTTTAGGATCATTTTTTAAAGTTTTTTAGCACCCAGGAGAAAATTACTTCACATGTAACCCAGGTTCTTTGACTTAATTGTCAAAGTAATAATCATAATAGCAAGTTAACATAAGCAAATTTCCATAGAGCAGAAAAGAAGTCAGCATTTTCTCTCTTCCAGTCCAAAGTATCATATCCTTGCCCAAGTCTGCAACTTGTGCAAACACTTAGTATGTGAGTAATGTTGATTGCAGTGGTACTTTTCACATGCTTATAGGTAGGCATACAACATCTGGTTGAAGAAAGCAGGCCTAACAAAAAACATTTATATGCACTTTTACATGACCAAATTGGTTGATGACGTCGGCAGGTAACAGCCCACTAAGCTCAGAGAAGCTTATAGTGTGCATGTCTGTATGTTCAATGTAGCTTATATTATTTAGTTCTTAATTTGGATTCCTAATTTCTGCAGTCTGAATCATAGGAAATCTTTACTCTTTGTAATCTCATCATGTTGATCAAACCTTGGGGTTGATCTCAAGGTGCGTGGGGGAGGGCATGGAAACATTTGCATGCACCTGTAATAGAAATGGCTTTAAAATCCTAAACTTTCTTTGCTCTGGTGAACACTTTTTATTAGGGAAGAGGACTTCTGCTGCAGTGGCATTTCCAAAGGGAAGATATTAATTTCTGTATTTGCTTTAAATTGATTGAGTCATAGTACAGTTTTTTCATTTTAATTAAAAAATATGCAATTCTGTTTAAATGGATGATAAAAGAAAAGCATAAATATATGAATAAATAATGTACCAGACATGATAGAGCTAGTCGTTCCTGATTAGAAATCACTACTACAGTTGTTACTGTTGTAGATCAAATTTACAGCTGTCTGAAGGTGTTATATTTAGAACAGTCTCATTTGGAAACCATTATCAAACTTTGAATAAACTTTGAGGTTTTTGCTTTTTTTTTTTTTTAACCTTATTTACAATCACCATGTTGAAACAGTTCCTTTTTCTGCTTTTCTTGTTTACTTCCTATTTATGTTACTAGGACTGCAGACTTTTCAAAGCAAATTTATTCATTACAGGGGAGGACCATGCATAATATAGAATTCATGCTATTTGTCAAAGCCTGAAAAATAATTATGGAATTTGTGCATGAAGAAATAGAATTTAGACATGTTAGTAGGATGATATTGTTGTTTACCCACCAGAAAAAAAATTGTTTGCCTGAGGCTAAAAAAGTGTAGTATTTCTCAAGACTCACTTATCAGAAGCCTCTGCTAACCTTGTATGAATTCTTCTGTGGATTTAACTGCCAGCCATGCTCTTCTCTGAAAGAAAACAAAGTAAAAATAAAATAAGAGCCTTCGGTAAAACATGTCTTCTTTTCAGTGGTTTTGAGGTACGCGGTCTCATTCTGACCTTTCAAATAATTGCAGAGATCTTTTCAAAGGAGCTTGTCCTCATGTTGTACAGCTCAGCCAGTCTGGGACTGCACTGAGCAGCTATTTTAGGTATGATGTGGCTGTCCTGAAGAGAAATCGCTCTGTCTTTGGACACATGAAAAATTTAAATGCACACTAGACTTAATTTAGTTTTCAGTGGAGGTTTTTGTTATGAAGATTTAACTACAGCTTTAATTCTATTGTCTTCATGAATCTGCCTACTGAAAGTTGCCATTTGAAGCCAAGTCATTTTTAGTTGGTTGTGATTCTGCTCTGTTTTATTTGGATTTGTAAATATTTCAGAAACTGAGGATATTTCTAATTTAGTTAATTCCCAAATTGTACAGCAGAAAGTTTTAGACCAAATCCTCCTCTCCCTCACAAAACACAAGCATTCCCAAGCAATAAAGAAAACAACACAACCACAGCCCATGGTTAGCCTTAAATGGGTGTTGCAGATGTTATGTTTTGCCTTTCTAAATCAGCAGGATTTTCAGTGGTGTTCATTCAGTAGGAAAAAGTAGAAAGAGAGAAAAAAGTCATATATCTGAATAAAGACTCTTCCCCTGCAAAACCCCGCCTGAATAACTTCCATCTGA
Source organism: Chauna torquata (assembly GCA_013399475.1). Taxonomy (NCBI): domain Eukaryota; kingdom Metazoa; phylum Chordata; class Aves; order Anseriformes; family Anhimidae; genus Chauna; species Chauna torquata. Next base: position 195,574 of record VXAL01013498.1, on the reverse strand, counting down.
ATTAAATCTTTGTAGACTTTGGTCATGATAGGCATCATCCCACATATATCCCTAAAGGCATGAAAATAAAACACCAAAAACACTCCCTTCGGATATTGTCACCAGGGAGGAAAGTTAAAACTTCAATCCAAATGTTTGCATTTCTTTGAGACAAAACATATATATACAATGTTCTAGTTGCACAACAGCTAAACTAAAATGAATACAAAATGGTATTTTATGACTTACGTAACCTCCGGCTGTTTAGCTGAAAAATATATGCTATTTTATGCAATAGCAATTTGGAATGCCATAAAAAGAATTACTTTTAAAATCTATACTGCACATATGCAGATGGTTAACAAACTGGCTCAGTCACCAGATGAAAATGATATTGGGAAAATCCTTACTCTAGAGATAGTGCCATTCCATTATAAACGTGCAAAGTATGCAGAAACATTACATCTATATTGTTTTCCAGTACTAACTGTATCTTAATGCCAGATGTTTTATTCTTTGCGTATCTTGTTATAATTTAGCAATTACTGTACTTTGAGTTTGTCCAGACTAGGAAAAAAAATGTGTATTTTAGATGCACTAGCTAAATGCTCATCTGGTACAGACAGAAAAGGGTTTAGCTGGTTGATCTATCCACCAGCTCTCTCCTGGTCATTCAGCTTGCCTAAATAACACATATTCCGTTTCGCCTATACTAGGGTTAAAAGCATGGTATTAGTAACACCACAATAACCTAGCTTTTGAAGACAACCATGGAATAAATGGGAGTTTTTTTCACCTCGATAGAAAATGACTTAAGTACTAATCAGTTAAGAGATGCGCTTCTGCTGGCATCACTGCTGCTCTCATTGGTTCCTGTTGCAGCCTTTGCCTGAATTAAAATTTTTCAGTGATAGCAAAGACCGCTTGAAAATTTCCATTTTGTTATAGGCCCAAACATAGATTTTACTGAAATTTGTAGCATTTTAAATTAAACATTTAGATGTGCTTTTAGAGAAGATTAGCATCCACATATTCCGCAGAACTACTTAATCCTTTAGAGTCCTCTTTATACCTTCCCTTTATATGGGATTGTTGCTAAAGGGAGCAATACTGTTTCACTCTACCTATGACCAGCATCACAAGCACCAGACATTTGCAGCTATCCCAGCAGTCATATTTTTCAGTGAGATCTAGATTTTAATAGTTATTTGTTAAGACTAAATGATAAGCAGTAAATTTCCCATTCTCCTTTTCTGAAGACAACTTTTCCCCAGATTTATAAAGCACAAGTAAATTCTGTAGTATACAGAGGTATTTTTATTACGAATTAAATCTGTTTCAGTTGCCATCCTTTATCCTTATTACTGAATTACTTAATTAGTAATTTCTGAGAGCAGCCATAATAACTGTCACAGATATTATAGGAAGGTCATCAACACTGCACGTTAATAAAATTTTAGAGTTTTGTTAGTTTTCCAAGTGTTCCTGTTAAGTGCCAAATGATATTGCCAGTGTTTAGCCCACAGTATTTCATAATTGACGGAAATCTTTCTTTAAATAAGTACGGACTGCAATTGTAGGAGTCTTCTAAACTGCAATACATATTCTGCATAAGTATGCATTAGGAAAAGAATCTAAAATGTGGTTTAACAAGCATGTGACAATAAATTAAGGAAATACATTTTGATATGTGAGAAAAATTGGTTTCCACAAAAATACTCATCTCCTCCTAGTCACAGCTGTGACTTTTGAATATGTATTAAGCTCAGCAAGGATAGCTAAGCTAGGAATTTGGCAGTAATAGTTTATTCATAAATATACATGAAATGTGAAAAAATAGTTTACAGAATTGAAAGTGAACATTGGAAAGGGTAAGCGCACATACCCTGAGATAAAAATTGAGATTCATTGTCAGCATATGATGCCTTTGCTTTTAACTTATAAATGTTATAGTGTCATTAGATTTTCTCATATATACTGCATTACTTATAATTGAATAGTGTATTAACAATTGAATGGTTGTTTAAAGGAAGAGAAAGAACCCTCTACCAAGGCCATTTAAGTTTAATATCTACTCTCCAACAGAAACAACTCATTTAACATTCAAAGGGAGCTCTTGGCTTTTTCTCTGAACTTCACCTCAACAAACCAGATGGCAAATGTCTCATGGAAAGAGCCAGTGGAAATGGTGTCTGTATCTGCCCACCGTCACTTTTCTCTTGCCAGTAAAAGGGAAATGATATTAAATTTAGGGTCTTCTATTAAACAGTCGTAGCTACATTTCTAGTTTTCCCCTTTTGCATTCTGACACTTCACTAGGCCAACCTACAGAGAGATTGTACTTATTCTGATGGAGAGGAGGGAATGAAATGTATTTATTGACATTATATTTCATGTGACATCTGCCAACAATGACCAAATGTGCCTTTGATCAGTATTTGATATTCTCCTGTAAATTTTTCACTTACATTGATAGAGATGTTTTCATGTCCATGGCAATCATCTATGGTTTGAAGGCAGAGTTATCTTGTAAATAGATGTTTAATATATAACCAGTTATACAACATTTAAGTCTTCATATTTAAGGCATCCAGAAAAAAACTGAGATTATTTCTTTGGTGGGTTTTTTTTTTTTTTTTTTTTTTTTTGTAGCTTACATCACCACTGAAAGCTTTTTAAATGAGCATTGTACATTGCCTTCAGATTTCTGGAATTTTTCTGCTCTGTGTCAGCTGATAAGAGTCAAGAAACAGGAATAATAGAGCGTATGGAAATTGTTTTCATATTTCTTCCTGTGAAATCTATTTGGCATTAATATTATCATATTAAGAATTTGATTACTGGCTGATAAAATGAAAAGTGAGGTAATAAATCATGTCCTCAATGAGTTTTGTAGGAAGAGTAGGTGAGTTTTAAAGGACACATTAAATTTTGACAAAACTTACAATGGTGCAAGAGTTTATGGTCCAGATCAGTGTTAAAGGAGAGACCTTTGGAAAGGAAGCAAACTGGAAAAGGGAAGGTAAAATACCAAGACAGTAAATGAAATTGATGAGTTGGATTGTGTTTAGTAAGAACCAGTGATTGCATCTTAGTTATTTTGTATCGCACATGGATGTTTTCTTTAACTATTTTTATTTAAATTGCTCCTTAGTGAATTTTGCAGTGGAGAGGTGCTGCAGCATGGATTGGTGGTTTTAAAATATTTCAAAATCCAGGTAAAAAATTCACTGTCAAAATAAGCATAGTTGAAAATAACAAATGAACTTAGAGCAACAGTAGTGTTTTCATAGGTTTTCCTGAAAGAACCATCCCTATTTTCAGTATAGGTGTGTGTGTAGCAGAGGAACCATAGGGAAATCTAGTGGGTTTGATATTTTTAGATTATATGCCAGATAGAAAATAGATATGATCAGTTCAGGTTAGATTTTGTTTGCATAAACTATAGCTATTCCACATACCTTGCTCTGAACACTCTGAACACTGTTATCTGCTACTTGCCCATTTGAAAAGCAATGTCCAATTTGTTTATCCAGACAAAAAATAGTGTTTGTGGAGAATTCGTTTTGATTCTGACCTGAAGTATTTAATGAAAGTTAATACACCTTCTAACTGACTAGCTGTATTTGCAGACCACAGCATAATTTAAAGAAATATATATGTATTTACAAAATCAGCTTTTCTTTCTACATATTTTAACTTACATCACAGGAACCTAATGGATGTTTAGTAATTACAGGCAACAAGCGCAATAGGGACTGATAAGGGTTCCATTAAACCCAAAGAGGAAGGAGACCTCTACGTAGGAGTCGCCAGATTTATTACCAGCAATGCTTCTCATGTGTGTGCTCTCTGCTTAAGAAACTGGTAGCTTTCAGAAGGTCTGTTATGACACAGAAGTTGAGATATCACTCTTATGAGTTTTATTTTTAAAATATTGGTACTTTGTAGAGTCATAAGCGCCTTGGCATTCTCCAAGCCACTTAACATCCTCTCCATGGGCATAGTAAAAAGGGCCAGAATGTCCTGCATCCATGCCTCCTAACTCATCCTGTGTTGTCCTGGGGCATGCATTTCCAGCAGACTTTTCTGCCTGAAACATTCCATCTGATCTCTTTGTTCCCGGTTGCAGGAGTTACTCTAATAACGTTTCCTTCTGCCTCCATGTTGGATATTTACACATAGATGCATATAGGACATGAGGTCCAGCACAACTGTTGTATTTTCCAGTCTGACCTTTTATTTATTTCAGGCCACTGGATGATGTTCAAGTGTGCCTGTGCTGGAGTGGCTGGCAGATTTAGCTACCTAGGGCATGCTTTTTGCTTGGCAGTGCAGAGCCAACCTCCCTTGGCTGCCGTGGGGCTGCCTGACATTCCTGGTGATCTAATTCAGACGTTCCAGAGAGGCGCAGAAGAATCTTCCTTCAGTACTTTTCTCTATTTTTTTTTTTGTAATTTGTGAAGTTCTTAGAGCTGTTAAGCTGTCTCTCTGTCTTCTTTGCTGTCTCTTACAGGCACTCTAAATATCCTTTGAACCACTCACCAATTTGTCTCAATTTTCTGCTATTTTGGGCACACTTTTCTTGATTCTCTCAGTTTTGGGTAATCCCTTCTCTTGTCCACTTTTTCTCATACTCAGAAACTTGGATGAATTATTTCATTAGGTATGACTCTATATTCTTCTACAGTCACGGCTTTCAAAGAAAAAGCTCCCCTCTTCTTCCTCAGTACTCTGCAGGTATATTCTGCATTTTTACTTGCGTAAGAAAATCAAAAACATGGCTGACATGGAGATGTTTCAAATGGATCCATGTCTTTGTATTTTACTGCACTAATACACCTCTTCCTTGAAGTGGCCCAATTAACAGTGTAGACCTTTCTTTTACATCATATAAATTCCTTCCAAATTCGAGTAAGCTGCGTATTTTATGTTCACTTCAAAGTTGTTGATCACAGTGCAGAATAACACAATGCCTGCTACAGAACCCTGTGGAGTCCCACCAGGAACCAAAGAAGAGCATTCTTTGCTGACACTAGCTTTTTGAGTTCTCCTGCTTCAATAATCCCTGTTTCATTTGACATGTATTGAACGTGGATCTTCAGTCAGTGCACTGTACAGTAGTAGGTCAAATGCTTTACAACAGTTTACACCATATAATTGTCTTTATAAAAACAAACATGTAATCATATCAAAGAATGAAATCTGGTCTCTTCAACATGACCTATTTTCCTCAAACAATGCTGACAAAGATTCAGTTCCAAAACTTCATTGTGCTATTATTTTGTAGGTCTCAGACTTTTTAAAATGCTAGTTTGGTGGCTTTCTGCCTGAATCCAGGTTAAGCTCTTACATCCTTGACAGGGAGAGCAGCTCATAGTGAAAACCCTGCAGGAATAATGCTGTTATATTGCTCTGTAAAGGGGAGTAGGTGAGCTGGAAGTCACACTCGGTTCAGTGTCTTCTGCAGCCATTTGATAATGGGGGAAAGAAAGAAAGGGCAATTAGCGATGTGAAGTACGCCCTGATATAAAAATAAAGCAGATGAAAGCCTCTGTGATGCTACTTTAAGAAATGAGCTGCAAAGTCATGTTCTTAAATTATTGAAGGCTTAGATATTAAACAGCCTGGATTTAATATAGCCTCATCAAAATTTCTCTTGCCTGTTGGATTAGACTCATTAACGTGTTTTCTTGTTTTGATTTGAAGTACGATTGTACTATTGTTAACATTTACCTGTAGCTTTTAGCCTGTTGAACAGTGACTCACTGGCTTTGTTTAGGGTTTTAAAATGTACTCAGCAATTGGTCAGACTCTGAGCCCCTTGGTATCAGTGACAGAACTTCCATCACATATTCTCTTTTAAAATCTCTTTCTTAATATACGAAGAAAATGAGTACCATTCAGGTAGACGTAATGGTGAATACGTGCATGGAAGAAAGACTGGAATACAGCTGAGGAGAATAAAATGCTGAAGGTATGAGACAGAGTACAATGGGAAGCTGAAGAAGTCTCTTCAGTAAGATGCATCCAACATGATAAGATCACAGAGTTTACAAGTGCAAGAACAGACAAAGTCTCTTTCTATAGAATCATTGCAAAATTTACAGTGGGAAAAATAGCCATTAAAGAATGTCAGAATCGAGGTATGGCTGCTTTGGATTGCCAGTGTATTGCAAGTCTGCACCTTAAAAATCACTTGAAAGTCTTCCTGAAGAACAGGGTATGTTTTTTAACGTGTATTAAAAATATGCGTTGCAATGCTAAGATAGGCAAGATGAGTTATAATTTTAATATATTTTAGCTGGTAATGCAAAAGGTTATCATTCAACTAATGAATTTTATTAAAATTTAGAAGTAATTTGGGGATCTTCTCTGAAAAACAAATGATCTTACAAGCTCTCCTTTTTTGTATACTTTATGTAAGAACTGTTTTTGCACTTGAAAGAAATAGCAGATGTTATTCACTTGTAACTCATCTTGTGAATGTGAGTTTCGTCTTTTGATTAAATAGGATCAGGGTGATGGATAAGAGTGTACATGTAATAATAATCTTTTTAGATGAGTGTTTGGAAGCTTACTGTGAATGAGAACAAAATAGAGGCCATTTGCTACCAGCTCTTCTTCTGTGCTCACACTGTTGCTCATTCTTTCTTACTACCTAAATAACTTTTTTTAAAGGTAATAATTACTAAGTATTTTAATAGAATATCATAGATGTTGAAGGTTGTCTAAAGGTACTGTAGAATGAATACCTTACAGCAAAACATCACATTTGTTTGAAGACAAAGGTTACACTAAAAGTGTAAACTTCTAAAAGGTTACACTGGAGTTTCATTGGAAAGGTAAAGATAGAGGCATTGATTCAATAACCCTAAAATGAATTAACAGTAAAAAGATGTGTATTTTTATATAGATAGCAGTAAATATATTTTAAGTTCATTAATTAAGTCACTTGTAATTGCATACATTAAGGTGGGTTATTATTTAGGAATAGCTTTTGTTTTCCCATTTTCCTTCTGTAACTATCTTATCTCTCACCTGACAATACAGTTCTCTTTGTTTCCTGAATTCTTAAGAGCAGACCATGTAACAGTCGTAGAGTCTTTCTCTACTGATGACCTGAAGGTATGGTTTGTGTTGATAATTAGTAGTAATCGGAGTAATCATTTAGCTAGAATTTTGCATCATCAGAGTAGTATGTGATGCTGTGTAGTCAGCTCTACCTTGCCTGCAGATCTAGCCAAGATACATGTATATATAATCATGTTCCTTTTCTCCTCTGACTGGAGCTCTCCATCATCATATCCATGATGTTACTGTGTAGTGCAGCCCATTGCCCTGTGCTCCTCTTAGACCTGCTGTGCAGGTTTCCTCATCTGACCACAGAAGGTCCTTGCTTCTGTGTTTGTCCCCTAACACTTTTACAATTTTAGTATTTTTCCTTCTTTCCTCTCCTGAAGTTGTGTCCAAATTATGCTTAGATTTTAATTAGGAATTTTATTTCTCTTTAAGAGCTTGCATTAGAAGTCTGGTTGAAACCAGATATTCTCTCACATTGTGTCACAAAGAAACCATGTGTTTTCTACCAGCAGACTCCACAGGGCTATGTGATGTAAATGGTGAAGATCTACAGGTACCACTTTCTAGTCCGCAGTACTGGGGCATGACAGCAAAAGTCCATTTCACAGGTGAGGAAACTGAGGAATAGGAAGAGAGCTTCTGAAGGTACTTCGTTACAGGAGTCAGGGGCAGACCCAAAGAGTTCTTGCTGCTTATTCTTCTCTTTTGTCTTCCTCATTACTGACTATTCTCTAGTATTATTTCAGATATTTCTGTTTTAGTTGACCTTTAAGTATCACATGTACTATTTTTTTCTTCCTTTGTTGTTCATCATATTAAGGAAACTTCAGAGCTTGTTTCGAGGATGGTGGATAAACAGTTATTCTTGTAAGGGATAAAAACGTTAAGTCTATCACAGCACTTTCCAGTATATCCAAACCTCAGCAGGGACAAATAGTTATGCCAAAAGACATACTCTTCAATTTCCTTAGCAGTCTTCACGTAAAACAGCAAAGCTCATTCACCTTCACACAGTGAGATACAATTGTAGTGCAATTCCAAAAACGAAAGTCTGCCAGTAGCTCCTTATACTTTAACCCTTGACTTATTTCATTTTATAATGATGGATTGATACCTTTACAAAAGTCTTCACCTAGCATGAACACCCTTCTCAGTCTATAGCAGTTAGACTAAAGGCCTTTCTAGCCAATTTTATTCTGTTTCTTTCTTTTCTCATGCTTATGTTGAAAATTCTGTTCTGTTATCAATTGATGTTTTAAATCCATTTATAGTGACTCAGCATTTTAGAAACACACATAGAAGTCTGAATACTGTGTCAAGTATTACTGAAGCTTGAGATAATAACTTTATAGCACAAAGCAGTAAGAAATACTGAACTAGCTGCAGTTGCATATTTAATAAGTCATAGTGGTTGGCTTCAACTGGCTATGAACGTTTAGGAGGCCACATGGAAAAGATACTTGTAATCTGGAAAATGTGTACTGCTGACTCCTCAGAGTACCATTTGGACCACTTACATAGGATAATGATCCTCTCTTGTACTGTACCACAATTTCTATTGCTCCTCTGCACTGCTTGGCTTTAGATGCTGGAGAGCCTGAATGTTATGGAGATCACTGCTACCACAGACTGCTGGGTTAGGTAGCACATGGGGTTGACCTGGAGAAGACAGACAAGTGAGGAACTGTAGAAGCAACCCACAAATTTCCGTGGTGCTTTAAAATTGCTGTAAGTTACCTGAGAAGATTATAAACTGTGCTTTGTCTCTAAGGCTGTTTTTTCCAAGCCATATTTCTTGTATCTTATATTTTCTCAAAATATATCATAACTTCTCCATTGAATTTTATTGTTTTTCATTCTGTTGACCCATCAACCTGACATTCAGCAGCCCAGGGCCTACCTGGTTTTGGGAGGCAGGAGCCAAGCAGTCAGAGGAAACTGCTTTCTTAGCCACTTGGGCCAGGTGCCTGAGGGTAGTTGTAGCGAGAGAATAGGTAAAGTTGTAAGAATTGAGAAACCAGATTGTGGTTTTGTTTGTTTGTTTTGTTTTTAATGAAAAACATTTTTTTCTTTCCTGTGCCTGCAGAATGACTGCCAACTTGCCCATGTTTCCGTAATGATAGGTTGAGTGACACTTGCCATACTCTCATCTCCTGATGTTTGTTTTGCTTTCATGCTCAGAGGAGCTAGACTTTTCCTGGTTTTCCTGTCTCCTCTGTGTGGATGCAATAGCTGCTGCAGTCCAAATCATGATCTCGCGTTTCATAGGTACTCTGAAAACTAGTACTCCCTGTTGCTCTTTGTGTCTTAAGGACGATTTCTTTGTTTGTTACACGGGCCACTGTTATGAGTCATTTAAAAAGCTTCAGCCATGTGCTTAAAGACTTCTCTGAAGAAAGCTGGAAATGAGCATGTGTTTTTACTTAAACGGGTGCTGAAATCTCAGCTGGATCCTAGCCATAATTCTGCAGTTTCCTATTTAGTTTTGTTAGGCTTTACCCATTGGGAAGAGGAGGAGATGTTTTTCAAAACAGGAGAATGAAATTGTACCCCCGTACACACAGTTGGCAGGAGAATAAAGGGAAAAGAGAAAATTTGAAAATACTCTTCACTGCAATTCAGATTGACTAGACTTCATTTTCTTGGCCTTAGTTCACCATTGGAATATTTGATGCATGCCTACATCTATCTGTACAGAATTAATTTAGCTCTCCTATGTATTATCTGATACGATATGTTTCTGGATGTCTGTCTTAAATTCAGTCCTGTCTACTGCCTTACCCCTTTCTTCTTCTGCCTACAGATGAGCCATTATTTGCTGTAATGCTTTGAGTGAAATACTGACCCTGATGAAGACAGCTTGGGTTTTGACTCCAGCAGACAGGTTTTTATCTCATGTGTCAGAAAGCGACTGCACGGCCTGTAGCATCATCTGCACCAGCCAAGTGTGAAATCAGTTGCGCAGAGCAGCTAGTACGTTATAATGAGGGAAATAATTTCTCTGTGGAAATAAAATATTCATGCTATGGCACACCTGCTTTTTAACACAGAGACATACAGCAAGAAAGAGGATTTGTCAGCCTTTCTTCTTCGCTGCTACCCCCAGCTGACACCTCACAGTAAATACATGGTAGGTTCAAGGCTCTGCTACAGCAAGAGCTGTGTCTTCATGAAAAAAACAGGATTCTTAAACATTGATATTTGCACAGGGAAGAAAAGTTCACCTAGAGCTGCATCAGTGAATGCAGGGTGACCTGTAATGTGTTTGTTACACATCACAGCTTTCTCTGATATTGTAGCCCTTAGAATGACCATTTCCCTTCGTCCCCCAATTTAGATGGTCTTTTTTGTAGACATTTTTAAATCTATACTGCTGGAAATATGTTTTTCTCTTGAGGATTTCTCTATTAACTATTATGTTCTTCACATCTGTAAAACCAGGAGCAGATAATTATTAGGAAGTAGCAGAGCTTAAAAAGATCATGGCACAGTCTTAATTTTGCTGGTGGGCAAAAACGTGTAAGTGGTTGGTCAGTATGGACTGTGGAGCATGTCTTTCTGTTACCTTGGTATAGATGCCATAAGAAAAATGTTTTCTTCCTTTAGCTAGGAAGTTTTCCATGGCAACCCAGCAAATAAAAGCTATGATTTAGCAATTTTACATGAATTTGCCTTTGAGATTAATCTTTGACATCTGAATTTGGTGCTTTATGGAAAAGATACACTGATATAGACCGAATTAGTTCTACTGTTGCACTGACTGAAGTTGAGAAAATAAGCTCATGCCTTTGAGACGCCAGAATAGGAATATTCTGGGAAGTAATTTGAACTGATATTGTTGGGAGGGTAATGTTTCTTGACATATCTGTTATGACAGCTGAAGATATGCTGAAGCACAAAATAGGAAAGGAAAAGACAGTTGTTAGGCCAATGACAAGATGAAACCATACTACTTATGACAGCTGTTGGCAGCATGATATCACTGTCCTCAAGCTTTCTACTGATCTGGAGTATTAGAAACTTCAAGATCATGTTCACTGTGTGTTTCTAGAGATCTTGTTAGGGGTAATGCTCTCTGACAGCAGCCAACTGTAATTGGCAATGGGGATTCTTCAAATAGGAGCAAACATACAAAACGTCATCATTTTCTTGCTGATCCTTTCGTAGGGTGTTTGGTCATTACTTTCATACTGGAACTATTTGCATCTCAAAAGTTAGAAGACTTCCTTGTTTCTGGACCATCAAAACAAAGAAATATATGGAGACATATAACCAAAAATGAACTCTGTGAAATGCAGGAGGAAGCCTTCTGTTTAGTAAGGTGTAGAGTCACAACCAAAGCCAGTCTGTGGTGTATCAAGCCAGCTTTAAAGCAACATCTTTTTCAGTCTGTAGACAGCAGCAAACAGTCCAGTGGCAAAACCTCATGGAAAACTGAAGTGCCTGTGTCCTCCCCCTTCCAGACACACTTCTGGCTATGTTTCTGCCATCTAGGCTGTCAAGGTATTTTTGCTGAGGTTCTGCTACCTTTCCAGCTTTTACCCATCAGGAAGCTGAGACAAGCCAAACACTCTCTGGTCAGGTCTTGTTAAAGTTTAAAATGCCTTTTTGGCAGCTCTCTCTGTATCTTGGCAAGTTTGGGTTTCTGTAGCTGATCTCACTTTCCTGTTTCAGTGACACTGTACTTTGAGCCTCTCATCCATCAGAAAGGATATGAAAAATTTCCTCTTAGGAGAGCAGATTTCTGGAATTCCAGAGTGCTGTGATTTTTTTTTCTTCGATACACTACAATGACTGTCTTGCATTGAGTTCAAAACTCAGTTTCATTTGTTTGCTGCCTTATTTCAATCCAAGGATTCAATCACTTTTGCATTCTATTTTTTTATTGTTTTATCTTTTTAGGCTGATATGAATCACCATAGCTCAGTGGGAGATAATGAGGTTCTGCTGATTTGCACTAACGTTTATGAAATATTGCTTCCTGTGCACTTTGTAGGTGTGTCAAAAATACGCTTATGACCCAAGTATGCGTGTTCATCTGTTGATGCACTCTTTAAGATTACAGAGATCTTTCAGATCATGGTAAAGAAACTTGAGGACCATCTTCCAAGGAAAACTTCCTCATAGCTCTCAGTGCTGAAAAAACAAGTATCTTGGGCTGCAGACCAAAGCTTATCTCTCTTAGCGTGTTACGGTATGGGGAAACAGTATGTCTCAGAAGGTCATGCGAATTGCAAGCCATTGCGCTTTCTAAAGTACAGCTGGAATATTCTTCTTCTCTGGAGCATGACGAATTGGAGCAGACCAATGGGAAACCCAGGACCAAGCAGATTGGCCTTAAAGGGCAGAATCAAGCAGAGATATTTCATTAATGGCATCTAAAAATGGTAGGGCTATGATAACAGTGGTTCTCATAAAAAAACTCCTACCCCACCTAAAAGCCATAGCAGGGTACATATGGTTTATTACTGAAACAAAGGGCCTGAATCCTATGTGGACAATTAGAACAAAATTTGAATGCAATGAAGGTGCAGTGAAAATTAAATTCAGAAAAAACAACCACTTCCCATAAAAAATAGTCAAGAGGCAGGGAAGAAAAACATTTAGAGCAGTAGAAGCATGTCTCAAAGCATTACTGACACATGGAAAATGCCTAAAAGTGGTAAAGAAAAGTCCTACATACTTCTTTTGTGGTTGTTACTTTGATTTTCCTGGGTGTTTATTTTTATTTCTGTTTTTCTTTTGTTCCTTTTATTGCATTAATTAGCTATCTGAAATGCCGAACTAACAGCCCTGGAGCTGTTGAGCTTTGCGTGCAGAATGTGGAAGCCAGTTTTAGTGCACCCTTCTATACCCTGTCCATTTTGTCTACCTCTATCTTGCTCTACCTCCTCTCTCCTAATACCATGAGAACAGCTGGGAATTTATACAGTATCTCCTTCCTACTCAGACTGAAAACAAAATAGACAGTTGGCAGAATTGAGGGGGGAAAGGGGAATGTGGCTAGATTGAGAGCATTGGACTATGATATCACTGTCTGATCTGCAACGAGCTCATTTTTTGCAATCTACACATCAGCCATCAGTTGCTAAAAACCTTTCCATTATTTCAGACAAGGATCTAATTAAAACCAGAAGTCTAGAGGGAAAAGGCTCAGTATACCATAACATGTTTCCCAAATTGTTGAATTCCCTGCTATTTTGTTAGTAGCTCTGATTGTGTCTTCTGTTCCCTCACCTAACAGAGCTGGGTTAAAGCTTTTTGTGTTCATTATATCTCCCTGACAACCTGGCGTCTCTTCTGTAGTGTCTGCTTTCTCTTTAACCTTTGCCGACAACGCTGTTGTAGACTTGTCCGGCTTTGGGTAGCAGACAGACACACGAGCATTACAAAGTCTTACACCTTCAACGTGCGCTTTGTTGTTTGGGCAGCTGGCATGGTACTGATAAAATTTTATCTCCTGTTTTTGCTATGGAATCATTGTAGCAAATTCCTGTGGTGAAACACAGCCTAACATCTCTCATCGAACTAGATAGTGTCCTGATTTCTGTGTCAATATTGCCCTAATAGCACAGCCTGGCTTAAATAATAAAAACACCCTTTATTTTAGGTATGACAATCAGCAATAAACTGTCACATGTATTTTCCTGGACATAAACAAATTAAAAGAGTAAAAATTCAGCAATCTGCAGGAAAGCAAACAAAAAATTTTTGTGTCTACAATAAAGTTGACAATTACCTCGAGCCTCTTGTTGTGTCTTGACAGTTCTCCTTTGGAGATCTCTTTCGGAGGGGCTTACTCTTGACACTTCGCCATTTTACCTCTTTGTTAAGAGCAATTTCTTGCTTTATCTGATACTATCCAGCACTAAAACATGGAGGATCATGTGCTGGCTTGAGTCTGTCTCATATACAATAAAGATAATTCTGCGTGGTCTGGAAATAACCAGGAGATAAAGTAAAAAATCTCATCCTTTCATCTAATTAATTAACCTTTCTTTTGACTTTGCAGATGTTAACATTGCGAAATTTTCCGTTTGGATATTGACAGGCATTGATGTATGGCTCCACATTCTCTGGGTTTAGGTTTCCCCAGTCTGCTGTTGTGGGCAAAGGTTTTGGTACCGCCAGCACAGCCTGGTCCCAGGCACTTCTCCTCCTTTGGTCAGGAGGAGGCAAATGTAAGGGGTAGAATAACAGGGTCTTGTCTTTTCCGACTGAGAGCTACAAGTGCCCCAGCCTAGTCTGAAGGCTGTTGGCAGAAATTTTACCCTTATGAATTGCTTGGTGATGAGTGCTGTTTCTTTGACTGATATACATAGGAAGGGGAACACTTTTACATCACTGCCTGGACCTTCTAAGACATGCTTAAATAATTTACATAAAATCCAAATATGCATGTGAAATATTCTCATGAGTCAAGGGTTTATTGACTGCAAATTCATTCTGTGAGTGAGAAGAAACCTAAACTGTCTTGGGAAAAATGGCCTTTATAAAATATGGAGCTATTTCCTAATATTTATATCATATTCTACTCATTACTACTTTTTTTTTCTTACCTCGGTATGAAAGTACCTCACCAAGCCCTTGTTAGCACTGCTTCGTGTAGATGTTAATACTAAATTAGAGAGTTTTTTCTGTGTCTGTGTCGTTAAATAGTCTCTCTCTGACTTACCAGAATATACATTATAACAGAGGCATTAAAAAGGCATGTATCTGTAATTGCTTTTTAGTGCCATTGCTATTTATGCATAATTTTAGTTTCAAAGTAACCTGGAAAGTCCTGTAAAAACATAAAACATTTGACGATAAAGGTGTGCCAAGGAAAATTCATCATAAGTGACATTATTTACCCGACTTACTGTTAAGGGTCCTAGAATCAAACAGGTTTCTATGTGCAGCACATTATACTTATGCAAGTCAAAGTCAGTGTCGTATTAATTATTAAAAACCCATAAACAGTCAATTTTTTTCATATATATGTTTTTTAGGAACATTGCTAACAATTCTCATAGCAGTTTTAGGTATGACAGACATAGCCATGCGCATGAATAGTAGAAAAAATGTTTAAATTGGTGCTAACTCAGGGCTGTGTGGAAATGTATGCCTTACATTTATACAGCAATCCAACTTTTTGTATAGTAACCATCTAGTTTCCAATGCAAATGAAATTGAGTTAGTTCAGAGGTCTCCTAATGGGTTTTACAACTTTCAATGTATCACTTAAATCTTAGCTTAGTAAAAATGGCTCTCCAGAATCCTGTTGGGTAGTTTCTTGAAATGAGATTTCTTTCTTCACTCTGGTACCTTTTAAGATAGTAACACCTACACAAAATAAAGCAAAATAAATACTGCCAAGATTTCTCCACTCATTCCAGCGGTAGTAGTGTACATCTGCATTTTGAAGTATGAATAATTCTGCGTGGTGTAAGATTATGGGGCACCAGGTGCCTATATTTCATATAGGTAATAAATAAATACAAGCATGGCAAAAATCTTCTAAAGGGATTTTTTTATGCCCACTTTGACTGAGTGCCTTAGAGAAGACTGATTTTCAAAGGATGGTTACCCAAGTGTCTCAAGCTGTGTATCTGAAATAGCCATTCACTTTTAAGACTATTTTTTTTGTGCGTGTGCAAATCCATTTAGTGCCCCAAAAAGTTTGTTTGTTTGTGTGTGTGTGTGTATTCACATAGCATTTCTGCATGTGTGACTCTTATGTCTGTGTATAGGAATAGTTTGTATATAATTCTGTGAAACTTTATTTCCTGGCAGATGAATCTACACTAATTCCTAGAACCCTGAGCAACAAGAGAATTACTTTGCAGTGTTAGAGTGGAAAACATTACCATAAAAATGAAGCATACTTTTAATTATCTGTAGTCATTTGGATGAAATCTGTAATAAGCTTGATAAATGCTGATGCTCGAGGCATCAATTCTTCAAATGACAGTAGAACCAAAAATATCTGGAAAGGCATTGTGAGCTTAGAGTACACAATATCTTTGAGGTCTTGGTTAGTAGGAATAATTAAAATGACTCGTAACTTAAGTGTCATATCTCTGTCAACAACTAAATGTTAACTGTTATTATAAACTAATTACTTCCTTGAATTGAAAAGAAAATTATTATTTTGTGTCTTAACTGCTGAAAGATAGTATCTCATCCTTCTTTTGCCTAAGCTCTCTACCAGCACATCTTCAGTGATTTCTGTGCCATAAGATGCCCTCAAAGTGTGTGAGAAATAAGCTGGGACCCTGGGCCAGCAAAAAAAACCTTACTGCAGGAAGAATTCAGTAGTTGTTTCTGAGGTTAGTCATTTACTAAATAAGTAAATGTGGAAGCAGCTGATGCTGTGGGGTTTTTCCTTGTGTTCCTGGCTGCAGACTTGCTGCTGGAGTGGGAAGGAGGGATGGTCCTGCCCCAGCACTGCTGCCTGCCCTTCCTCTCTGTGTCTGCCTGTTGCTCCTCTGGTGAGCCACTCACCTTGCTAAAGCCACAGGCATCAATCTGATGCTTACCTGCAGTAATTTTTTGTTTAATTAATGTACTTAAGTGGTTCACAAAGGGTTGTGATGCATGGAAGTGTCAAGTAATTAGATACAGTTGAAATGTGCAAAGAGGTGAAAAAAAAAAAAAAAAAAAAAACCACAAACAAAAAACATAAAACCTAGCTTTTAAAACCTCTTACCCCAGTGCCGTGATTTTGCTGACCATTCTTCCTCTCCTGCCTGAAAAACACGAATGTGGAGGTTGAACAGAGAAACAGGGGTGATGACCTTTGTTGTCTATTAGAGGCCCCACTGAAGTCACATCAGGTGGAGCTCGTCACCTGGTGCCCTGGCAACTGTTGGCCTCATACACTGAGTAGTGGTACCCCCAGATTTGAGGTTTGTTTAAAAAAAAACAGTAACGTGGTTGTGTTGATTTTTTTCATGTGTCTTGCTTAGCAAGAAAAACGTAATTCCTGATTAACAGCGTAATAACAAACATAGGCACACAAGAGGTGATGAAAGGAGGACTATGGAGGAATAATGTGGGAAACAGCAGGAAATGGAAAGATGATGAAGAACGGCTGAGGTAAAATGCAAGGATTGTAGGAAAAGTAATTAAAATGAATAAGAAAGAGGAAAAAAAGGAGGAATATTTCAACACCCATCTTGCATGCCTCCACCCCATTGGTAGCCCATGCTTTTGTTCTGCAGACAGCCAGATTATCTCATCCCAATTCCAAGTCGTATGTTACAGCAGAGTTAGTTGGAAATGAGCCACCATCCTCTGAGAGTATAGCATAATGTTCCTTGAAAAATCACTCTGGGCTTTCTCAAGTCACCTGCAGTGCTGTATGCCAACAGCTGATGCAGTGCTGGGGATGAGGCAACCAGAAAGGGCAGGAGCAGCCCCCATCTTTGGGGCTGGATGATGGAGGGTGTGCTCCTTTCAGAAGTGGCTCATAAAACATGTGGTTACACCTTTGTGCAAGAAATGGTGCTGCTAGTAAAGTCAGAAGGGGAAAAAAAAAGAGTTAGTGAGAGGGGCAGTGAGGTGTAAGGCAAGATGAAGGCATATCTGTAAGAGTCAATGACGTTCAGCAAGTGAAATTTGAGTACAGCCTACTTAGGGAAAATGCCTTGTTCTCACAGCAAGGAAAAAATGTGGGCTTAATAAAACAAAAATAGTATTTCATGTTTCACTGAACTCGCAGAAATTTAAGTTAAAAATGCAAATGCAAGCCTGCAGGCACACCCTTGAAAGCAAGAAAAAGTTGCAAGGAAAAATTTGTGATTTTCAGTGAGAGTCTAAGAATAAATCTAGGCTCAATGACTTTTTACTAATATTAGAGCCTGGCTTTCTCACTTTCTACAAGCATTGCAGGTGCTTGCATGTAACCTGTTGTAATCCCATAGTACTATTTATATTTTGTTTGTTAGTTTTTAGTAAATTCTGATTTCAAAAATTTTCCATATTAGGACTACTTTTTCTGGATGCTTTAAGTAGAGTCCTCTACTTTTCTAGAAATTTTCAGATGAAAGCATAGTTAAACAATTTGCGCAGTCAGCAGCATAAGCTTACTTGGCTACAAATGACATTTAATTGGATGAAACATTTCAAATAGACTTTGACAGCTTTCCAGCCCAGCATCTCTAAACTTACTATTTAATGAAAATATGCCATCCTAGAAGTGTCTCAGGGACTATAAAGAATTTGTTTTATGAAAGGCAGCACTGTGATGTTAGAAAAGAATGCATTAAAATATTATGTCTGCCACTTGTGATATATGTACTTCTTAGCTTCTGAAACATCTCAATATTTTCTAACGATCTTTTGAGCCATGATTTTTCTGGTATTGCCCATGTTGCCTGAATCTGTAACTCCAATGCTGTATTCTGCATGCAAGATCAATCTGTTAAAAAAGCATCTACGCTATCTTGCACAAGTTTTAGTGAAAGTATAATACGAGGAAGTATGCATTTCATAAGAAACCACAGTATTGTCATCTGAGGACTAGATCCATGGAAGGGGAGCCAGAAGTTTCAGAGCCGTGTTAGTCTTTAGTCTAGCCAAAGCCAATTCAGAGTACTCAGAGCTGTGTAAATTTGTCTGAGTTCAGCCTGCAGTATACCAGTGCACATTACTTTTGATCTTTGCCATAGATACTTCAGAGATGTACAAGTTCAGTAGTTATTTCCAGAATAATTCTTCAACTTTTGGCATATTGCTTCAAGGTTTCACGGCCACTGCCATTACCCGAAATTAAAATTTCTCGGTGCAGCTAACAGTAGAGAATCTGTAAAGCAGTCAGACTACATAGTTTGCCTAAATGTACAGAACTGTATTTTTCCATCAAAAATCAGTTAGCCAATAAGTCCTGTCATCTCTCTTTAGTTGACAGCAATTTGTGGCCAGTGGTATTCTGGAGCCTTTACCAAAGGTGTTTGCTTTTCATGGCATGCTGCCCAGCTGAGCCCATAACATGATTTCTATTATGCTGCTACACAGTGAAGCTCAAAGAGGTAGTACAAAATAATGCTTACAAGAAGATCTCCTAGGATAATTATGTGAGACAGATGCTGAGAACTGTCAAATGTTGCACTGGCATATTGGAGTTGGTCAGGGAAAAACAAAGTCAGAATGTCTTTGAGGTTAGCACAAGTTAGATGGTGGGAAACCAGTTCTGACTGACTTCTGGCAGCTGTGAGATGAGCAGTTTGAGTCCAGGCTCACAGAAGTAAGCGGTACCATTCCCTCTTCTGCTGGAGGAGCTTTGCTATGTCTGCAAGCTTTCTTGAGAAGATCCCAAAATGGAGTTTGTTTGTACAAAAGCATTCCAAGTATGGACTGGATAACTCCATGTGAAAAATCACCTCAGTTCAGATGCCTATTGGCTAACAAGTAGCTCAAATAAACCCTTGCAGATATTTATTCAGGGACCCAATTTTAGTATAAAAATTCTTCGTTGCTGGGGTATGCAGCTTTTACTCTTTGCGCTGGCTATGCTTTTGGAAATCTAGATACATTCATTTTTATTTTTACTTTTATTTCAAACTCAATACTAGTTGCATCCCTTAAGAAAATTCTTCAACCTCTTGAAACATTTCCTACTGCCACAATCCTGTAAAGGGTACCAATCTCCAGGCATTATCCTGGGCTGTGGACAATCTACCATCACTGCACACTTAACAGCCTAATTGCCTTTTTTAGCTGATAGTATCTTTTTCAGGGTCCCTGACTCAGGTGCAGAAACTATGATTATTATTTCATTACCTGTTCTTAAACTGGATATAATAGGGAGTGAACCTTGCTGGTATTCCTCTCATTCCTCCATGCATGCCGTGTGGGTCGCTTCTTTCCAAAATGACCATCTGATTTGCAGGCTACTTAACGCTGTAACGCTGTCCCTTTGTGACTATGCCGAGGGTTTTGCCCAAGCCTAAATCATTTTAGGGAGAGAACTTGTTTTTATGCATCTGCTTTCTTGGAAAACATGCTGTGAATCTTCTTCTAAGGGGAACATGCTTTCACCCCAACTCTTGTTAGCAGTAGTCTCTTCACTAATCTTTTGGAATTAGAATAAAAAAATAAATGCTATGGTTTTGGCAAGTATATGTTTGTTGTAAACATTACAATGAGTGATGGAAGCAGTGTGTGCAGCTGAGAGCCTGAAACAGCATGGGAGTCCACTGACGTGCTTAATTTCATCTCAGTCTTTCTCTATTGAAGTCTGGGGAGGTGAGGTTTATGGTTTATTTTCCTAGCAGTCAGGAGAAAAGAAAGCTTTCAATCACTCATTGATTGCCAGCTCAGGAGGTGGTTTTCTCCCTTAGTAGTTCAGATTTGTTTGCGTAGACTGTTCCTTGGTTTTCTATACGCTACAACCTCGTGTAGTGACTAGTTCTGAAGGCAGACACTTGTAGGTTTTAAGCAATGTGCTTGCATCTCTCATCTCCCCATCCCCAGCAGACTGGAAAGCAGCTGCACATGAGAGTATCTGTATTCCAACATGCTGAGGGACAACTCAGAGCGTGTCTCTACCGTTTGACAAAGCAGCAAGTGTTTATGAAAATTTGCTCTCTTTGTGTGAGATACTATCCCGCTCGTGCAGGGGGATGAGGGTGGGATTTTAACATGGACTCCAGTAGGCACAGCATTATATGAATTTCTGCATCCAGATAACTGTGTAGAAGTACAGAGACCTATTTTTCAAATGTAGCATATGACCAACTCATATCGTCTATCCAACAGATCGTGTGAAATAGGCCAGAGGCTACTACCACAGAATTAATGCTGAAACTTTGGATGCTTGGTTGATACCCTAGCTGTTATAGTTTTATTTTCCTTCCCTCTTTTCTTCAGAATTGTTGTGCTAATTAAGCTCTGTGAATTTCAATCTCTCAGGTTCTTCAATTATGACACTTCAGTCCCTCTCTGGCAACACACAGAAGTGTAGCAGATAGGATATTATGAAGTGGAGACATTGAATGGGAAAATGTCCAAAAGCATATCAAATCACTTAAGATAATTAAATAAGAGGAAAGAATGTGGCATGCTTAAAGAATATGTGGTGGTTTTATGAATAGGATGATGTTAGGTGCCTATGCATGGGAAACTCATTACCCATGCTTCATTCGTTATGTTGTAATGAGAAAGAAGAATTGAAAAATGCCACTGCTGAGCTTGCCTTTGTGAATATCAGGAGGTACTTGCACTGAGACAACCACTGCAGAAGCAGCAGGCTTAACAAATTTGTTTATTCCTCTAAATATACGTTTGAAGAAATAAAACAATTGAAGAAATAACAGCTAATTCCAGTATAAAGGTCAAGATGACCAGAACTGAGATGCTGAAGAATTAATGGAGTACGCTGGTGTCAGTAGGCAGAGATGTAGATGACATTTTTTATAACTTCCTATATGCCATCCTGTTCGTCTCTCCTCACCTTGCCCATTTGTAGGCAAGGTTTAAATGCATACCAGGAGGGCTTTTAATAAGAATTTGTATAACAGAGTGAGGCATTACTTGGACAGGAAAGAAAACGGGCATTTTATCTTTCAGAAGGAGGAGGAAGAGTAACAAGTATAAGTAAAGGTCAGATGTCTGTTTGAGCTGCAGGCAGCATAACTGCAGGAAGGGAAGCATCAGGCTTGAGATAGCCTTGCACTACCAGTGGCTTAATATGATCAATGCTCCCATAGAGTAGATAGAGCAGCTGACTCGCCATTTAAGAAGTCATAGGAATATTTAATGTCTTTCCTAAAAGAACAATTCTTGAAGTACTGTAACTACATTAAGATGTTAGTCAAAACAAAAGTTAAGCAGAAAAGCAAAACGAAGAGCATGAACCTCAGAGGTGTAAAAGCATATGCTCCTCTCCAGAGCTCAATAGGTTCACAGCACCTTCTCTATATCATTAAAGCAACCCTGTGAAACTTCCTAACCAAAAAGTGCATTGCTGTGATGTTGGGCTCCAGAACAGAGAGGTGTATGTGTTACAGTATTTGAATCAAGATTTAAGATGAAGTTTAGGGGCTTCATTTCCAAGCCTTGCCACAGGATGAGGAGTTAGAGTTGCAGAAACGAAAACCAGTTCATACATGCCCCTACTGTCAGTCTTGCGATGTTGCAGAGTACCAAAGATCCTTTCTCAGGCTTGTCAGACCTCAGATCAAACAGTCTACAAAGCTGTGTCTCAGATCTGAGCCTACTTTACACCTCCATGAGATTTAATAGAAAACACAGAGCTGCTTCTAGAAATTTCTTAGAGTGTTCCTATTTCAGGCATGAAATTCAGACATTTTAGTTAATTGTCCAGTTCCTGCTACATGTTACCCTGTCTCAAAGTCCTGGTTAATGCTTGACGGCAGTAGGTGGATCCTTGGGAGTGCTGGCTGACTTTGAGCTGTACACCACAGAGCACCTGCCCAAGAGAAGCCCCAGGACCCTGCTCACTCGCTAGCACTAACAATCAGGCAGTACTAGCAGAAGCAGGGATTTCTATTTTCCTTCTAGGATGTGTAACAGTGATCCACACATCACACAGGAGTTTAAACATCTACCTGACTGCCCAGACATCATATGGTCTGATCATAAAGCAGTGCTGTTAAATCAGTGTCAGTCCAGTCTCGTAAAGCACCTTTGAGAGAGAGGTCCCACTGCCTATAGATCCATTTTGATGGGTAACAATGTTGGTGTCTTTTCCTTATATCTGTATTGTAGGGGCATGACCTGGTGCAGAGTGGGTAACTGAAGAAGTTTCATCCTAAAAGACAAAAAAAAACCCAAGTCTATGCACTCTGGTGCTGCTAGAAAGAGATTTTCTCTTTAGTCTTTTCTCTACTTATTTCTCCCATATCACCAAAGGGAACTCATGCCTGCTCCTACTGCAATAATGCTTAGACTTTTCTGAGTAGCACTAGCACAAAAAGTACACAGTTCTTGTCATTTTTTATAACTTGTCATGCTATACTTGGCATGCGGATGGCTAAGGGAGAATTTGATAATAATCTGTACCTATCTGAATGATATATGTACCAAGAAGGAAAAGCAATTGTTTCTGCTAGTAAAAGAAGTGTAACTAGGAGAAACTAGAAAAGGCTGAATATCAGGAAATGCATCATGACAGTAACATCTGTTGGAATGCAAACTGATCTCCCTTTGACAGTGGTGGGATCAGTATTTCTTTTGACATTTGAAGCTCAATGAGACAGAACCTAATTTGATCAACAGCATACTTGGCTTCCACGGAGTCTGTCTGTACGATCCACTAGATTTTTTCTATCTCTGACTTTGGTGACTCTGTCTTTCTGACACTCCCTGGATGATGAAATATCATTATAACCTTTGGAAATAATGTATTGGTGCCTGGAGAGCAGAGAGTGATTTTCTCATTTGCAAGTGAGAGTCAGTGTGTTAAATTACCATTCCTTTTATTAAATGGATTGAGTAAAGAATTTGGTGTGTTTAAAACGGGACATTTTCGCCCTCCCCAAACAAACCACCCAAGACTCCACATTGTTCGGGGTGGTAAAGGTAAGGTTTAAAAGTTTAAACAAAGTTCATCATATTCCTTGAGGCTCAGGTCCGTGGAAGCTGCTTGACACCTGAAAACTTTTCAGCAAATTTGACAGGTAAGCTTCACGCTGATTTACAGAGGATGAGGAAGACTGTGCTATGTCTGTCATAGATCAGGAGGGATAAAACTTGTCCTTCTGGGCCGTCGAAGCTTCTACTTGTTAATTCAGCTCTGGGAGACATGGAAACAACCACGGTGCTGACAAACACAGTGACTAAATACATAAGTAATTTAACTTGAGAATCACACTTTTGCATCTTTGAAGAATTAATTAGAAAGTTGTGGTGTTCCTTTAATTGATTTTTTTTTTAATTGTATCCAGCAGTTGATGCCATTCTTGATACCATTCGTTTCCACCTCTTCACGCACTGCAAAAATTGATAATTGTCTGGTATTGCTAAGTGTTGTAGCTGGCAACATTTGAAACTCCAGACATGGTGATGAATTGTGCTATGATATATTAATGTTATTTTGATCCCTGCTCTTTCAGAATTACATTGATCCAATTAGGTTAAGTAGCTTGCCATCTAAATTAATTTACTTTCCTCTATTAATCTCCTCTGCTGTGGGTCAGAAACAGAAATATAAATCAATCTATTACATTGCATATCTTTTTGAGGGAGGTAACTAAATTACTGAGTAGATACATATGTTGAATTTGTTGTTCAGTATGTTAAACATCATTGCCATAATTGCAAAGTGAAGTGGTGCACACTCAGTTGTGGAATTTGAGTGCTTGTTACACTTGGTTTTGATAACCTTTCAAGAAATGCCAGCATATGACTTGCTGTCCCTGGATACTAGTGCTGCGTGCTTATTCTGCTACACAGCTTTTAAGATATTAGACATTTCTGAAAATGGGGATAACAGCTTTCTTCTCTGCCAGAAATTGTTGGACTCCCTGGCGATGTGTCTTGTACAGGTCCCCAACCTCTACAGTGCAGAGAAAACCTTTCCTCTGGCTTGCTCTCAAGCATGCACTAGCATCATATGTGGCAGGAAAACAGATGTCTTAGTAATGATGTCTTAGTTAGTAAACTGAAAGATCATTAATGCAGACTCCTGAAAAACTTTCTCATTTTCTTAAAATGGCCCTTCAGCTGTAGTTGAAATTTCCATGGTTTGAAATCCTGCTTTGGCTTTTACATTAGGGCATAGTTTAAGTTTTATTAGGTTAGTCCAATAGTGGGACTCTATCACCTTGGTGTTCTTGCCAGCCTTTTACTACTCACACAGGGAATTCTTATGTTCAGTCGGCATCTTCATCAGGCTAGATAGGAAACTCATCCTCATGAAACATGTCTGATAGGGAGACTGATGACAGCAACACCAGGAGTTTTGTTCACCTGCTGTAATTCCTAACTTCAGTAAGTAGAACTGTCTATGAGAGACTCAAATGAAAATGAAGCATTGATGCAAGGGAATGATATCCAGTGCCTGGAAGTTGAACATTGACAAAGCCAAGCTAGATACAAAGTGCCGTTTTTACCCTGAGTGTAATTAACTGTTAAAATCTTACCAGGCTTGCGATAGCTTCTTCATCATGGGAGATCTGGACAAGGGCTCTGTACAATAAGAAAATGGACAATCTGGTTCCATCACAGTCATTGTACTAGAAGAATAATTCAAGTCAAATGAACTATGCAATGTGACAGCTCAGAGTGCTGATAACAGCGCTCCCTTCTGGTATGAATCCATGAATCCATGAAATATTTTCTAACCCTGTGCCTGAGGGTAGAACAAACAAAAGCAGAAAGGTCACCTTTATCATCGCTGCTGTCAAACACTTTGAAAATAGCAGAGCAGTGAGTTTATTGCTCAGTCACTTTGCCCTTATGCTACATCTGTTACCCTATCTCTTGCCTGCATTTTGTCCCATTAAATAAAAATTGCTCTGGTATCCGATGTGAAATCCCGTTTCCAACAAGTGCACAGCAGGACTCTGTTGGCTTCAGCAGCAACAGAATCTTACCTTTTGCCTTTACAAAGTTAATGAATGCCTGCTAAGAACAGAACTTGCAATGTAGTTATATAAATAATAATGATATTTAAGAAAGCAGCTGCTACTTGTGGTAATGAGAATGACAATAGGAAACGTTTCAGGCAGGCCTTCTAGAGGCTACAGGTACAAGGGCTAAAATAAGCATGGGTGTCAAGTGCCATCCGAGACACCACAAGGTTTCTGATGTGTCCTTACAGGGCTGGTTGGGGAAATGTATAGAGTGTCTAAAGTGACACTGGATGCTTGGTTAGGCAACTGAATCCTGCTGTAGGTGTGGTGGTTGGCTGAGATCCAGAGCAGTTCCTGTGCAACCCACAAAACACTGCAGTGTTTTAACATTCATTATCCATTAATATGCTAGTATTTTCCACAAGCTGCAAAATTTGAATGGATAATCTGTGCTTGAATACTTATTGCATTGAGCTTTGCTGTCTTCATCCTTTTAAGTTGATATTTATTTCTGTCTATTTCTTTCTTCTTGTTTCATTCACTTTTCTCTTTTCTTCTACCTTAAGGTATGGACTTTTAAAATGGGTTTCCTCTCTAAAAGATGTCTGTACAGTTCCTAGCACAACCAGGTCCTGAAGGTCCCAATCTTGGCTGACCTCTCAGATATTAATATAATGTAAATAAACCGTGACAGTAATGAAAATTAAATGTTCATTCATGTTCTAGTTTTAAAGTTTATATGCAGTGGAAGAAATGTGTACCAAGACCGTGTATTAGTTCACACAATATATATATGTGCAGCATTATCCGGATTTCAATTTAAAAAGGGTCTGGTTTGTTCAAACGAACATCCCAAAAGAGAAAAGCATCTTTGAAATGGAACAGAAACCCTGTGCCAAAGATTTTCTGTAGTCTGAACTCTCGAGTCCACTGAAGATGATGGTGGCATTTAGTTTTGGTTTCTTCTATATTGTGTTTTTGCATTTCATTAGAATGTTTGTCAAAACTCAAGCATATTTGTGATGGGGGACATAGCTTAATGCCTATGTTGAGGGTCAATGTGAATACATATTCTTCCTTCTGGCCTTGTTAGAAATGGTCTTTAGATAAGAAGTTGAAAAACAGACCAATAGCAGGACTATTGGTCATATTGGTCTATTGCCAAGGCAGAGGCTGCTTTCCCTGTTCCATGTGTTTACTACAAAAGGAAACTTTTCATAGTTGTCACACGCATACTCCTTGCTGAGCATTTCTGAAAAATGGTAATTGCAGGTCAAAATGTTTGGTGTCATTGTCAGAGGCAGGAGGGGAAGCGTGGACTGAATGAGAGCAAAATGTCTCATCACAGACATGGTCTTTCACCTTCTTCTGAGACATCCTTTTGAATCGTTAGATTTCCATTCATGAATATCCTTTTCAGATGCTCAAAATAAATCCAGTACTCTGAATTCTGTAATGTTCTTGAAGTATATTTCCTTGAGTGTCAATGGAAGAAGTTAGTTTCATTTACTGAGAGCTGACCTAGTCTTCAGGTGTTCACTTGCTGATGAATGCAGTACGTTATATAGCAAAATAACATAGGGAAAACTTTTTCCTTTTCCAAAAACCACCACTACTTAACAATACTCCCCATGTCTAGATTACAGATTTAATGTGAAATGTGTTGAAAATTACATGGAATACTCCATACTGAGATGTGCTGGCATACAGACTTCATTTGGAAGAGAAAGCAGTCTGGAAACTTGCAGACTTTTCACAATTAACAAAGGAAGTGCTCATGCACTGTGGCTTCAGTATTTGGAGCTATATTTTCTCTTATTTCACACACAGCCCTGGTACTCGCTGTATCATTAATGTTGGGCTTTGATTGCTCTCTCAAACGGAACCACTAAAAGATAAAGTCAAGGTGATGTGGCCTTAATATACCTGTCTCCTCTGGTTTTTTTTAGGGGCCTGTTAGCCAGCAGCTTCACAGAAACACATTATTTGAAAGACGGCACTGATGTGGTTCTCTCACGCAATTACACGGTAAGGTTGATGTTTCATGGACAGATGATGCTTCATCGTTAAAACCCAAAGTGCTCTCTGCTGGGATCTGAGCCATGGGATGAAACAGCAATATGAGTGATCTTTTTTTATTGTTGCCTTCAGTACCTTTTTGACTGCTGTGATCCTATGCATGAATTTTTAGAGAGAGACTTTAAAGGGAAATTGTGGGGTTTTAACCAGGTGACTTTTCACATCTGTAAGATTTATTCGGCTTCTTGGAAATACAGCCATTAAAATTTTGTAAAAATGTAGCCATTGCTGAGTGGCTAAGGAGGAAGGTCCTGGTTCAGTTAGGAAGAGAGCCCTAAGTATTTAATTTGCATAGTGCGGAAGTTCACATCAGCGGACTTGAAGGCCTGGGTGGCTTTCTGCACTGGGAATCCATGGCTGGGTTTTGGGAGAGGGGGCGGGTTGTTTGGGTTTATTTTTTAAACCAGAACATAAGACTGTTATGGATATACGTGTGTGTGTGTGTGTGTGTGTGTGTCTAGTCTGCTCCTTGTTAAAATCAGCACAAAATGCTTTTTATCATAAATAATTTAAACTGTTTTTTATAAATAAAAAGCGCTTTAAAGCAGTAACGTTTTTGTCCTCTGACAGTATGAATGCCTTAATTAGAAACAATGCAGCAAGTGATTTTAATTACAAAGTTTATCTATTATCTGCCTAAGTACTTCCAGTTCCTGTAAGTATTTGTTATGTTACATTACTTATTTATTGACATTGTCAGAAGAAGCATCATGCTTTGTGTTCCCACCCATAATGGGCTTTGCTTGTATCAGTGAAAGGCATTATTTCTATGCATAACGTTTTACTTCTGAAGAAGCATCTTCATTATAGCCTCAGACCTCCCAAGTAAAGCAATCATTTTGAAAGCTTTCAGTGCTTTCTTATTTGCTGGATGCTCATATCTTCTTCAAAACCTGTTCAGTAGAAAAAAAGTAATTTGTTTTAGGAACAGGAAAGCTGTACAGACTCCTTAAGGAAGTAAAAAATGCACAACACTTTGCACTTTATCAGGGTAACCTACGTTAACATGAATATGGGTACGGCTAATGATAGCTAGGCTTTCTCTTACTAAAAAAAAAAAAAAAAAATCTGTTTCGATAATGTCAGTAAGTCCTGAATAATACTAGTAGTTCATTTTGCTGCCTAAAAGATCTTTTTTCTTGAGGAGACCAGTGAATTCATTTTTCTTTAAATACTGCAATATGGTTTAAAAAAGATAAGTCTCTCTGATTTTATTCTTATAGCTCTTCTTCACTGAGGACATCAGTATAGTCTGTAGTTGAAACCAAATCCAATTTCCCATTGAAAAGTTGCTTACTCAAATTCTGGCTGGAGGTCAAACCAAGGCAGCTTTGCGGAGTTGTAGCTTTGGGGTTTCTTTAGCACATGTGCTAGTGCCCAGGTTATTCTTCTGCTTCGTACCACTTGAAAAAATCACAATTGTCAAAAGCTGGTCATTATTAAATGATCTCAAGTAAAGGTAGAGCACTAATCTAAGTATGACAAATAAGCCATGGTAATTACTTCTTTTTAGGGGTTCATGTATTTCGTATACTAGGGTACAAGAATAAAAAGCTCTTGGCAGGAAGGAAGCAACAACAACAACAAACCTCCTGCAGTTCAGCGGAGTTACTGAGCTAGAAATCAATTTTCTGCCAGTCCAATTGCAGGACATGGTCTGATAAGTTTACATTTCAGTACTGAACTTACAGGAACTTTGGCTTCATATAGCATGTGGATCTTGGAGAAGTTGTGAAATGGGCCACAACAGGGAGCTCAAAGTTAATAAAATAACAGGTTGTGTGTGGAGAGGGAAAGAAATCAGGCCCTTTGCCATAACTCACTCTTTGATAAAGGCAGCCACACTGCAGCAGCAGTCTGCATGGGACAAGATATCAGCTTGCCCTTCCTGTTTCACTGAGTACTTTGGTTAACACCAGTGATACTAAACCCCAAAGACTGGCCTCTTAAGAGCTCTGAACTGCATCTCTGCCTTGTGGTTACTTTAAGTGACATGAATAAAGCTACTTTGGTTTTGTTTTTACACTGTGTCAGGGTCACTGTATGAAAGTTAGTATTTGTTTGGGGGCATTGTTTTTTTTTCTCGCTTATCAACTGGCTGAGTGTAACTGATAATAGTAAAATAAAGTGAAATAATATACTCATGCTAAAAACCTTGATGTCCACAGCAATTGTTGCTGAAGCAATCATCCCCCCACCAAAATTCTGTGACTTCTTCCCTTTTATTGTGTCTTTATCCTTGCTAGCAGGTTACTGGTTCTTTATGAGTACCTATGATAAAAACCCCCAAGAGTAAAACACTATTACCCTGTTTCTGTCATTTTGATCACTGAGAAAAGCTATTGAGACTTGTATTAAGAAAGTCAGATGTTGCTGTGCTCAGTTCAGTTGCTCACGTTGGAAATACAAATGCTCTAAACAAATATTTTTCATGGTATAACCTCATTTGCAGAAAATTTATATCTGAATCATTCCATCTTGCCCAGCATTTTCATGGTTATTGCTTTCTTTAACAAAATCAATGTGGTCTTTAGAAGTCTGCTATGTGAGGCTTTGTAAGTGAAAACCATGCCCCAACACTGAAAAGGTTAATTAATGCAGCTAGATAGATGTGAATGAACCGAGTAATAAAAAGGCACAGTGAGATGACTGTCAGGTTGAAGCATGAGTGATAACTTTCCCTTGCAGTAATAAGATAGAAACCTTTTACAATGGTATTTTCAGTTTCCAAGTGGCATTCAAAGGAGCCACGAGAAAAGAAATGCTGGACGTGACACAATCGTTGCTTTCCAGTCAGTCACATAATTGGGAATGTAATACAACCTTTAGTCAACAATAAAATTAACCTTGATTCCAGACAGATACGTGTATGTGCTGAGAAAGTATCTCTGTTGTAGGTGCCTTTTGCAAGCAGTGGATTATTAAGGAAATACAATAACCCAGCCACAAAATGAAATTGGATTGTTGCCTCTCAAAATAGAAGACCCTCTTATTCGTGGTTGCTCTTAATAACATGCAGCCACTTAGTTGGGTAATTCAGTAAAAGGTTTCCTTTCCAGCCTGCTTCCCTTCCCCTTCATTTGATCTGCAATTTTTTTTCAAACTGTACAGTTGGGATTAACATTTTTATACCTGCCTTTATACATAGCTACCTCCTATAGACGTAAGTGGATATAAATGATCTTAAACATAAATATGCACGTCTATAGAAAATAGTAAAATGTGTCAGCTGATTTGTTCATCTGATTAATTTTATAAAATATTCTATATTGTAGCTTTAAATAAAATAACAGAAAAACAGGATATCACAGTCATGCAATTTAAACACTGCTGACCCTTTTTAAAAACAAAAATAGCTCCAATCCTCCATGGTCTAAACACACCCAAGGTTTCCATTGAGAAAACCTCCGGATTGTTAATTCAGTGAATATTTAGTGGGGCAGGAAAGATGCTGTCAGTGTACTTCTGAATGCTGTAGCCTGAAACCGAAAACAGCTTTGAGATAAAGGGAGTGGAAAACCATGAGAAAACAAGACAGCGAAGACAGCTGAAATATTTTCTCTTTGTTGCAATCAGGGTCACTGCTATTACCACGGCAATGTACGAGGGTACCCCGATTCGTCAGTCAGCCTCAGTACCTGCTCTGGACTCAGGTGAGCCACTGTTTTAGTAATGTTTGAGCTCCTTAATAAGCCATCCTAGTACCTGCTGAGTTTTGTTTTACCTTTTAAAAAATGTACCAGTATCTATTTTTCAAATGGTTCTACAATCTCTGTGAAAGTATTTACCTTGTTGCTCTGAAGAGAAAAATGGAATAGCAAATGCAATGTTGAGGTTGTCCACGGGGTCCCTTCTGTCATGCAACAGCGTGGTGCTTGGCACGTTTTTGGGCTGGCAGAGCCCCGTGGCCCCATGGCCAGTCCTCCTTATCCTCAGAGCTGTTTCACCACCAATGCAGGACTGCTTTGCAGCTGTGAACAGGTGCATCGGCCAGCAGCCTAGTCGTTAGGAGAGTATGCTTTAAAAATGTAGCTGTGGAGCTCAATAAACTGCGTTAGTGGCAGGTATGATGCTCAGCTTTAGGACTTCAGCTACTCGCTAACAGAAAAGTAGTAGATTCATGTTGCTGAAAAGAAAATCTCTTCTGAGTTGGAGAAAGGAACAGGCTGACAACATTTTAATACACAATGGACACAGTTCAGGAAACAATTACCTTCCTCACTTGGACAATCAGAGACTGGTATTTACTCACAGAGCTGTTCCAAATCATTGTAATTAACTGTAAATAGGCTCTAGTGTTCTCCCTGGAAAACCCAGTTTTCCTGTCAGGTTTCCAGCTGTCACAACCTTTTCTGAGTTTGTTTAATTTATCTACAAACAGCATGAGTAGCTGGAGTCTTTTTTCCCTTGATTTTGCATTTTGCGCAATAGTGGTATTATCAAGGCTATTATACTGGAGCTCTGGAATGGAGAGCTGCAGAGAGAACACTTTGTCACCAGGACACCTCTCCCTGTTCCTGTGGCTCATTCCAACATGGTGAGGGATTTTTTGGGTGCTGCAGTAGGTATCTGACATCTTCCACAATCTTACTCTAATTAACCCTTTCCACAGACAATGGCAGCCTGCGTTCGCCAGTTGTTCTTGCAGTCTGCAAAAATATGATGCAGTGCTCTCAGAGCTTTAAGCACTGCATGGTTACAGGGACTGTGTTGCTGCAAGGTCCACAGGGAAAATACACGCTGTATGGGAAGGGGTCTGCACCAGCGTCTCGTTCCAGAGCTACCTAGTAAATAGGTAGAACACTCAGGACAAATGACTCTTTCCCACACTATCTGCATTTTCTTTCTTCTCTAATTTGCTCATTTTCTTTTTACAGATGTTGAGCTCACAGAATCCCTTCCCAGTTTTAGGTAGTCAGATACGTCAAGGCAACATATACTGGCAGTGACATTTTTCTCTCATCTGGCACTATTGCAGATTAATCCTCAAAGTACAAGCCTTTATTAGGCTCCTTACCCACAGAAAAAGCATAGCAGCGCCTTTTTCAGTACAATTTTCATGACAACTGATCTTTTGCTCTAGCAGAGGAACAACTGAGAATGTATCTCACTATCCATGCCCATTTAACTGCTGCATCCACTGCTGAGGTTGCTCAAGAGAACATCCATGAGCGATAACAGCATGTGATAAGGGTGCCTGTTGAGTTACTCCATAAAACTCATTTCACAGCCTATAGACAATAGTAATAGCTTCTAGTCATCATCTGTGCTTGACTTGAGCCAGGGGTGTCTCGTTGTAAGGCTTTATAATGCACTGCCAGCTTCTTGAGCCATCTAGGCCCTCTCATTATCACTGGTTGGGAATAAAGGGCCCATATGGCTGCACTGAGGCCCTAGAGCACCGAGCATCTTTCAGAACCTGGCCCACAGGCCACAGTATACCTCTCCCACCAAAACATTACCGTAGCAATGCATCCCTTGAGAATTTGGGTGGAAAGTTTTACTGCACATGATCCAGTCTAAAATAACATGAGGAGAAACAGGACAGTTCAAAACTACTTCACAGCTCACTTTACTGGCAACTTTGCTGCTATTAGATCTTCAAAGAATAATTATGGAGAGGAGAGGATGGGATAGGATAGGCTAAGATAGGACAGGATGGGTCCTGTCCCACCAGCTTGCTGGAGAAGAGACACTTGTTTCCCACTGCATGGTAAGGATGGCAAGCTGCAGGGGTACACCATCAGACAGCGTGAGGGCAGTCCCTAGGGCAGCCATTTCGCTGGCAGCAGCTGGTGGAAAGAAACACTGGTCTCTGTCTCGGAGAGGCTGTTCCTGGCTTTGTGACAGTTTCTAAGTGAATTGGACAAATCTCGCTGTCTCAGTTTCTCCATCTGTGAAATTCATTTAATGATTCTTACCTACCTCACATGGCTGTTGCATGAGGGTAAAGTTTAAGTGCCTGAAAAGCATCTAGTGAAAGGAAGTGCAAGCTCTTAGCTCACCGAAATCTCAGAGCACTAATATCCTCCCACTCCTATTAGACAACCTCCTTGGGCATTGTTCCAGGTGAGGAGGGGTACGTATCATTGTCTTTTCCCCCAGATTAGAAGAGTTCATTAAAAGACATGAAACTAGTCATAAAGAAGACGTTCCATGTTTTAGCATGCTCTGAAGCCTGAGTGCTCAGTAGTAGTCAAAGAAGCAAAAAGGATCACAGGAATTACAGAGACAGAAATAGAGGATAGAACAAAACCTCATTACCACTTTATAAATCCATAGTGCACTCACATCTTGAATTCTGCATGCAGTTCTTGTTTTTCCCTCCCTATCTTCAACTCAGAAAAGGAAGCATTATATCCAGAAAAGATACAGACAGGGGCAAAAATGATGATCAAAGGTATGGAACAGCTTTTATCCAAGGAGAGAAAATAGACTAGGATTTGTCAGTTTTGAAAGGAGATGACGGAGAAAAAGAGTATGATAAAACTAGGTTGAATGTCATGCTGGAGTGGGGACAATTACTAAATATTTTCCATAACCCCAAAATTAGGAGGCATCAAATGAAATTTTAGAGCAAAGGAAAATACTTTTTTATTCATCACATAATGAAGCTGTGAAACTCACTGTCACAGGTGGGTGTCAATGGCAAATGTATCAATAGATTCAAAAGATGATGACAGAATCTGGGGAGGGGAGCAGGGGGAGCCTCTCCAGGACTGTCAAACCCAAAGATATCCCTGACGCTCATGCTGCCAAAGCTGGGAATACTGCCTGGAGGGTGCTTGTTATGTTCTTATATCTTGCAGTATCTGCTCTTGGCCAGAGCCAGATGCAGGGTGCTGGGCTGAAGCAACCTTGCTGTGACC
Source organism: Chauna torquata (assembly GCA_013399475.1). Classification (NCBI taxonomy): domain Eukaryota; kingdom Metazoa; phylum Chordata; class Aves; order Anseriformes; family Anhimidae; genus Chauna; species Chauna torquata. Next base: position 161,043 of record VXAL01013498.1, on the reverse strand, counting down.
TAATGTGACTACCAAGTTCTTATGGACATGGCTGGGCATTTGAGATGCATTTTTTACTTATAAATACAATGTAATTAGTCTGCCTATCATGAGATACAGGAAGAATAAAGTGTGAAGTCTGCAAACTAAGACAGATTTGACTAGTTTATGTTTTTCAGATAGTTAGAGAAGTAAGATATAAAGATAACTGAGAGGTAGACTCGTTTCTCGTATACACAGACACTCACGTACTCCAGCTGTTACATCCTCTCAGACATAACATTCAAATACTTCACTTCACATAGGATTACAGCAGCATAAATACTTGGATTGACACTGATATCGGCCTAAATGCAGGTTAGAGGAGAACACAGTCATGCCACAATCTGTGTCCTGCTGGCTCCTCTGGAGGAGGAAGAGCTGAATGACGGAGAGGAGGCTATATATGCTGAATGCACCAAATGGGAACAATGGGTAATCAGGATTCCCGGTGCTTCCATCTGGATAAGAAAGCCAATTAGATTTTCAAAGCTTGTGGGAAGGTGAAGATATGACCAAGTAAAGTTGTTTCCTTCCTGTCCTGTGGAAAAACCCTTCTGTTTGTCTAGCTCAGAGGCTCTTCAAGTTTTTAGCAAATAATTTTGGCCGCAGCCACCACACACATCTTCTATGATAAATCTGTATACATTTGAATTATTTTTCCCCTATTACTTTCTCCACGAGTGCAGAAGCAGGCATATACACACAAAAATGCAGCCTGAAGAAGTGCACAACCTCCATGGTCTGTGCTGAAGTTGAGGGGCTGGCAAGGGGATGTGCAAGTCCAAAGGCATCCGCTGTGACCTTGCTGGTGGGGGGGCTCTCAGAAATGCCTCAGTTCTTTAGGGAAACAAATCTCATAGGAAGCCTTTTCTTTCTAAAGCCCCCAAATGCTCTTGAAAATCCTGAGAATTTCTCGGCATTACCTAATTGCCAGATAATAAGCCCATTCACATGCACAAAAGTATTCAGTCACTGTCCAGCCCCATCAGTGGCTGAAAGACACTGTGTCCACGGTGACAGCAATGGGGATAAGGCTGCAGCAGGCAGTAATTCTTACTGGATTACATAGCTATGCTACACCAGGCAATACCAGAGCCATCCATTTGTCAAATGGTCTGGCCAAATTCACCATGTCCCAGACACAGTCAGCTGAAGAGAGGATTTAAATATGACACTCCAGACATCAACTATTTAAAAAAGGAATGGAAGTAGGAAACCAGTGAGAAAAAAAAAATTTGAATTCCTCATAACTCCTCAAGCATAGTTTCCCCACAAAAAGGGAGATTTCATCCAAAAAAGAAGTTAGGAGAAAATCCCAGCTGAGAAAAGCAAGGGTTTGGACATGTGCTTTCTCTCCATACTTTCTGAAGAGCTTTTAGTTCAAGTAAACATCTCCCACGGTTTGTAAGTTATCTGACCGTGAAACTACTGGAGGTTTTGAGCTTTACATTAGAAAGCATTCAGTTTCTGGGGTTACATAGCTTCTGTATTCTCTCTGTTCAAACAGTAAGCAGCTCCTGGATTGCTTCTTTGATCTGAGATTAATATTATGTCCACTTTTGGACAATTGTGTGCACGCTGTCCCTGGATGTACAGTAATGCCCCAAGCATCGCGGCTGCCACTGGGAAAAATGTATGAGATGACCCATAACTGGTTGTTTGAGCCTGCCCTTTCTCCTTTCAGTCTGTGTCTGGCAGCACTTATTAAAAAAAAAAAAAAAATACATTTTATGACTTGAAAAAGCATCTTACAAGCCTCAAGGTGATGTACAAATTTCAATCAAACTTTCTTTTACTGCTACACCATTTGCTGCACAACGCTAAAAAATGTGCTCACTAAATGGGTAGTGATGCCAATGTTTCTTTCCTTCTTCATTTTTCTCTGCTTTCCTTGGTCTGCCTTTCACCCTTCCAGGTAAGCTCACGTGACACTTTCTCTGATAACACAATTACTGTTTCTTGCCACCCAAATGTGGACATGGAATTGCATTATCACTTTTGATTCGAGTGACTCCCTGATTAAATTCCAGGCACCACAGTTGCAGACCAATATGCATTCACTCTGGATACATCTGTCTTATACTGAGAAAGGATTAAGTGTATGTTAGAGCAGTCTCTGGGTACGACTACATTTTTGACATTGTGTTATAGAGTATATTTTCAGGCTAATGAAAGGCATTGGCTGGAATAAAACATGTATTTGACTAAGGATGTGTCTGAGTGAGAACACCTCTACCACTACTGCAATATGTAAAACCAATAATGCTACTGCTCTAACCTCCCTGTGAGATGCTGACCTTTGTTGATTTGGGTCAGACTTGGTATTTTAATAGAATTCTGATGTGCAGTATACCATTATAATGGTATTACTTGGGTCCCATGAGATGCTCTTCATCAATAGATCATTATTGTGTGTGGTTACTAAAATTTAACCCATTTTGCAGTTGAGAAACCAATGCAGAAAGAGATGAATTGCCTTGCCAAGGCTGCCCGGGGGGCAGTGGTGGAGACAGGAATATTCCTGTCTCTGGAGTCCAGCTCCCATTCTCTGTATTTCCCAGTCTTTTAAGTTAAAGAATGACCAAACCATTTGGAAAATATCTAAAGACTTCCTAACCCATTAGAAAAACCGTCCACCGATCATCTTGTTCCATTATCCCAATAGTATTCATCTGTAACTAATTAAACAAGACTAAAAGTGAAGTTTTTATTCACTACTTCATTTTTCTCCCTCTTTGTTTGTTTGCCTGCTTACATGCCTGGGAATTTCTTAGACAAAGTCCTGGGAATGTAGGATTTATATGAAAAATAAGTAAAAATGTCCCGTCACTTTATGGATCACCTTCTGATATCCTACACGTTGAGAAACACTGCAGTGAGTAACTGCTGTACCTCCATCACAGGCATCAGGAGAGCAATACTCCATGGCCGCAAGGCTACACTTCTGTTATCTGTGCCACTAAAACTCATTGAAATCTGTGGCAGAGCTGTGGGATCCAACTCTTAACTTTTGAAGCTGTAGTATTAATTATGAAATGAAGGTCCTATAGGTTTTTAAGTAGCACATGAGTACTGCACAATCTTTCACTGTGGACAGAGGCAGACAATGTCAATATGTGATGTGGAAGCATGACAACCCTCTAGTCTAATTAATTCCTTACAAACTAAAACCATCTACATTCCTCTTCCAGTGGTAATAGGGCTTTTTATTATTATTGTTTAGAAATGCATATAACTTTGAGCTTCATTAAAACCAAATGTTTAATTGCATTCATGGATATCAGATTTATTGATTTACTTAATTTTCCCCTTACACAACAGCAGAATAATATATCAGAATTTCATGTAGTGCCGTCCTAGCCAAGTTTTACTTCAGCATCACAATTTCTCAGACAAGTATGCATTGATAGTTTATGTTGGCAGGGCCTTTGCTTCTGCTGACAAGTTGGAAAAGAAAAATCCCATTTATATTTTGAGATTTCCTAAAGTCTATTGATTTATGAAACATGGCTGGCCTTGCATGAGGTTTTGTTTTGTTTTTTCTTCTTTTTAAGAGAAAAAAATATCTCGTTTGCTTTTATTGCTGATTTAAGTGGAGGATTTATTCCATCAAATTGCATTTCCCTAAACGAGAGATTCCTGGCAAGGTAAACAGCATTTAATAACAAATTCATTACTTATGTTTTAATTTCTTTTTCTTTGAGATGGGGGGAGAGTTCCCATCATAGCCCATTCCATATACCTGTTCCCCGTGTGTCCACGTGGCATATAATGCTACTTAGTAAGCAAATAGCAATGAATTGTTTGTGCTTAGAGCGGATTAGCTGCAATGTAGATATGGTTTATGGGATGCTGAACACCACACATGAACAGGGCTCAAACCCTGCTGAGAGGCAGCATAAAAAATTAACTCAGGCTCAAGACCACACTGAAGCTGCTTCCAGTTGGCTCAAAGCCTGTGAACTGACGTCTGGACATGCTGTATGGTATAGATTTTATTTTTCTCCCTCTCTGCTACTGGTGGTGAAGAGGAGAGCCTGATTGTTTTAGATAGGAATTGAATTGTCTCTTGTCTTTCCTGCCTAGCTGTTTTGGAAGATCTTTCTGACTTCCCAGTATCCCTATAGTTTGGGACAGGAGAAAATGCAGATGCCATGAGTTAGATACATGGAGACCAAAAAAAATATATATTTTATATTGCATTTTTTTTCCTAAATATTTATAAGCTTGGGAATTCTGGAAGTCTTTGCCTGACAGAGGTAACGTAGAAATCTCACAGATTTCTGTAGAAGTTGGTCTTAAAGAATAGCTGCTGCTCGAGCATTCACAGAGTTTCTGAAATCCCTTTGTTCCTTGTGTTATTTTTGGCTGGGGTTTTATAGTTTAATATACTGTCTGTTTGCCTCTTTTGAAAAGCGTTGTATTATTTAACGTTAATGCCTCCTGAAAAATGGAAAAGTTGCCCCATCTTGGTCTTTGGGGAACACAGGCTGACTCAGGAGTGTGGGAGAACCATGTTCAAGAGGAAGACACAGAAGCAGTGTAGGAGTAATGGAGGCTTCTTTGAAACACCTGACAGAAAAATGGAAGGGAAAATGTAACAATTGATTTATTTTATTTGCATCAAATTCTCAGTAATGAAGGACTGGTAGATATTGTTCATCTGATCCTGCCACACCAAAAAAGAAAGAAACCGTCATTTTTGACTAGTTATGTTTTTAAGGTGCTGTGGTTGGCAGTGATCAATGGGGGAAAAAGCAACTGTAGGAAAAGAAAATTAGTGAAAAACAGAAAGCTGGCCAAGATAACTCATATTTGATATTCATTATCTTATTACAGATGGTCACAAGCCAGGTGCAGATGTCCTGTAGGCAACGCTCAAAGGATAAGGCTGCATTAAATGAAATATATACTTTCCTTTATGCCGAATCTGCAGATTTGTTTTTTACCATGGGATTGTTTCATATGCAAAGAGTGGCACTGTTCTTAAAGGCTCATGCTGTCACTTGGGATGGGGGTTTCAGTGTCAAGGTGAATAGGCTGCCCTAGCTCTGATGTGCTCAGTAGAAAAAAGAATTAATCACTCTGGTGTCTGCTCATTTATCCATATCCCCTGCAGCAAAAGAAAATGAGGGGTAAAGAAGGGGTAAGCTGGGAATACAAGGGGTGTGCTGGAAACCTGGCAATCATGGCATATTTTGGCTATGAATTCTTGACACCAAGATGCTGGGTTAAAAAAAAAAAAAGGAGTGAGTAAGCCTTACCCAGCAAAAGGATACTATTAAGTCTCTCCCTCTTTAGTGTAAATAATTTTAAAAAATTATATGTCTATATATTTTTTTGAGGTAAGGTTCTTAGCAGGATGAAGTTTAACATTAAAAATAAAACCTTCATGGTTATATGCTGTTTTGGAGTTGTTAGTAAAGGCAGATGGTCAGGGTGGCCTATTTTAAAGTGACTAATGGACTTCTGCTTCCATTGCTGGTTCCAGCAGCCTCCAAAATTAAATGATTAATTGCATAAGGGAAAAACAACAACTCTTACTTGCTTATGCTGATTACAGAGCTGCTGGTTATTGAAATAAAGAGGATATGTTGTCTTAGTTTCCTAAATTCTTCAAGGAGTAAGGCAGATCTGAAAATAATTTCTTAGAACTGAAGGGTATAAGGTTACTGAATCACAGGGCAACTTGCTTGGAGGTCTCTCATATGTCAGTCATGCTATAGTGTATCCTAGCTATAGCTACAAGGGTTGCTGTGATAAATCAGTCCTGCTTTTCCGGCTATCATCCATCATACACAGCATGCCTGTGTGATGGGTAAATAATACATCTTACCTGATTTGCCAAGAGTACTACAGAAGCTGCAGATGGATTAGCAGAGCCTGATTCTTGATTCAGATCAGTAAAGCATATTCCTTTCACTGGAGATGTTCCTGGGTATGCTGTCGCACAGCCTTTTTAATATCATGGATTGCCAGTCTTCTTTCCCTCAGACTTCTAGCTATTACAGTTCACAGTGAAATGGTCATTTGTTGGCTTGGCTGAACTGATGCTAAGGATGTTTTGTAACAAATGGGCTGTCAGCTTGGAATTGAAGTTTCAGTTAATTCCTTAGGAGTTTCTTCATCATATCTTACTACGTCTAGAATAGCTAGGACAGCTTTTTCCAAACAATTTTACTTTTTATTTTAAAATCAGTCTTTATGGTGTCATTAACCTGCTTCTGGCTCTGTCCTCTTTTTCTTCTTCTTCTTCTTTTTTTTTTTTTTATTTTAAGCCTTCTGCAGAGTTGTATAGAGACACGTACTGGTCTCACAATGGTTGTAGTATCTCACCTTTGTTGTAATACTGACAGAAATAAGAAGAGCAGACACCTCCTACGCAGCAAAAAGACAAACTAATAAAATGTAGTCAGCTTTGAGGTGAAAATGCTAGCTGTTTGGTAGCGTATAGAGGCAGTATAGAGCAGAGTAGAGGAGGAATTAATGAAGAACACCTTGGCCAATTAAAAGTTTTGTAGGAATTTTAGGTAGATTGTAATATTACTGCAGAAACTTTGCCCTTGTTAAGGGATTTCTGCCTTCATAATTTAATGACACAGAAAAATCAGTAGTGCAGTACACTATTCAGGGTATTGTCTGATTGATGAATATTTGCCACACCATATAAGCAAATTCCTATCCATAGTTAATAAAAAATAAATGGGTTTTACAGGGTGCATTTCTTTGGTCACATGATTACCCTACAATAATCGATATCCAGTTCAATGCAGAAATTATCTAGGACCCTCCTGTGTGGTTGACAGTATGTGCTTGGGATATGATTTAGACACTTGTACGTTAGACATGGAATATTAAATTCCTTCATCTCACAGTAATTTCTACCTGAGCCCCGTTTGTAAACCTAACTGATGCCTTCTTATGGTATCGTGCCATCCTGATGTACAGCATAGCAGTCGCCTTACTCTGTGCTCCTTCCTCCGGCAGGTTACTAATTTAAGTGGTATTGTTGGAGATCATCTTACTTTATGACATATATTTTCAGAAATCTTATTCCCAGCATGAATAGATCACAGGCACCCATACCACGCTGCTGATGCTTCTTGTACTCAGCTGAAAGAGCATCTCTGTAGCCATATGCCAGCAGCTTGCCTCAGCAGGAGGAATTGGACTTTGTTTTACAGTAGCAGTTCAGACTAATCAGGCAGGACCCAGCACAAGAACGCAAGCACAGATTTTATTTGGTCTGGCATATACAGGCAACGTATTTTTCAGTAAGGAGGCAGCACATGAAGCCTAGAATTGGCTATGTGTCCTAGGTTCTTCCACAGATTTCTTGGAGCAAGGTGCTGAATATCATCCTAAACCCCTATTTCCTCTTCGCACACTGTAGCTGACAGTAATGTGGCAGGAGTGTTTCCACTGGTGGAAAGTCTTTGGGATCTTCAGATAGTAGATGGTATTGCAGTAAAAATCACAATTTTGGGGAGTAATATGTATTAAACAGGAATCCACTAGTTAATATATCTGAGCTTCATTTTACTGCCCCACAGTGCAATGTTTAATCCATTTTGATACTCTAGTACATATTTCATCTGGCATCAGCAATTGGTTTAAAAGGTATCTGCAGATCATAATCATAATTTCACTCTATACCTCTTCTTATAAAAGCATTTCACCATGATTTTGTTCACTACTGTTTGCAACGGGTCCTCAGAAGCACACACATCATTACTCTAGTCAGCAACGGCAATGCATCTCTGGGAGAATGGAAAACACATAAAACACAAATGTAATTTTGCTCTACAGCACAACACTTCAGAAGAGGAAAATTTTCTTTGAGCCATTGCTTCTTGTAAGGTATAGTGTGCTGCAATGACAAATATACAACTTTGATGTTTCCTGCTCCACCAAGCCATGACATTGTAAATCAGCATTTTGCTTTTTTTTTGTGTTCCATCATTATTAAAACCTGTTGTAACCTTGTTGAAGCCAAACATAGGTTAGTTCTTGAAAGCCATTCATCTTACTCTGCTCTCTTATGTAACAGGGGAATTATTGTATTTGAAAACAAAAGCTACATTCTGGAGCCGTTAGAAGGTGCTACGAGTGAACACAAGATCTACCGAGCAGAGAACTTGAAAATAGTTCCAGGATCTTGCGGCCACCAGATGGACATCTCTGCCATGAGGGCTGATGACACATCACACTATTCTCAAGCTGGCAGGGTAGGTGGATTATGTAGTTTTACACTAAGTACCTTTCTGTACTTAATGTAAAAGGATATAATATTTGCAGTGAAGAAAACTTTGAATATCTGAGTTGTAAATACATGTTTTAAAGTCCTGCTTTAAAAAGCATTAATGGTGTAGGGCAAGCTGTATGCGTAACTTTGCTGTATAGCTACATTAACTTTTGTACAGTAAAGTACAGTGATCTCCCAGAATATTTATATGGCTATGTGTAACGGGGTTGGTTACCCTCTAAGCCACCCTTTATATAAGCAACAATGTGGTAATGCTTGTCTGTAAGTCAGCTTGTACTTCAGCAGTACAGGTTGGTTAGGATCACTCCTTATATCCTAAATTCATAGGGAGGAAAAAATCTTCCATTTTTTGCTTTGCTTGTAATTGTGCATTTTACACTAAGTACTAAGCACCTCCATATCGCTGTCAACCATAACTCTTTGTTCCAGCCTCATTTCCTATACACCTACTGAGCAAACCGCTAAACCATATAGTCAACTTCTGTTGATGTCATGTGCTTAAGAACGTGCTTGAAGTTAAGCATATACTTGCGTGATTTGCTAAAGCTTTATTACTTTTTCTTGCTTCTATTTGTGTGTGTGTGTGTGTGTGTGTGTGTGTGTGTGTGTTCCTTCTGAGAACACAGAACAGAGAGGGTTGAGGTTTCATAGTATGGTAGTATATTTTGGTTCATGTATGATTATAGCAACAATTTAAGAACCCATAGGAACACTGAGCAATGTCTGGAAAAGTTCTTGCCCACCCAAGATGGAAAAGAACATGATAGCTGTGATGCTTTGTGAATAGTGTTTTAAAACCTAAATGAACCTTTATGTTCTAGCAGGAAAGTATCTTGTGTAGACAAAACAAATTCTCACCATATTATTTTACAAATGTATTATTGTAATTGTTTTCATGTAAGAAGAAATGCACTGAATGGGAAATGCATCTAGCTAACAGAAACTGTAGAAAATAAAATGAGCTGAAAAGCAGGAAGAAGAAATACTGTAACAAATTCATGTGCATTTTGGATGGTGATTGTAGAAAAGACTGTTTTAGGTATCCAGAAATTATACAATGATAAAAATCTGGCCTCATAATTTATTAAATGTCACATACTGGGTTTTATAGTTACGTGTGCTACTAAGCCTTCGCATCAAGTTATTTGTTAAGGAAAGCAACCTAAATGGCATCACCAGATTTTGTTTATGTAGTGGAAATAAATTATTTTGTATTTTAGGAATATTAGACATTACCTGTCCAAATTTCTTTTTGTCTAAATAAATATTGCATTAGCTATTACATATACAACTTTATGTGCTAAACACTTTTCTGAAAATGTAGGAAGCCTGTAGGTTGAAAGCATTGATATCTTTATTAAGGTTGCCCCCAATTGTTTGGGCCTTTCAAATAAAGTTAGCAGAGGTAATCAGTGTAACACTAGGCAACTGAAATAAAAAGCATGCATATAACTAGCTGATGCAATCAAAAAAATTCTACAGTTACCCTCATGGTTCTCACATTTTGTTGAGGGCTTCAACTACATATCAGAATTCACCTTAAATATCTGAAACATATTTTTGCCATGGTTCACTGGACATAATTATAAAACCTGTCAACAACCACATCATAGAGTTAGGTAAAATACATAAAATGAGTATGCTGGATACGCTTTTAATGTATAAATTCTGGAAGTTGTCAAATGTAATGTGTGGACTGAATTTTCACATTTCAATGTTGTCATCAGCTAAGTAGACTGTCAGGACATGCTGAATAAAGATGAACTGAAAAATATGGAGACACAAGGCTGCTCCAAATTACACCGGGTCACAGAAGTAAGCACAAAGCCGGTGTCAGGTTTAGGGCATGCTGAAAATTTTAGGTTTCTTGACAGGTCTGGGGGAAGTTTCTAGTTTTTTTCCCTGACACTTCACTCAGCTACCTACACTAAGTGCTTGTTGAGCAGAGCTGAAAAGTTAGATCAATATATCACAAATTTAGACTAGCCTTTGGATTAGATGTAAGTACAAATAAATGATGGAACAAACAATAAACTCAGCTTTACAGATCCAGACATGAGGTTTAACAGATCAAGTCAGATAATGCAGCAGGTGTGTGCAGACACATTTTTCCTCTATAGAGCTGGATCTCTATAAGTATTAGGTCATTTCATAATGCAGGGGACCCTCAAACTGCAGCAGGAAGTGTGTCTTCCAGTTGAGCTCCACTGAGGTAGGATCCTACAGAAAGCAAGTCTGGTATGTAAGACATTCCCTACTGTATGGCTTTTTCTCTGTAGCCGCACAAAATAGGCATTTCGGTGGTCCTGGTGGATCACAGACCAGCTGTTCTAGGGAGCTGGATCACAGAGAAAGAGAGAGGCTGCAGTGCTGTGCTGTGAATCCAAGCTATGCCGGTTCCCAGACAGTGGAGCACGGAGAATATATGGTGGTATAGGACATCAGTTTTGCAGTAGGATCAGGTATGGGAGAAGCAGGGAAGTAGACAGCAGTCAGCCGAACAAAAAGTGTTGTCTCCTATCGTGTGTATCTGTATTATTGACTCTTCATTTTAATTCTGAGTGATTAAATCAGGCAATGGATTGTGCATTGATGCAGCTGGCTGCAGAAAGCAAGCTGAAAGAAGCAATAATTAGGTACATTTCATAAATAAATATCATATCCGAGGAATACACCTAGCCTTTGGGCAAATCACAGGAATGGATTCATTATGCAAATCAGTCACCAGAGGCTTATATGATTATACCCTGGTAGCCAATTTCTCTCAGGCTAACTCTCTCCAGTCCAAACAGTTTTACTTTTGGTAAAAAATGAATGGCTTACTGACTGGTGTAGCAGAGCCTTTCTTATATCTTTTCACCTGGGTAATCATGTCTCAATTTTCACTCTTCAGTTGGAAGAAGATTAGATGCATCTTGGGGGTATGTTCCTAATCAGGAGTGCATAATAAATTTCAGGTTTATATTAGTCATTCAGTGTCTGATAGACTAGTTTTGTCACAAACAAAACCCACACGGTCATTTGCCTTACATGGCATCTCACTCATGTCTGATATTTTGCAGAGGGGTGAATCAAGCTCTGCCAGAGCAAAATAGGTTCAGCTGAAGTCTACTGAGACATGGCAGGCCCTTTACATTGCACCTGCTGCTGTTACAGAAGCAGCAGGAGGGGACGTGCTGGCTCCTGGGCGTCCTGCTTCCCAGCCAGCGTATCACCAGGCACTGCTGATGACCTGCGCGATAGTGGCATTGGCACGTTCACCCGGTCCATGCACACACCATGTCCCCGTGTGGTGACAGTTGCCTCCAGCAGAGCAAAAGAAGATGACAGAGAGCCCCAGTACCAGGAGATACTGTGAGAATATCTATCCATGCTCATTTGCCAGACCCTCCAATAAGTGTAATCCTGTGAAGTGTTTGTATTGTTGATGCTTAGTTTATTAACGGTATCTTCTAGTGCTTTCTTAGTTCAGAAATACTGTCCAAAAGGAACTTCATATTTTCCAGTTACTGTAGCTTGAAGGCTGCGTAACACTATTAAATATGAGTTTTTTAATGCTGGAAGTTTAGAGTTACTGAAGGTTACATCTGTCACTTTCCTCTAAATGCAAAGCTTCTTGTAAAACATTCAAAATCATCAGTCTGCAGATAACAAAGAGGAACACTTTGGTAATGTGAAGAAAACTTTGTGAAATTTGGCTGGAAGGTGATATGCAGTACTGACTTAGCTTCATAGGGGATTGCATAATTTGCATTGGAACACACAGTTTGCTTTGGAAAGCTTTAGTCGTGTTTTAGGTTAAAGAGCACTAGTTTAGTTTGAGACATCATAGTCATTGGTAGGTCATACAACTGCTTAAGCTCCTTAAGTTCTGGCACGAAGATCAGACATACTGCTGGGACCTCTGTTCCCTGTCTTGTTCCAGAGACAAGGAAGAAATACTAGAATAGATGCTCAGCTGGTGTAAATCACAGAACTTCTACAGACTTTAACAGGTCACTTAAACCTAGGGTAGAAGAGGAGCTGTCCTATGATTAGTAGTATTACAAAATCAGTTAATTTTCTTCAGTGATCTTTTTGGAGATAAGTGTTATGATTCTTTTAGACATGTATTTAGAACTGCAAGTAACATGACCAGCTCTTTTAGATGAATATACAGTTGCAAAATTAAAGGTATGCCATCTATTTTTTAAAGCCTTATAGTTTGCTTTCCCAGACACTGACAGTTCATTTAGGTGGATTTTTTTCTGCAGTTTTGTTCTTGGTTTTCTTTTTTTCCTTCACAGTTTATCAGTTGACCACTTGATAAATACTTGATATCTCTTTATCGCTTTATCCTGCCTTACTCGACATCCCTTTGTCACACATTTTTCCTAGTAGCCAGTTTGTCTGTTGCATGAAAAGTTTGCTAAAAGTCATCTCATCATTTCTTTAAATGTACCTTGGAAATAGCAAAGGTCTTTCTGCTAGAGATGATATTTTCCAGCGAGGAAAGATAACTCAAACATTGCAATTGCAGAAACCTGAAAGGTTGAGAGATACTTTGTACCACTTTCCTGCTTGCTGTGATCAAATCCTGGTTGTATAGCTCTTTTCTGTAAGCACCGCATGGACTATTTCTGTTGCAGTAGATAAAAGGACGATTTTCATGAGGAGAAGGACTATAATAAGAAATTGTATGCCATGAAACCTTCGGAAATCGGAGATGTTGTGCATCTCCTCATGCAAGCACTTTGTTGAAATGAGGGAGAGCTGATTCCAAGGGTCACACTGCAAAAATAAAAAAATTTAAAAAAAAATACTTTTTTCATCTTTTTTGGCAGTACAAGAGGGAGACTCCGAAGACAATAAAGTATGTGGAGCTTGTTATTGTGGCAGATAATCGTGAGGTAAGAGACTTAAAAATAAAAAGATACGGGAAGCACAGGTGGGAAATGGGTAGCTCATTTCACTTTCCATGGAATTGCAAGCAATGTACTTCAGATAAAAATGTGGTTTTTTACAAGTAATGCTTCTAACATAATCAGGGCTAAGCAATGGAAGGCACTATTAAGATAGGGCAACACTGATAGTCATTTGTAAATGTTTCTTGCAATATTTCATGAGGAATTTGACACTCACAGATAACTGGGATATCTGGCAGTAATTCAAGATGAGACAAATAAAAATTCACAGCTCATGATCTTCTTGAGCTGATTGAATCTTCATTGCATTTTCTGATTGCACTCGGTCGAAATGCAACTGGAAGATGCTGTAGGATCCTACATTTCCTTTTGAAGCTGTACTTTACATCTCATTGCATGAAGCCTTCCTGACAGTTTGTAAACAGAGCTTCAAAGCAAGGAGCCAGGAAAGGCTGTAGAAATGTTCCAGTGAGCAGAATGGCAAAGATATGAAGTCTTGATTTGAATTATTTTGCTATTTACATTTTTGTCCTGTTTTGTTTAAAAAGGTGATGGTCTTTCACTGTCCTTGAACAGAGCTAGTTAGGGAATTGCAATCACTCTGCTGCCAAAATAGCTAACAGAAGAGCCCTTTCTTTTTCACAAAACATCAGTCCCAGAAAGATCGCTGTGTAAGACTTAGGGATTTTAAAATCTTTCTGTGAAAAACAAAATCCTATACCATAGCCTGTGCTTATTCTGAGTCAGATCCTGGTCCCATGAAAGCCAAAAGGAGTCTGCTGTCAGCCTTTGCTTGCCTTCTGTAATACCCAAACATCACCAACAGCGCTGGCAGAGTAAGGTGGCTGCTGGTGGGAAGTGCTGCTGTATTTGTGCTGCTAGTACATTGATCCTTTATATTCTAAGTTTCAGAGACAAGGCAAGGATGTGGAAAAAATTAAGCAGAGGCTGATAGAAATTGCAAACTATGTTGATAAGGTAAGAACATGAGAATTATTTCACTTTTTCAGAAATTACTGCACATTCTGAAGCATATTGCTCTGAAATCTATTTCTGTTTTATTAATATAAATTAAGAAAGCTTCTAAAGCTTAAATGTATACCTCTATGAAAAGAAAAAGAGCTGGAATCTGAGATTTACTGGTAAAAGCAAGTCACGCTTTTCTAATATTTCCTTTCATACTACAGGCTGTGTCCCTGGCCCACGCTCCCAGTGCACCCACCACACTCAGATCAACAGCTTTCACAGCCTTTTCCACATCTCCTTACACACCCAGCTGAGACATGCAGGTTGCAAAACATGCAGTTGAGAACCTGGCCTCTGTTGATGGTTCACTGCCTGCAATCAGCCCACCTATAACAGCAACATGTATTTTCTGCTGCCTCATCTGAGAAGCGAACACATTTGCTGCTTTCCTAATACACCAGAATCTCAAGGCGATGTTTCTCTCCAGTTAGTAAAACCACAAAAGTAAACTTAAACCTCTTGTATGTCCTTCAACATACTAAGCTTTGAGCTCTGCTCTGGTCTACACAGTGATCAGTAACACATGAAACACATGGGATGCATATATCTGTGGTGGCAGTGCTCCTAAGGAGATGCACGGTTTAGCCCCAGGACTTTATTAACCTCAGAAGAGGGAGCAGATAATCATGGAACAGCCCACAGAGAAAGGCTTATTTTGAGGAGGAATTTGGAGATCCAAGTCCCTTGCAGCAGCATGGGATAGTCAGATTGTAAGGACAACAAAGGGAAAGTCTACGAAGACAAGGTCAGTGAGATACGTAGCCCAAAGAAGTGCAAGTCCAAGGAAGATGGCAGAATTCAAAACATGCAATGCCTAAAGCAGGAGTTGATGGCTGAGTGAGAGCAGCAAGAAAGAGACATACACTGGATTTTTTGTGTATGAACTAAGTTCTTGAAAATAAGCAATAAATTCTAAGAGTCCTCTACAATGCTTTTCAAAAAAAAAAAAAAAGATAAAAAAAAAAATTAAAGTTTATTTTTGATGTGCTGCATGGCCAGAAAAATTAGGAGTGCAGTAGTGAAATTATAACTGAGGGAGTCTAATTTAGCTGAGAACTTATCAAGTGGTATTTCAAGGACACTAACTCAAGGAGAAGCATTCGTGATTAAAAACAAGCTGCTGAAGACACCTCCACCACTTCTGTAATTGTCTTGTTGACTTATTACTGGAAGACAGGCGTGTATATGTTACCCACTCAAAATTAATTTTGCATGTTACAGTATATTTATGTTTCATGCTTAATTTATGCTCAGCAAATGGCAGTGTTATCCAAGTGGCTGTAATGCATATAAACAAGACAAAGATCTAGTATATGCTTTTCTCAAACTGTCAGCCAAATCTGGACTTGATTGATTCCTGAGTCCTTCTTCACATTACTCTTACCTTAGAATTGTTATCTCTGCTCCATCAGTAATGCTGCACCTGCTTCCCCCATCGTAGCAACTGTGGCATTTACTAGTGTGATAACAGAGTAGCCAACAGTGCTGTAATTGTTTTTGGTTTTGTTTTCTCATTAGTTCTATAGGCCACTAAATATTCGAGTAGCCCTGGTTGGAGTGGAGGTGTGGAACGACATGGATAAGTGCTCCATTTCTCAAGATCCTTTCACCAGCCTCCATGAGTTTCTGGACTGGAGAAAGCTAAAACTACTACCTCGTAAACCCCATGACAATGCACAGCTAATAAGGTAGAGTTGACACTATTATCTAACATTGGCTGGGATTTCAGTGATTTGAGAATAGCTGTACCACGTTCTTCTTCAGTTGTCTAATCTGTTGGGATGACCATCTGTGCTCCTGAGGGTTTGTCTTTCCCCTCCACAAACACAGAAATGCTTTGCAGGGCCCTTCAGCAGATGCTCCAGATGAATTTCCTTTCACAGCTCTGCAATAGCTGTTACTTGTAGGCCTTTCCTGGATACAACACATGTGGAAATCTGGACGTGTAATAAGCCAATAAATTCTTCAGGCATGAATTTACAACCAGTTTCAGGTGGTCTCAATATAAACAGTTATTGAAAAGGCAGTCCTGGCCTCCACCTCAAAGTAGACCTAAGGGGACATTATTGTCAAGTTGACACAGACATTTCAAAGTCAGGTTGGACAAGGGTTTGAGCAATCTGATCTGGTGGGAGGTGTCCCTGCCCATGGCAGGGGGGTTGGACTAGATGAAGGTCCCTTCCAACCCAAACCATTCTGTGATTCTATGTTCTGAATCCTGTTCATCAGTAGAAAGATCTCAATAAAATTTAAAATGCAGTCTAAATCAGGCAATTAATTTGCATATGTGACTTAAAATTTAAATCATATATGTCTTTTACTTTGCTGCTGTTTCCTGGATTAAACTAACTGAGTAAACACGCTCAAAGTAAAAGCATTCTTAAAAAAACCTTGAGTAAGAGTAGCACCTCTTTCTTGAACCAAGAATCATTTTGATCAATGAACCATTCTTTATACTATAGAGATAAACAGACCTGATGTCTTAGTAATTAAAAGGAGCCCTCTTTACTCATTGCATAGTTATTCTGACATTATCTGTAGGGGAACAGAGTGAGCCATTCCAAAGTGTCACAAAGTATTTGATTACTCTGTATACACTCTGTATGTGTATTAATACTTTGGAATGATCAAATTCTAGGCTGTGTATTACAACAAGTAGCATATAAACACTGCATTAAAATAACCCTTCCTTGAGCTAGAGACAGTATTTTTGTGGTTGTATTTCTATTCCCAACTTCAGTCAGGAAAAAAGAAAGGAAGAAGGGGTCCTGTTAGAGCAGTAAATCCAAATGAAGGCGATCAAATGGATCTCTCTCATAGCAGGGATGCTGTCATTGTCAGTTTGGCAAGTTGGCATGACTAATCTGTTCTTTTCATGGTTTTCAACCTGCAAATGTCTGGAGCTGACACATTTGAAATGGGATCTTTGTTTGAGATTGGCAGAAACACAAGACTGAAAATAATAAGGGTGGTATCTTGGCACTAAGTGGTGATTCTGCAACCCTTCTTTTCCTTTTCCACCCTCCTGCAGTGGTGTGTACTTCCAAGGGACTACCATTGGCATGGCGCCCATAATGAGCATGTGCACTGCAGAGCAGTCTGGAGGGGTCGTCATGGTAAGTGGTAAAAGCATAGCACTGGAAACTGGCCCAGCTGGTGCAACATGATCTCAAGTGTTGTAGTGCTGTATTCTATACCAGAATATCAACCCCTTTTGTCCCATTTTCAATCTCAATTGTCTGTATCTACAGGCAGCTTGCATGTAAATGTTTTAACTCATAGTTTCCATAATGAAAAAAAAAATATCAAAATATTGCTTTAAAATATAGCATGACCTCTTTGCAAGAATCCTCTGCTCCTAGTTATTGCTAAATCAGGTGGAGAGGTGCTAGGAAGGATAAGAACTAGAGGATGTATTTGTTATGCACCTGAGTATACTAGTGTTACAGGCAACAACAATCAACCCTGAATCTTTTATTACATTGATTTTATTCTGGATTTACGGAGTTCCCTGTGTAAGGCCTTACTTTCTATTTTTGTAGCATAAGGTTTTGTTACATTGCCAGACAACAAGCACCAGCAATGGCAGCATTTATTCCACCTGAATCTTTCTCTCGGAGTATTACTGGTAATGCTGTTGCTAGATGCTAGATGTGATGCACAAACAAGTAAGCANAATTTTCAACAGTGTTTTGTTGAAGGGAGGGGAACAGTTTTGGATTAACTAAACTTTTCAATAGAAGTACTTTAAGTGAAATTAGGTGTGGACTCCAAGAACTTGCAGGCCACTAACAGGCTCTTCTGCTGGCCTCAGAGTTCAACTCCAGAACAGAAAGTCAGAAAGCCCTAAGAACCTCATAGATGTTTTCTACTTCTGAGTTCAGCCTGAAAGTGCTGAAAACCTTTATTTTTCTATGGTTTTGTCTAGGCTTCCCCCACATTAGTTGATTTGGTCATCCTGTCCAGCTCTGCTGGACACCTCAGCTGCAGGTCCCTGTGCAAATGAGGTGGGAGCTGAGGAATGCATGGTCTCAAACCTCCCTGTTCTTCAAAGCATCATGGGGCCAACCTGGAGCCCAAGACACCAAGGTTTTTGCCTCAAGACAATCCACATAGCAGGGTAGTCCCAGAGATACAGTTCCTTGAAACCCCTGCATTTCTTTTCTTCTTAGCTAGCGTGCAAGCTGAGGTTGGTCCACAATGCAGAACTCCTTCATGGTCTCTGGGACAAGCAGGCAAGAAGCCAAGCTGGGGTGATTTGTGCGTTTGTAGAAGGTGATGTATTGATGATCCAGACTGGGAAGATTTATGAGGTGAGAGGAAAGCTGAGAAGTAGGAAAGAGTAGGAAAGAACAATCAAATAAGGAGGAGAAAGTCAAGTTAAAATTGTTAAAAGACGTGTTAAAAGACAAAGGCTTCAGTCTTTTTGTAGCTTTAGAAGCTGTCTCTAGTAAGTGTTTGTTACAGCTGTTTGCTGGGTACCTGGGGGCTAGGTACAAAAGGAAAAGGAGGCAAAGAGGAAGGAAAAACTGCAGGAGTCTCCAGATGCACTTCCAAATCTTAGCAAAAGCATATGTGAGCCAACCAGCCCCACTTTATCCATTCCTCTGTCAGGGTAGCAGACACTGCTTTGGCTTTGTCTGCAGTCAGAGATGCCCTTAATGATAACTTCGTTGTTCTTTTATTTTATAGCATAAACTTTAAAATACGCTACAGTATTTTACTGCAAAGCCAGTTCTCCTCACTCTGGAAACTGGTGTTTTAAACAGAAACAACAACAAGAACAACATTTATTCCAATAACAACAAAACAGGAATCAGCATTTCTTTAAAGTGTTCTCAGGGCTCTGACAGAGACTTATTTACATGTCCAGGAGAAACAGAGTCTGTAGAGAAATCGTAGCCAGGCTGCAGCTTCAGTCGCTCAGGGGAGCATGTTGTTTCCCAGAGACTCCCACCCCAGTGAATAGAAACTTTTGAGGTGCAAATTAATCCAAGGATTGCACAGCATAACTAGAGATGTTTTCCTTCTTTAAGCAAATCCATAAAAAGGAGCCAAATCCAAACAAGCAAACACTCATCCTAAAACCAAGATGGGCAGTGGTCCAGCTTTCCCCCCCAAATTAACAAAGGCTAATTCAGGGATGTACAGAGAAGTCTTGATACATATTGATACATAAAGACAAAAGCTCTAAGTCTGGAAGATGTGCAAATGAAATAGTGAATAACTTTTAACCTGGGGAGTTGTGGTGTTCAAACATCTCAACACTGAGCAACTGAACATTTAGCCATCCTTATAATTTGACCAACCTCTTTGCCATCCCACCCCAAACACCCAACCCCAGAGAGTTCCCCACTTTCAAAACAGTTCTGAAAGAAGACACAATGGAGTAAGTGCGTGAGAAATAGCTTTTGAATGTAAATCTGAGTCGACTATGTATGATCTGATTTTCCTGACTGTTTTTGCAGTTACTAAGGTCTACTATATGATCTAAATTCCCATCATGCCTGTCTGAGAGCCTGCTCCTCTCTACTTATCGGTAGGGCTGAATTCTGTCAGTGATTTTTAATATTCTGTCACTATTTTTAACAGAAGCTCAGGGTGGGAGAGTGCACCTCTGAGTACGAGATGGTTTTGCTGCATCAAGAGTATTATAATTTTATTTTACTGTGATGGTTCTGTTGTGTTGTATACAGACCAAACAAATTTTGACATTAAAACAAGTCTTTGACATATGCTTCAGTCTTCATTCTTTTGTTTCTAAACAAATTCATGGATTTACAATTAAGATGTCACAGAGTTGCAGTAATGTAACGTAGTGATCTCATTCATGTCAAATTTCTATTGACTTTAGTGGGAAGTTAGGCTAAACAACAAGTGTGGAACAGAGACACTTATATTTCAGTGAAAGGCTTCAATGAAATAAAAGAATGTTTTAGAAAACTTACACTTTTACAGCTCTGTGAACCTGCACGGAAAGTACCAGGATTGGGGCATCTAGCTGTAGGTGACAGTATTTTATTATTGAGGTTTGAACTGAATCCCAGTGGAATGAAGCAGAGTTCAGCTGAAAGCAGCTGCGTGTTTTGTGCAACAGCTTATAATGTCTTAGCAGTAGTTGGTTGCTTATTCAGTGGTTGTGAAACTGTTTGGTAATGACTTTTACTACTTAAGTTAGCTTTAAAAGACCTTGGTGGAATAAATCAAAGTCACATTGCTATTCATTTCTTTAGTACTTGTGATACTTAAATGGTCTCAGTATTAAATGGGACATGTCACTGTTTGTTTTGATAATCTGTGTTTATGCAGTCTTCAAATAACCTCTGTTGCTGAGACATCACATTCCTTGTTTTAAAAACCCTTTCTAGAAACTGATAAAAGTGCATTCCAAGTGGATCTGAGCAAGTAATGAGAACCACATGGGTTGTAATAAATTGTTTGCCTATTCAAGACCCAAATTACATTTCTGATCATTTATTGCTTTAGTTCTGGAGTGGACTGTGTGAACTTTTCTTTTTATTTTTAATTGCCAGCATTGGAGGTGCTCAAATGAACAGAATCCATTTGTAGTAAGAAGAGAAACTGGCAAAATGAAGAAAAACTGAGCTCAGTTTGTTGTCTGTGTAGGCGGTTCAAAATTCAGAGAAATTTCTGAGTCTGGACCACATAGAACTAATTTCAAGGCATCCCTATAGTGCTTCACTGGTAAATTATGTGGAATTATATCATTGTTTTCTCAATCTTCAGCCCTGGATTGTTTTCTAGTTGAGTGAGGGGTTGTGTTCTTTTTAGGACTTCAGATTCAATTACACTAAACATTTCATAAAGTACTGTAAGTACAAAGATAAATTGATCCGTATGTGACTAGTATCTAGGTAAGACATCTCCGTATGTGGGCATTGTGCAGGAGTATATATTTTCCTGGTTATTACAGATTATTTTGCTATTATTATATTTACTTTGTTGTTTCTTTTACTAGGACAGGTTGTACAGCTTCTTTCTTCAAACAGGCATCTTAAAATATAACTGCACAGAAACTGGTTGTTATATTAGTCACGACATTTTAATACTGAATTTTTAAAAATCAGGAAAAACTAAAAAGATTTCCTGTGTTAAAAAATAAAATTATTTTGAGTTTATTCCAAATGCAGAAGGAATAGTTTCTTGTTTTCAGAATTTGACAGTATTCTCTTTTTAATTTTGTTTTCTATTTGAGAATTGATTTACTAAAAATATTAGCACAGCCAGATGAAAGAAGAAACTCTTACCCCAAGTCATGTATTAAGGGCTTCATTTATATATAGTTGATGTCTTAGACACTTTTACCTTTCACTTCTTTTTAGTCTGAGGATTGGCTTAGATGATACTAAAAGAGTTATTTAAACTGAATATATTCATATATGCTTTTAGAGCAGGCAGCTGTACATAGTAATTCCATTTACTGACTGATAAATAGTGGATCATGCATTTATATTACATGTTTATGCCTTTGGGGAAAGCTTTTATATGAGTACAATGGATATTTTTTCCCTCAAGGAAAGTGATCGATGTAGAAAGGTCTCTTACTTGTGGTTAGGCCAAAACATCAATCTGATCAGCAGCCTGTACACTGAATTTCTCATAAGTAGTTGTCAAACAAACAAACAAACAAACAAAAACAAACAGCATTTCAACAAGGATTAATGTAAATATTTCAATCTTGACACTTGCAGCATTTAGAATATTCATAGGTGTTAACTAGAGGCCATTGAACACGTTTTCTCATTTTATCCTTTCATTTTAAAAAGAAGTTTTTCAAAGGTCATTGGTTTTTCCTACAAGGCTTGTGAGTTCTTCTTGGACTTCTAATATTAAAGAAACAGTCTGATGAAGATTAAACAGTCCCAGTGAAATCTCTTGCTGCATTTGTTATTTACCTCCTGACATCAAGGATCTTCTTGTTTTTCCCCCATCACACTGATCCTGTCCCATAAATGATTACGTTTTCCAACACTTCACATTTGGGTTATGGTTTTCTGCCACTACCATGTCTTGGGAGGTTTGGGAAGTTATCGAACAGGGAAATTTTAAGCCCTCAATAAAGAGATGGCCCAGATGTTCAAAGTTGTCCAATGGTCTCAAATGTTAATGTACTGGGGAAACTGGGTTGCCAGGACTGATAGGCTGCTCTGAAATTCCCAGTCTGCACCTGGTATGTGTGAATGAATTTAAAATTGTGTGCATTTAACAATAGTGTTACTTCAGCTGGTAAGTTCATAAAGTATTTTGAAGAATAGGACAGTAGGACCTTAGAAGGGGAATGCGTATTTTTGTTTCCATAATTTGACTTCACTATTTTTTTTTTTATTATTTGTTTAAGGACCATTCAGAAAACCCTCTAGGTGCAGCAGTCACCCTGGCTCATGAACTGGGCCACAATTTTGGAATGAATCATGATACATTGGAGAGGGGCTGCAACTGCAAAGCATCTACTGAGAAAGGGGGTTGCATCATGAATCCCTCTACTGGGTAAGTGTGAGGGTAAGCACTGATATGGTGCAGTTACAGTGGAAAATTTTTAGGTTTTATTTTGTGTCTCAGGTACATTTAAAGGAAAAAAAGAAAAACCTTTCCAAGACCTGTCAAATCTCCTTGCAGTTATCCGCCTCGAGCTGAAACAATTATACTTGTTATCAGTGCAAAACATGTGCCATTGTACTTTTCTATTTCCATGTTACCAGTGTGAGAGACAAAATTGCCATAAGCAGGTGGTTAAGCTTTTTTTAAAAACCAAACTACATCACAAGTGACGAATCAGAATTTCACCCTCTCTCATCTTGCCAACTGAGTATCATAATCATAATAGGAAATGAGCAATGTCCCAAGGCCAAGACTAAGATGATTGTGTAGGAAATAAAGTAATGCAGGAAATATATTATTATTAGACTCTCCGTTAAGCCTTTGTCTAGTCCAGAGAATGTTTTTGGTTTGCACAAGTTTTTGCATTTTGCTGTTTGTTGATTGTAACAGTATTAGCATGTAAGCAAATCGAGTCTGTAAGCTTAGTGGTGTTAGGCCTGTTCAGTGGCCAGAGGGAGATCTTCCAAGGAAAGACAGAAAACACCATGGAAAACAACACCAGAGAATCTGTGGCTGATCATCTCTCTGAGTCAGTGCTGAATGGTTGCTCTGCTGGCGATAAAGGCACTATGTCAAAGGAGAAGCCTGGTGTTTTTGTAGACATGAAAAGCACAGGCACTATGACCAGGGTAACTAGTGACAGCTTGCTTCTCTGCATTTTAAAATATTGTTAGAACCTGAACTATATAATGAATGAGTTCTCCATGCCCATATTCAGACAAGAACCAATGACATTAAATAGAAGTAAGAGAGATGAGGTTTACCAAAGCTTTCTGATGGTAGGTGGCATGCTGGACTGGATAGCCCACAGAAATGTTAGTGTCTGTGACTGGAAGCTGGTAAGAACCAGTCAGACAAATATGTGTCAGCAGTGTCTTGTACGTACAGCTGGATTTCCCTTGGGGCAAGCAAACGGTCTAGAAGATCTTCTGATGTGTCTTCCAGTTCCAACACTCTCTGCATGTGCTTTAACTTCATATGTTGCTTAAAAATCTCTTCTGGGATTTTTGATCAACTCGGCCTCTGCTTGCTCCAAGACTGCATGTTTCTGGGAAAGGAGGATAGCAATACGGGAGAGGGCAGGGAGTGTTGGGCAGGATTGCTCCCTGCTGGTCAGCCAAACAGCAGCTTTGGCACTTCTTCAAAGGTAAGCCGTCACCCTCCTTCAAGGCAGAAAAAAGGATTCTGGCCAGAGGCCAAGCACAGCAAGTTGAGAGACAAACAATGAAAAAAGAGTTGTGTGTTTGGAGGAGAATGAGAGTGGTTCTGTAGTTTGGAAGAGAAAAATAGCCTGGCTCTTCTAAGAAAATAGGTAGTAAATATCCCTATGGAATTGCATTCTGCAGCACGTCAGGGCTATTAAACACACTGTGAAAACAAGCTGAAGTTGGAAACAGGGCTCTGAAATCAGGTGATGTGATAGCTGGTATGCAGTGGGCAGACAAGTCTGGGCTCTCAGCTCCTGAAAGATGCATACAAGCTTTGGTCATCTCAGCTGAATTACTAGTTGGGCATCCAGTTACTCCACTTTTGGAAATAAATACAGGAGATGCTGTCAGGACAGAAATTTCTAGACTCTTTCTGAACTCATCCCATGAAGTTATCTCTAATATGAGATTAGATAGCTCTTCTCTGGTTCTGCTTTCTGCACCACAGTCCCGTGGGTTTATCTGAAGGTGTCCTCATGTCCTTGATGTGCCAGTCCAGTCACTTGGCTCTGGGCATGGACAGAGAAAGGTTGTACCTGCTGAGCGTATTCCTCAGATACAAGCCCAACCAAGTCAGCTTGGTTTCAGTAGCACCCTTACAGGTTAAAGGCTGTGCTGCCTTAGCAATGCCCTGCCCAACACCAGCACCACTGGTATGACAGCTTTGGGAGGGGGCCGGCAGGTGCACTTCAGATTTGTAATGCTGTCTTTCAATTTTGACCGAACTTTATCTACAACTTATGCCTAAGACAGACTTGTGACATTCACAGAACAGAGTAGGCTGGTTTTGTTTACAGTGATTATTGATTTACAAATGGAAATTTTAACATTGGTTTTGCAGCCTTGGGCTTTACCTTCATGTTGTGCTATCGATCTGTAATAAGTATTCCAGAATACTTTACGCCTTAAGCCAAACTGCATTTCACCAATTTAAAATTAACACTTTAAATATTTACCCAACAGCTGACCAACAGTAGTGTTTCTCTGAACACCATTATTCAAGAAACACCGAAGTATTTTCAGCTCTGGAAGCATCAGTTAAGAGAAAGCCAAATTAATATTCCCTGAATATTCCCCTGAAAAACATTCTCAGAATAAGAAAAACTTCAAAACAAAGAACATCTCAGGGAAGCTAAATACATTTGGAGAGAGAGCCTGCTCTCTCAGTATACTCATTGGCACTCATTCTATGCCCTTCTAATTTCTGTTCATTTAAGCTAGAGTTAATAAGTGCAAGAGAAGGGAAAAAAAAATTCTTGGGCTGAAGCTAGGGTAAAAAGTATGAGCCCCTGAAAGTCCTTATCTGATATCTAAAAAGAATAGGAAATCTCTGGGTTATAACAGAAATGCCTTTGCAAACTTGACTTTGTAGTCATTTGTGTGGTTCTGCAGCAAAAGGGAACATGTGAAGGCTTTTCACTTAAAAATGATGTCATTTATTATTGCCATCTTCTTTCAGTTCTTATGATTCAGTCTTTGAAGAGATTAGCATTAAAAAGTCATCTTGGAAATTACTTCTAGGTGGAAAAAAATCTCCGGGGGTCAGTGTGGAATTTAAACTCTGTTAGATCTATCCTTTAATGTGTTTCCTATAGCTTTCACTCTTAAAAGATATCAACAAGATGTGTACCACTTTTGTGTGAACAACAAATGCCTTAGAGACCTGCTATTTTAGCAAAATATATTTTATATGACTTGGAATTAAGCATAAAAAAAAAAAACAAAACCAGAATCTGTGGCACTCCAGATCTTTTTGAGTTTCAAATATCTGCTATGGAAATCACATAAATCCCGTTGTAGAAGTTTGTGATTTTGGGTTGTAAAAACAGTATCAACAAGGAAATATTTAGTACTGACATGTTGCTCCCCTTTTATGCATATGTTTAATGATATTCCTTAATTTCTTTTAGTTGTTTTGACCATAAACTCTTTCAAGTGAAAAAGAAGGCTATAAGGATTCTTAAAGAGATTTGCAAATCTTTTTACTGAGATGGCACTATCTGAAAACAAAGAGACTAAGCTGAGTCAGCAAGGACATTTCAGTATTCCACTTGTTTTCCAAGTATCTCCCTAAATTTTCCGCTCTTAGGAGTGCAAATATTCTTCCTGACAGCTAGATAAAACCATGAGAGTTATAGTGAAACCCAAGGCATTACTCTAGATTTATATCACTGCAACTAAACACAGAATTTATCACAAACTGCAGAGCAAAATTATGCCAATTAACAGTGCTCGTTTCTTTAATAATTTTGGAAATGTACTTTTTATGTGCTCCTTCATCAAAATTATGCAGTTATCTCCAAGGTGGTTGAAACCAGGTGAGATCCCCCAAATTAGTTGGAAGCTAAGAGTTCATATCTGCTTGAAATTTCTACCTAGCCTTAAGGTGAGCAAAACTTTCTCCCCTACAGAAAACCCAAGGGTTCATAGTCACCTCAACCACGTGTCTGCATCCTTGCCGATAGCACGCTCTTCTAATTCATAAATAGGGGATTTACATAGCTGTGTAGTCTTCAGGGCAGTTGAGAATACTGTAAATGTGATCTTCCTTACCACTAACAGAAAGTATTTCTTGATACCTTTCCATATTTTCCTCCTCATTTAGGTGTTAATGAGAGCACAGGAATCCACAAAGGACAGCTAGTCTTACCAAGCACATTCAGATGCTGATCCCACTGTAGTCTCCATCCCTTTCCAGATTCCCATGACTTGCCATAAGGAGAGCATCTTTCCTTGTCATCTCGCAGAATTGTGTTGCTGTTACCAGGATTAGGAAAATTCTTGTTGCTGTTTCATCTCAGCCAAAGGTAGTTGATATGCCAGGCAGGCTACTAGGATGAAGTTCGTTTCATCTCTCTTTGCACTGTCGTAGACAGAAGCATTTTTTCACCATGCTGATAGAAAATAGGGTTAGTGGATAAAAGCTGCTCTGCAGTCTCTCCTCCAGTCCCCTTTGCATCTGGCTATGGGAATGATATGCCCTTGAACTCTAGGATCAAGCAACAGCAGTTTGTGTCTAGTCTCCTAAATCCTACTACACATCAAGCACAGCCTGGCAGCAGGTCATGCAAGTCTGCTTTGACTCTTATTTCTACCTTGGTTGTGTATTGCTTCTCTTCAAAGACCTTGATGAAGAGATGAAATAAATGCAAAATAATTGAAAATAAATCCTTAGGAAAATAAAAATACTGTATGGACTATTGTTTCAAGACATGGATTCAAGTGATACAAGTCTGTGCTCTTCAGGAACTGCAAAACCCAATACGTTGAGGGGAGCTTGGCCATTGCTATTTGCCTGACAGACTTTTGAATGAAAGAATATCTCTTCAAAAACATTTGTTTTAATCTAAGTTCCTCAGTAGTCCTGGTTTTCCTCTGTTCCAAGAGTTGCCTTGTCCCAGGCTGTGTGCTGGTTTGCATCCCAGTGATGACATGTAGTGTTAGGGACAGGAAGCCATTTGGTGCTATGCAGAAAGGTCTGCGCCAGCAACATAAACAAGGAAGCAGCTTCTCTATGCCAATTTCTCTGCACAACAACTCCACTTTGTCATGTTCCTTTTAGTGTGATGTTCCTTTTGCAAAGGCAAAGAATGAATTGAATCCCTCTATGTCTGGCTCTTTCTTCTCGTCTTATCTTGGATCTTGTGTTACCATTTCCATTCTCACAGCTAGAATTTAAAGTTGGTATATCTTTTTGATTTCGTCAGGTTTTAAGTTCAGTTTTTTCAAATAAATATGACTGTATTTGTTACAGGGAAGTGGAGCTTGGACTGTGACTTCATGCTGGTGGAAATGCCTGTGTTTTGCCTATGCTGCAGGATAGCTTGGGGCTCTGCTGCAGCCAGGGGACCAAGTTTGTGTATAGTGATCATAAGTGAAGGAAAAGGAGAAATGGAATTGAAATCAATTCTTTAACCTCTCAGCTATCGATCCTCATTTTAGAGGATTTTTGTGTAACTGTGCCTCTCACTAGAAAACAACTAATTTTGAGTAACTGCTTTTCAGTCCACAATTTCACTTTAATTATTGAGTTTTGGAGGCAGGGTTTGGGGGAGGAGAACAATCAAGACCACAGAAAGAGCACACAGTGGAAGTTAAACAAGGTAGGTAGAAAAATACAGGTTCATTTACTGTTGAAATTTGGAGACCTTTTTTTTTGTTTTAATAAATCCAAAAAGCATGGATTGGAAGGTATGTTTTTAAGTAAAATTGAAACCGTTATGGTTAGAATTAAAACAGATAGCCAATGGTACAGATTTGTGAATGAGAGTGAGAGCAAACAATGAGTTGTTAAAAATCGGCTGAGTTACAGTTACAAATTAAACTAATTGAAGTACTGCTGAGGAGAAATGGGGAAAAATTAAAGATAGGAAGCACCATCAGGAGGGCTTCTTTCAGATACCACTGAAAAAGAGCATCAGAACATACTATATTTTAATTCCCTCTAGGAACAATTAGGTGTTCTGCACAGAACACTAAGTATAGTAGTTACAATCAAGGCTAAATGAAATATTTAAGTAGAAGCATAGTGTTCTTTCCTTAGTAATAGTACCGCATTTCTATGCCTTTTCTCATTGAGTGGCTAAAAAGTGATACCAGGCAAGACCATAAGTAGCACAGAAGATATCATAAATGAAAATGTTCTCATTTGCCCTGCTATTCCTAAGTTGGTCCATGGGTTCATTGTGCAAGTGCTCTAAGCATCCAAGCATTAGGTTCAGAAGCATTTGTTCTTTGCTGCATGTTATAGGCCAATTCCCAACTGCTTTGAAAATGTAGCTCTGTATGATCTCAGAGGAGAAGCTATCCTTGACAGGCAGCTTTCAGGCAAGTGAGAAACAGTAACTGATGGTCTACTTTCGTGCATTGACTTCAGCTACCAATAGAAGGTGCATTATCCTTTAGTTTGTGTCATTTAGACCATTTCTAGTGGCAAAGGAAAATTGGTTGCGTTGGCTACCCTTTGTTGACAGCCCTCTGTGGTAGCATGTTTATTATCACCATTTAAAATTGCTGTTTACTTACTTTCTCCTCTTTCCCCTCTCACCAACTCCCATTCCTGCTTCACATTGTTGAGAGTCTTATTTTGTTTTGTTTTCTGGTTTCTTATCTTAAATGGTCTGATACAGATTCTGCAGTGCTCAGTCTTTTAAGGTTTCTTCAGGGTTTGTTGTCAGTGTAAGGGTAGGGCTAGCAGAAGTTTCTGCACTCTTATATAGCTAGCACTGCAAGAGTCCAGCCATCAACTCACGCCTTCTTCCCCAAGCTGCCGGGGTGCAAGGGTGCTTCTGGAAATGCTCCCCAGAGCCAATGAGGTGTCACAGCTTGTATTGGGTGTTTGTCCTCTCTGTTAAAGTAAAAGTAAACAGTAGGTCATGGGCATGTGGATTACAGAATCTGCATACAGGGTCTGTATACAAAAGCCATAGATATTACTGATTGTCAAATTACGCCCACAGCAGACACTGTGAAATATTGGTTTGGGCAGAGAAATTGGCTTGTGAATCAAAACTCCAACCTGGCTTATTCCTGTGTGGCAGTTTATTTCCACCGCTGGTGAAATGGACTAGCATTTTGTGGGGCTATGTGGTTATCCAAATCATGGAAAACATCCAAGTTAAACACAAGACTTGACGGGGTAGAAGAATAATGAGGATTATTTAGCAATCTGTTTGGCAGCTCAGGCACACAGTTATCCTGGTGCAGTTGGAATAGCTGTGAACAGCAGAGTCGGGGCAAGATGAGGACACACTCAGCAACTTCTTCTCCCTTCACCACCAAGGGCAGTGCCTGGAGGACCAGTACCCTATCACTAAAGAGTTTTCTACAATTCCTGTCCTTTGATGGTGCTGAAGGTCTGTTGTTCCCTCGTGTATCATGCATTACCATTAATGAGATTTAGGACTGCACATCAGAACAGTAACAGTAACTAGTAACAGTAACGCTGATTTTATAATGCATAAATATATATTTGCATGATAGATAGGTGGCTGGTGCCTCTTGGACAACCTTTCTGCCCGATATGTTCAACTCTCAAAGGCTTTTCTGGGAAGTTGTTATTTTGTCATCTGCTTTTGTTTGATTTTTTTTTTTTTTTAAACAGACGTATAACAAATTGTATTTAACTACTTTATAAGCATGTAGTTAAATGCATAAAACAAGAAGGTAAAATTTACTAAGGACAAGATAGGAAAGTACTAATCATATGCATGATTTACTAAATTAGTTTCAGTCACAGTTCTTCTTTCTGAAAGATCATCTCAAGGCAGCAGGACACAGGGTTCCCTTGCTTTTTGTTGTTCCAACCCAGATCTTTTGGAGTATACAGAGCTGGGCTATGAAAACATACTCCCTCTAGAGACTGCCAGCATACCAGCTTCAGGAGCCATTCGGGTATGCCATGAAGTCAGCATCTTGGCTTTGGTAACAAACTCAACTTGAAGTGAAAACCATTTAATCCGACACTTCACAAGGCAATAATAAAATA